>JAJHZJ010000336.1:4921703-4999716 GCA_023548195.1 Bettongia penicillata ogilbyi
GAGAGGCCCATGTTCACGAGACATGTAGTGGTCCCAGGGGAGGATGGCCAGGCCTTCTCCATCTAGAAAGGGGAAAGCTTACAGCACATCTGTCTCTTGAACACAAACAAGCAGGAGAGAGAAAATACTGGCTTTGGTTGGTTAGTGCCTTTCAAATGCACCCCCTGGTTGCTCAGCAGCCAATCAAAGGTCCATCTCTCCATCATGTGGTTAATTGATTGGAACCAGCTTTAGAACGTCTGCACATGTTCTAAAGCCTGCATGGGGACTGCATTAGTCATGGGCTTGACCCTGTTGCATTAGTGCTTGCCATCCTTCCCCCATCCCAAGATATTTGAAATTTATTTTGCATTTACTTATCTGTGTACAGTCCATCATACACCCACACCCACTCCACAACCGACCAAGGAATAAGCCCTTTGAGAGTAAGGCCTCGTTCTTTCTTTTTATCTCTACTTACCCAAATAGTGCCTTGTGCAAAATAGATGCTTTATAAATGATTGTTAAAGTGAATTAAATATGCCTGTAAATGTCTAGCCCCATTTAACTCCCTCTCATTTATTCTACTTATTTCAATAAACCTATAATCTTACTGATTTGAGTATTTCCTTTAATGGTGCAGATCCATCTCCACCTTTTCATGCTGTGAGATCCTTGTGTATGTTCTTCCATAAATCCCCTAAGGTGTTTTAACCAACACTCTTGGAACCTTCCTCTATTTTTATTAACATTATAAGGGTACCAATGCATCACATACAAGTACATGAGCAGCTGACTAACTTTTCTTTATTGATATCTTTTGTGTCATTTCTCACGTAAAATTCACTTGATAATGTGTTGCAACCAGTTATACTCACATGTCCTCTGGGTGACCCAACCAATTATATCCACAATTTTGTTTCTTCACAGATGATAGTATTCCATGATGGCTAGTCATGGAGTATACCTAGAATATTAACATCAAAAAAGATGAGTTGTTTCAGAGAAATGTTTGTGTTATTGAAAGTGCTACATTATTTTTCTCAAGCACAATATACCCTGCTTGCTACCTCCTATTTCATTGTGGGCTCAGCTCATAATTCATGCTACAGTGTCTGCACCAAAAGTATATACCGATGGACCAGCTCTGTGGGCCTTGTAGTCTAGACTCTCGGCAATCTTCATTCACTCGGTTTTTTCCTAGACTGAACTCTTAGATCTCAGTGAATGTCCTTTAGTAGGTTGCAGTTTTACAGAGTTCAGTGTTTTCAGGACAATATCATCCACACATTGAAGCAACAGGAGGTTCTTACAGTCTATAGTAAAGGTTTGTAACCTTTTTGTGGTCATGGACCTCTCTGTCAATTGGGTGAAACCTATGGGCCTCTTCTCGGAATAATGCTTTTAAATGCATACAACAAAATATATAGGATTATTATACTGAATTCAAATATACTGAAATAAAGAAAGATTTCTTTTTTTTCTATTCCCATTCACAGACACTAAAACCCTGAAGCCTATGCATGAGGTAAGTCCCTGCTCTATAGAAAATCCCTCTTGTATTTAGACTTTGCATAGATCTTCCATGATAGAGACAAAAAACCTTTTGCAAGCATACGTCTGTCTCTCTGTGTTCTCCCTTGTTTGATATTAATAATCAGGGGCTTATGGAACAAAATTATCTCCCTTGTTACATCTTTCAAGTTATTTTAAGAGCTTAACCTGTACACAGTAGACACCTTGTTGGAGAGCTCTAAAGGAAGCATTTTGCTCTACTAAATCAAATGCTTTTTAATTGTTAACAAATAATAATCACAGTGGGAGCTGCTATTCTTCTCACCTTTCAATGTCAGTGATTATAGTGCTTGTAGTCTGCTGTAGGATATTGTATGCAAAAGCTTGTCTAGTGCCTTCTCATGTTCTCACTGGGGATATCCTTGCTATGTGTGGAGATTTTCCTCATAAAGATAAGAAAAGCATCTAGGTCAGTATTTATTGATTATCTCTCCATCACCTTTTTGGGTAGCAATAAAGGATATCATTATTTCAAATGATTTGGCATTTTGTCTTGAGAATTGGTCCTTCAATACCTTCAAAAATGTGTTACCTCTTGAAAGAACATCCTCTGTTTATGCTTGATCTGGTATAACTATTCCCATCTTCATTTTCTTTCATTCAATTTCTACTTCTTTCTGTAACATTCTTTTGGTGATCTCATCACCACCCACAGTTTCAACTATCATTTCTATATAGATGTCTCTGGTATGTACATATGTCAACTCCATCTTTTCCCTGAATTCCAGAACTACATCTAAAACCAACAAATGTCCTGTAAACACCTCAAATTTAGCATGCTCCAAATAGGATTCATTATCCTTTTAACTCGTTTATATCTGTTGAGGTTTGCATAGCCCAAGTATGCAACCTCAGAGTCATTCTATAATATTTACTTAGTAAGGTAGTGATGAAATGAGTAGACCGCAGGATTTGGGATTAGGAAGATGAGTTCAAATCCTATCCAACTCACTAACTGTGTGACCCATGGTCAAGTCACTTAACCTCTGTCTGCCCCAGTTTCCTCATCTGCAAATTTAGAGGTAAGAATAGTACCTATCTTCCTGTGCTATTGTGAGGATCAAATGAGAAAATATTTGTAGAGTGCTTCATAAACTTTAAAATGCTATGTAAATGCTAGCAATTTTTATTATTTTTTATTTTATTTAATTTATTTGTTATTTCTTCTCACCCAACCTTTATATGTCACCAAGGCCTATCAATTCTACCTCCATTATATATTTTTTAGGTTTTTTCAACCAGCAAGTATTTACATTCTGTCCAATTTTTCCCTCCATAAAAAAACAACCTTGCAACAAATATGTATAATCAAAACAAATCAAATAAATTCCCACATTGGTCATGCTCAAAAATATATGTCTCATTTTGCATCTTGAGTCCATTACCTCTCTGTTAGGAGGTGAGCCCTTTTCTTCTTTATTCGTATCTTTAGGATATAGACCTAGTACTAATATCACTAGGTCAAAGGGTACACACAAGTTTGATGATTTGGGGGACATAGTTCCAAACAAAATACATTTTACATCTATCCTCTTTTCTCTATTCACACAGACACTACCCAAGTTCAGCATCTCCTTATCTCTTGCTTGGACTATTATGGTAGCTTCCTATTCGTTCTTGCTACCTCCAGTATCTCCCTTCTCCAATTCATTCTTCACACAGAAGTCAAACTGATATTCCTAAAGCCTGACCAGGCCATTCCCAACTCCAGAAACTCCAGTGGTTCCCTCTTACCTCTGGACTAACACTCAACTTCCCTGCTTGGCTTTCAAAGTCTAGCTGCAGAGGCAGTTAGATTGTACAGTAGATAGAGCACTGGCCTGGAGTCAAGAGGACTTGAATTCAAATCCAACCTCAGACTCTTACTGGCTGTATGACTGAGCAAGTCACTTAACTTCAATTGCCTCCAAGAAAAAAAATCCCAATATGGCCTCTGCTTATCTTTCCAAGCTTATTGCATGTGACTTTCCTTCGCAGATTTTATGTTCTGAACAAACTGCCCAAATTACTTTTCTGCATACATTCCATCTTCCAGTTATATTGTCCAACACCTAGAATCCATAGATCCCCTCAAGCTCGATTCAAGAACTACCTCCTATAGGAAGCCCATCCCTTTTTTTCCCATTTGATAGTGCTCTCTCCCTGGATAGCACCTTGTATATTTTTAATTTAATTTTCCTTGTACATTTTGTTTCCTTCTAACGGAATGTAGGTTTCTCAAGGGCAGGGATTATTTCAGTGTTGTCTTCCTTCCTTTCTCCAGTACCTAGTCAAATGCCTGAAACATAGTAGGTGATTGATTAATATTTGTCTACATTACTTGAATCACATAGAGTCCAAACGTGTGGCAATTCGACTATCTTTGATGGAGAAAATAATTTGCAATGAACAATGATGGTTCCAAAGAACCAAAGCAGACATATTTCTTGTGTTTAATAGAGAGGTGATGGCAATAGATTCAAAATGTTAAATATTTTGCCAGTAGTAAAAAAAAATTAAAGAATAGTACCATGGTACTAGTGGTGGTGTTAGTGGTGGCAAGGTTTATCGGTAAGTGATTAAGCTAAAAAAAGCTAAGTACACCAATTGTGAATTTTTTAAAAAGTAAATGAATTTTAAAATACAAATGTTAATACATCTTTTCCTTTTCATGTGTTGCTTTATCCTCTCTCCAATTTTACCCATCCCTAATTGTTCTTAGGAAGAACTGGTTTAATTGGATTGTCCTGACAAACTTTCTTGGACATTTTTTATTTTGTTTTTTGGACATGTGCTTCTGTTCTTAATCTTACATCAAGATCCTCTGTAACAGTTTGCAAATGAGTTTATGTTTTAAACTGTGCTTCCCTTGGCTGCCTCTCTCTGTTTAGCAGGAAGATTAATTATTTGAAGGCTGAGAAAGTTTCTAGGCTAATTTGTCCCTCTTGTTGTGGCATATGTTTCACAAAGTAAGGATGGGAACATGCCCCAGTGAGACTTCAGTAAAGTCTGAAGGTCTGCAGAGAAAGACAGAGATATTGAAAGGTAAAAGGGAAAGCCTTCAGAGAGAAAATAGATAATCTCTATCCCAGAAAAGATGGGAGGTGTGAATATATTAATTTTAGGTCAAATAAAATTTCACAATGATCTTCATGAGAACCCTCTGGAGAGAGAAGCTGAAGTTGTAGAGTTGTGTGTTACCTTTCACCTCTTCTGGCCCCTACATGTGCACCTCACTTCTGTGGGGCTTTAACTGCCTCTTTCCTGAACTCTAGGGGGACTTGTGGGAGAATATGCCTCTGATATTCCCAAGGAAAATGTTTCCTAACCTCATTACATGTTATGCCATTTGAATTAATGCTTTGCTAAAGAGTAATGTCTACTGACTGATGGTCAAGAAGAAATACGCTACTGGGGTTGACGAGCTGGTGTTTAGGAGGATAGCCACACAGAGAGTTTAAACTACTTCATGAGTATAATAGCTACTCCTCTGGGTGCTCCACCATCCAATGGCCATGTGAGTTGGGCAAGTGAGTCCAAAGGGGTCCTTCACATGTATGTTAAACTTCCACAGGTAATTATGATAGTCTCTGTTTCTGTATCATATTGTCTCATGTTTATTCTTTCTTTTAAGTAGTGTTGACATTGTACTTTAACAACTGAGGGTCTGACTGTATAAAAAGAGATGATTCATAAAGAATTTCCACATCAGCAACAAGTTAAAATATAATCAGTTTCATTTTTTGTGACGTTATTCAGTATTGGCCATGGCCAGTGCCTTCCAGCTTTATTCTTGAAGTGCTCATGATATATAGGTGTAAGACTTCTCTGTAATTAACAAGACTTTGGTATCTTGCTTTTCATTATCCTAAGTCTTATTCTTGGACTCATTTTTCTCAATTCTTCCCTATGCCCATCTTCACATTGAAGTCATTAAAATGAAAGCATATATTAAGTCAATGTTGAGAATCTTATAGATGTCCTCCCAACAATTCTTTGTGGGACAACTCTATTTTATGAGACCAATGTTGTTGGTGCATATATTGAAGTGATCTCCATAATGAGTTACTGGATTTTGTTTTTGCTTTTTCTAATGTGGTATCCCCTCTGGAAATACCAACAAACTCATACTCACAGGTTGGGGTCACCAGAGGACAGATATCTTGAATTCAATGTATTCTGTGAGTCCACATTTTTTTACTGTGTCTCTAACTTACCCAGGCTGGAATTGCAGAGGCCAATCACAGGCCTGCTTCCACTGCTAATTGGCATAAAGTTTTGACCTCTTTTGTTTCACCTTAGACTGAATTTCCCATTCTTAGACCTAGTCCATCTCACGTCCCAGGAGTAGACCATTTTGGTGCTGAGTTTAGTGTGGACCTTCAATCAGCTTTAATAGCACTGAAACTCAGAGCTCTCAAGTTCCAGCAATCCTCCCCAGTAACCAAACGACAGGTATTTAAACCAACCCAAACACACACTTCTATAACTGTAGTTCACATGGTGCCACCATTATACTTACCTTTATTTGTCAATCAGTCAATGTAATTATCTCAAAGCAAAGGTATTTCCTGACATGGCATTACTTGAATAATAGTAACAAAATACCCTGCCCATAGTTGTGAGATGAACTGTCAGACAAATATACGTTGCATTATTGGGAAGAATGAGTATATAGAGAGTGCAAAAGTAGACACACATTTATTTGCCTCTTTATCTTCTGTGGTTTCATCAGCTGGGCTGGAAGTTGGAGGAGAGTGAAAGAAATTAATTTACCAGGGGTATCCTGACCAGTTCCTCTCTCTCCAACTACAGTAATCACTAATACTACAAGACAATAAATAGCACAAAGTATCCTGTGAAATTATCATGGATCATAGGATCATATATTTAGAATTAGAAGAGGCATTGTGGATCATCTATTCCAACCACATACGGGCAACACTACAGGGTCCTCATGTCTTTTCCATTTTCATGGTTTTCATCATGCTGATCCCCTTTCCAAATTTCTTACACCTTATTCACCCCAGGTACTTAGCAAACCAGTGACATTGACCTTGTTTTTTGCACAAGACACTCCATCTTCCAACTCTAAGCATTCTCATTGGCTATCCCCCATACATGGAATTCTCTCGCTCCTCAGCAGTCTTCTGCCTTCCCTGGCTTTCTTCAATTGCCAGCTAAAATCCCCCTTTCTAGAAGAAGCCTTTTCCTATGCCCCTTAATGATAGTGCCCTCCCCGTGTTGATCATCTCCAACTCATCCTGCACATATTTTGTTTGTATATAGGCATTTTCATGTTGTCTGCTCCATTAGACCATGAGCCCCTTGAGAGCAGGTACTGGTTTTTGGCTTTCTTTGTATCCCCAGTTCTTCCCACAGTGCCTGGCATATAGTAGGCACTCAATAGATGCTAGTTGACTGACTGACTTCCTCTGGGTACTGGGTATGGTATCTCTTCAGAGTAGATTCATCCAATAAGCTCCCTGGGTTTAATTAACTTCAAAAGACCAGAATTGGCTCCCTTGAGGTTATGCTCCTCCAAACTGTAACTTGTCTTGACTTCCCGATCGCAGGTGCAGCATGTTCTATTACACAAGTAGCACCCCTGCAAAATGCCATGGCCAATGTGGGGAAAAGAAAAAAAAAGTCCGCTTCCATCCTTACCTTCTTTTGCCTTTTGATAGAACAAGGAGAAACACACTGTAATTCTCTCTCAAGAGTTAAATTCTTCCCTCATAGCTGGCTCCTTTCTCTGCTGTCAGAAGTCACACTCCACAAGGTAGTTTCTTACTTCGGCTGCTTCCTTTGAGAGCATATCTATTTAAAGAGCCACCAGGAGAGTGCCCATAACTGAGAGCTAGGAAAGACCTTAGCTTAAAAAGATCAAGGTCTCCCACTGCATCCTGGGTCATCTCCAGCTGTCCTGATCTATATCTTGCCATTGGACCTAGATGGCTCCAGAGGAGCCAGTGAGACTGGTGACTTTGTACAATCCTGCCTCACTTGAAAATCCAATTTACTTGCAAGTCATGACATTACCTTCCTGATGTCATGGTCCTCTTCAAGAAGGAAAGACAAACATCAATCTGTAAGAAGTAGTAACTGCTCCCTAGGAACTCAACAAGACAGTTTGAATTGGACAGTCTTCTTCTTCTTCTTCCTCATTCTTCGTCTGTCCCTCTAGCCACATGGGGAGTCACACATGTGGCGCTCTGTGCAAAGGAATATAAATTTTGTTCACTTAACTTTGCAAGATATCTTGGGATTTGGGGGCTAGATTTTTTTCTTCCCTATCTACTCATTTTATCAACATTTCTCTCAGAAAACTCGGACAATTAACTCTTTTGTCTTGTATAGTTTCTTTCATGATCTCTTGAAATATGGTTCTGAAAAAACAGACTTTGAAAAAACCTATTGTGATTCAAATGGAGTTGCTTGACTATACCATTAAACCCAAATCACTCTGGCTTTCACTGATTGGGCAATAATAGGTATTCTTGTTTTATACTAAGTAGAAAATCATAGGCATCATGGTTTTGGTTTAGAATTTTAAATGGATAGGAAGATCAGTGAATTTCAGTGTCATCCAATTGTACACAATCTTAATTACCCGTATTTGTATAACCTTAGATTCAAGCCTGAATCATTTGCATGAGTCTCCCTATTGGTAAAAAGAACTCAAGTTGGCATGCTTTTGTGAAAGGCAGAGTTGGGAAAGTTACATGATGTAGGAATATATAATATTACACACATAAACACACATATTATATACATACATATATATTATATACATACATATGTGTGTGTGTATAGAGACACAGAGAGAGACAGAGACAGAAAGCTTGAGAAATAGCAACATGAAGAAGAGCTGGTGCCTTAATATATCACTTATTTCCAACTTTCCTCCCTAGAAACTTCAGATAATTATTATTTTGATGAGAACTTGGTTGAGCTGAGATATCTTACTACTGGTATATTCTAATTTGTAGGAAGCAGAACCAAGATGGTAGAGTAAAGGCAGAAACTTGCCTGAACTCTCCCTCAAATCCTTCCAAATACCTTTAAATAGTGACTCTAAACAAATTCTAGAGTAGTAGAAACCACATAAAGATGGAATGAGACAATTTTCCATCCCAAGACAACTTAGAAGGTTAGCAGGAAAGGTCTGTTACACTAGTTAAGAGAGGAGCACAGTCTAATACATGCCACACCAGTGCAGACCAGGCCCCAGGAAATCAGGAGCAGGCCTCAGCGGTGGAGCTTTCCAGGCCTCTCAGCCCACTGATGCCAAAGAAAACTTCAAGTGAGCAGAACCAGGGGAACATTGTACACAGTAACAGTAACATGGTGCAATGACAACATTGGTAGATTTGGTTCTTCTCAGCAGTAATGCAATGATCTAAGACAGTTCCAAAAGACTCATGGTGGAAAATGTTATCCACATGCAGAGAAAGAACTGTGGAGTCTGAATGCTGATCATAGCCTACTATTCCCCCCCCCGCCTTTTAAATGTTTTCTTTCTTGTAGTTTTTCCCTTTTGTTCTAATTCTTCTTTCATAATATAACTAATGTAAGAATATGTTTAATATGACTGTATGTGTATGGCTTATATCAGATTATTTGACATCTTGAGGAGGGAGGAGAGCAGGGAGGGAGAGAGAAAAAAATTTGGAACTCAAAATCTTATAGAATTGAATGTTGAAAACTGTCACTATATGTAAACGGAAAAAATAAAATGCTATTAATTGGGGAGAGAGGAAACAAAGACAACTTCAAAGGTCACCAGGAAAGGTCTGTCCTACCTGGGTGAGAGGAGCACAGTCCAGTGCAGGCACTGCCAGTACAGCCTTGACCCAGCAAACCAGGAGCCAGCCTTGGGAGTCACTGAATCAGCAGCAGCAGAAGCAGCAGTTGCTTCTGGAGTTCTCAGCCTGTAGACAGTAAGGAGGTAGAACAACTGATCAGAAAGAGATTACAGGGATCTCTTTGCTAACACTGAGGCAAGACTCTGTTGCTTTGCCCATACTTGGATCTGGGTCCCAGTTCTGGGTGGTAGTCCCAGAATAAGGAGGAGCACTAGTACACCAGAGTTTGCAGCCACAGTGCAGTGAGGACCCTCCTCATACTTCCACAGTTCCAAGACAGAAAAGAGTGCTTGCTTGGGTCACTCACAGACCAGAGCACAGGCCAGGACAGTAACAAACACCTCTCCTTGGATTATACCACCTTGGAAGAACTGAAAACTTACAGGTCCCTAGAATTATCTTTAAAAATAGCTGTGCAAAACCATTCAAGTTTGGGACAGTGCGCTTTCCATCCTGGAAGAAGATTCCTATTTTAATAAAGAGTTAGAAATCAAGAAATAGACTGGGAAAACGAGCAAACAACAGAAAAAAATTTTTGACTATAGAAAGTTACTATGGAAACAAGGAAAATCAAAACACACACTCAGAAGAAAATAACAAAGTCAAAATTCCTGCATCCAAAGCTTCCAAGAAAAATTTTCATTGGTCTCAGGCCATGGTAGAGCTCAAAAAGGATTTTGAAAATCAAGTAAGAGTGGTAGATGAAAATTTGAGGAGAGAAATAAGATTGATGCAAGAAAATCATGAAAATATGAGTCAACAGCTTGGTAAAGGAGAGACAAAAAACTACTGAAGAAAATGATACCTTAAAAAACAGTCTTGGGGGTGGAGCCAAGATGGCGGAGTAGAAAGACTCACGTATGCTAGCTCTGAACCCACAACCCATATATTTCCTGCAAGAAGAACCTCCCCACGAATTCTGGAGCACTGCAAGGAGTGCAGAAACACAGTGGAAAATATTTCCGTTCCAGAGAGCCCTGGAGAGCCGACCCCAAAGGTCCGTCACGTCCAGAAAGCAGAGCCCACCCCTGAGCTGCCATGGCCAGCGACCCCAGAGGAGCAGATCCGAGCAGGCTTCAGGGACAGAATCTCCGGCAGCCAGGAAGGTCCCTCTGCCCACAGACGCTACAGGTCAGTGAGAGAGACGTCTGGGCTGGCTGAGAGGGGAGCAGGGTGTCTCCGTGACTTGGGTCCCTTTGGGAGGCAGCGGCAGAGGCAGCGGCAGAGGCACCTGTGGCCGGGACTCCTCAAGCAGGCAGAAGCTCCATTACCAAAGATCTCTGCATAAACCCCCTGAGAGAGCTGAGCCTGGGAGGCAACCCTACCCCCACCTGCTCCATTACTGAAGGTCTCTGCATAAACCCCCTGAGGGAGCTGAGCCTAGGAGATGGCCCTGCCCCCACCCGCTCCATTACTGAAGGTCTCTGCATAAAGCCCCTGAGGGAACTGAGCCTGAGAGGTGGCCCTGCCCCCACCCAAGCACCAGAATTTAAGCTCACATTGAATAGCAGCCATGCTGCCCACGGAAAGCCCCGAGGCTGGGGAGCAGCATTTGAATCTCAGACCCCAAGCACTAGCTGGGAAGATCTAGGCAGGGGTGCAGAGGAATCTCAGAAGTCAAGTAACTGGCTGGGAAAATGCCCAGAAAAAGGAAGCAAAATAAGACCATAGAGAACTACTTTGATGGGGTGCAGATGTTCCCGCCTTTCAATTCTGATGATGAGGAACTATTCTTACCATCAGGGAAAGACGTGGAGGTCAGGGCCTCTGTACCCCAGACATCCGAGGTAGATGTTCAGTGGGCTCAGGCCATGGAAGAGCTCAAAAAGGATGTTGAAAATCAAGTTAGACAGGTGGAGGAAAAACTGGGAAGAGAAATGAGAGAGATGCAAGAAAAGCATGAAAAACGGATCAATACCTTGCTAAAGGACACCCAAAAAAATGCTGAAGAAAATAACACCTTGAAAAATAGCCTCACTCAATTGGCAAAAGAGGTTCAAAAAGCCAATGAGGAGAAGAATGCTTTCAAAAGCAGAATTAGCCAAATGGAAAAAGAGGTTCAAAAGCTCACTGAAGATAATAATAGATCTCTCAAAATTAGAATGGAACAGATGGAGTCTAATGACTTTACAAGAAACCAAGAAATCACCAAACAAAACCAAAAGAATGAAAAAATGGAAGAGAATGTGAAATATCTCATGGGAAAACAACTGACCTGGGAAATAGATCCAGGAGAGACAATTGAAAAATTATGGGACTACCTGAAAGTCATGATCAAAAAAAGAGCCTAGGCATCATCTTCCATGAAATTATCAAGGAAAACTGCCCTGATATTCTACAACCAGAGGGCAAAATAAGTATTGAAAGAATCCATCGATCACCACCTGAAAGAGATCCAAAAAGAGAAACTCCTAGGAACACTGTGGCCAAATTCCAGAACTCCCAGCTCAAGGAAAAAATCTTGCAAGCAGCTAGAAAGAAACAATTCCAGTACTGTGGAAATACAATCAGGATAACTCAAGATCTAGCAGCTTCTACATTAAGGGATCAAAGGGCGTGGAATAGGATATTCCAGAAGGCAAAGGAACTAGGACTCAAACCAAGAATCACCTACCCAGCTAAACTGAGTATAATACTTCAGGGGAAAATATGGTCTTTCAATGAAACAGAGGACTTTCAAGCATTCTTGATGAAAAGACCAGAGCTGAAAAGAAAATTTGACTTTCAAACACAAGAATAAGAAGAAGCATGAAAAAGTAAACAGCAAAGAGAAGTCATAAGGGACTTACCAAAAGTGAACTGTTTACATTCCCACATGGAAAGACAATATTTGTAACTCTTAAAACTTTTCAGTATCTGGGTAGTTGGTGGGACCACACACACACATACACACACACACACGCACACATTGTATACACGTGCATGCACACACACATACACACATGCACGCACATACAGAGACAGAGAGTACAGAGTGAATTGAATAGGATGGGACCATATCTTAAAAGAAATTAAGGTAAATGGTGAGAGAGAAATGTAGTGGGAGGAAAGAGGGTGAAATGGAATGGGGTAAATTATATCTCATTCAAGAGGCAAGCAGGAGACTTTTTGTGGAGGGAAAAAGAGGAGAGCTGAGAAAAAAAACAATTAGTTCACCCTCATCACATTTGACTAAAGGAAGGAATAAAATGCACACTCATTTTGGTATGAAAACCTATCTTACAATACAGGAAAGTAGGGGAGAAGGAGATAAGCAAGGGGGGAGATGATGGAAGGGAGGGCAATGGGAGCAGGGAGCAATTTGAAGTCAACACTCTTGGGGAGGGACAGGATCAAAAGACAGAATAGAAACAATGGGCGGCAGGATAGGATGGAGGGAAATACAGTTAGTCTTACACAACACGACTATTATCGAAGTCATTTGCAAAACTACACAGATAGGGCCTATATTGAATTGCCTGCCTTCCCAAAGGGAATGAGTGGGGAGGGAGGGATGGGGAGAATTTGGAACTCAAAGTTTTAGGAACAACTGTTTAGTATTGTTGTTGCTACTAGGAAATAAGACATACAGTCAATGGGCAAAAGAAAGTCATCTGGCCCTACAGGACAAAAGAGAAGATGGGGGGTGGGGAACAAGAGAAGGGAGGGATGATGGAAGAGCGGGCAGACTGGTGATAGGGAAAATTAGATTGCTCGGTGTATTGGGGTGGGGGGAGGGGATAAAAGGGGAGAAAATTTGGAACTCAAAATTCTGTGAAAATGAATGTAAAAGTTAAATAAATAAATTTTTATTTAAAAAAAAACAAAAAAAAAACAGTCTTCGCCAAATATAAGAGTTTCAAAAAGCAAGAAGAAGAAGAATGTATTAACAAGCAGAATTGGCCAAATGGAAAAAGAGGCACAAAAATTCACTGAAGAAAAAAATTCCTTAAAAATTATAATTGAGAGGGGGCGGAGCCAAGATGGCGGAGTAGAAGGACACACGTTTACGAGCTCCGAAACCACAGCCCATAGAATTAATGTAAAAAGAGTCCCCCATAAATTCTGGACCACTGAAAAGGGTACAGAAATGTAGTGGAAGAGATTTCCGTTTCAGGGAGCCCTGGAGACCCGTCCCCAGGGTCCGTAGCACCCCGGAAAGCAGACACCACCCCAGCGCTGCCCTGGCTGTGGCCCCAGAGAAGCTGACCTGAGCAGGCTTCAGGGATGGAATCTCCAGCAGCGGGAAAGTCCCTCCACCCACGGAAGCTACAGGTCAGTGAGAGAGAAGGCTGGGCTGGACGAGAGGGGGAGCGGAGTGTCTCTGTGACTCGGGCCCCCTCGGGAGGAAGCAGCAGCGGCAGAGACGGGGCAGGAAGCGGCAGAGGCAGAGGCGTGGGCAGTGGCGGAGGCAGCAGCGGCTGCGGCCAGCCCAGGACTCCCCCCAGCAGCAGGCAGGATCCTCATTACGGAAGATCTCTGCATAAACAACCTGAGGGAGCTGAGCCTGGGAGACGGCCCTGCCCCACCCCGCTCTTTTACTGAAGGCCTCTGCATAAAGCCCCTGAGGGAACTGAACCTGGGAGGCGGCCATCCCCCCACCTGCTCCGTTCCTGAAAGTCTCTGCATAAAGCCCCTGAGGGAGCTGAGCCTGGGAGGTGGCCCTGCCCCCACCCCAGCACCAGAACTAAAGCTCACATTGATTAGCAGCTGGGCGGCAGGGAAAGCACATTTGAATCTCAGAGCCCAAGCACTAGCTGGGCGGATCTAGGCGGGGGTGGACAGGATTCTCAGAAGTCAAGTAACCAGCTGGGAAAATGCCTAGAAAAGGGAAGAAAAATAAGACTATAGAGAGTTTTTTCCAACAAATGCAAATGATCCCGACATTCGGATCTGATGAGGACGAGAAAATATTCTTGCCATCAGGGAAAGACATGGAGGGTGGGGCCTCAGCACCCCAGACACCCCAAGGGGATGTCGGGTGGGCTCAGGCCTTGGAAGAGCTCAAAAAGGATTTTGAAAATTAAATTAGACAGGTGGAGGAAAAACTGGGAAGAGAAATGAGAGAGATGCAAGGAAAGTATGAAAAACAGGTCAATACCTTCGTTAAGGAGACCCAAAAAAATGCTGAAGAAAATAACACCTTGAAGAATAGGCTCATTCAATTGGCAAAACAGGTTCAAAAAGCCAATGAGGAGAAGAATGCTTTCAAAAGCAGAATGAGCCAAATGGAAAAAGAGGTTCAAAAGCTCACTGAATTTAATAGTTCTCTCAAAATTAGAATGGAACAGATGGAGTCTAATGACTTTCTGAGAAACTAAGAAATCACCAAACAAAACCAAAAGAATGAAAAAATGGAAGAGAGTATGAAATATCTCATGGGAAAAACAACTGACCTGGAAAATAGATCCAGGAGAGACAATTGAAAAATTATGGGACTACATGAAAGCCATGATCAAAAAAAGAACCTAGATATCATCTTCCATGAAATTATCAAGGAAAACTGCCCTGACATTCTAGAACCAGAGGGCAAAATAAGTATTGAAAGAATCCATCGATCACCACCTGAAAGAGATCCAAAAAGAGAAACTCCTAGGAACACTGTGGCCAAATTCCAGAACTCCCAGCTCAAGGAAAAAATCTTGCAAGCAGCTAGAAAGAAACAATTCCAGTACTGTGGAAATACAATCAGGATAACTCAAGATCTAGCAGCTTCTACATTAAGGGATCAAAGGGCGTGGAATAGGATATTCCAGAAGGCAAAGGAACTAGGACTCAAACCAAGAATCACCTACCCAGCTAAACTGAGTATAATACTTCAAGGGAAAATATGGTCTTTCAATGAAACAGAGGACTTTCAAGCATTCTTGATGAAAAGACCAGAGCTGAAAAGAAAATTTGACTTTCAAACACAAGAATGAGAAGAAGCATGAAAAAGGAAACAGCAAAGAGAAGTCTTAAGGGACTTACCAGAAGTGAACTGTTTACATTCATACAGGGAAAGACAATATTTCTAACTCTTAAAACTTTTCAGCATCTGGGTAGTTGGTGGGACCACACACACACACACACACACACACACACATGTACACACATGCACGCACACACACATACACACATGCACACACATACAGAGACAGAGAGCACAGAGTGAATTGAATAGGATGGGACCATATCTTAAAAGAAATTAAGGTAAATGCTGAGAGAGAAATGTACTGGGAGGAAAGAGGGTGAAATGGAATGGGGTAATTATATGTCATTTAAGAGGCAAGTAGGAGACTTCTTAGTAGAGGGAAAAAGAGGAGAGCTGAGAAAAAAAAACAAGAAGTTTACCCTCATCACATTTGACTAAAGGAAGGAATAAAATGCACACTCATTTTGGTATGAAAACCTATCTTACAGTATAGGAAAGTGGGGGAGAAGGAGATAAGCAAGGGGGCGGGATGATGGAAGGGAGGGCAAAGGGAGGAGGGAGCAATTTGAAGTCAACACTCTTGGGGAGGGACAGGATCAAAAGACAGAATAGAAACAATGAGGGGCAGGGTAGGATGGAGGGTAATTCAGTTAGTCTTATACAACACGACTATCAGGGAAGACATTTGCAAAATTACACAGATAGGGCCTATATTGAGTTGCCTGCCTTCCCAAAGGGAATGGGTGGGGAGGGAGGGATGGGGAGAATTTGGAACTCATAGTTTTAGGAACAACTGTTTAGTATTTTTGTTGCTACTAGGAAAGAAGACATACAGTTAATGAGGAATAGAAAGTCATCTGGCCCTACAGGAGAAAAGAGAAGATGGAGACAAGAGAAGGGAGGGATGACAGAAGAGAGGGCAGATTGGAGATAGGGAAAATTAGATTGCTTGGTATATTGGGGTGGGGGGAGGGGTTAAAAGGGGAGAAAATTTGGAACCCGAAATTTTGTGAAAATGATTGTAAAAAGTTAAATAAATAAATAAATAAATGGAATTATAATTGAGCAAATGGAAGCTAATGACTTTAGGAGAAATCAAGAAACTATAAAACAGAAACCAAAAGAATGAAAAAACAGAAGACAATGTGAAATATCTCATTGGAAAAATAACTAATCTGGAAAAGAGATCCATTATTTAAAGGTATTTGGAAGGATTTGAGGGAGAGGTCAGGCAAGCTTCTTTGCCTACTTTCTTCTACCATCTTGGCTCTGATTTAAAAAAAATTGTAAATTTTCTATTATTTCTATTTGTTATCTGTTGGACAAATGAGTTTATTCACTTTCACTCTTTATGATGGCCTTTTTTTGCAGCTATCATGTGGAGGGAAGGAATCAAGGCTTTCTGTATAAGTTTGGGTTATTTCTCCCACTTAAAGAAAAGTGACTAGGAAAGCAGCTTGAATCTAAAAATCATTTCCCCTAGACTAATAGTAATTAAAGGAGCAGATATATGTTCTAGTCTTGTAACCCTCTCTGAGGAGAGCAGAATGGCCAGTCTAACCAACATCCTTCTCCTCTCCAGGTAAGAATCAAGATCTTCCTTGCAGATGAGTGGGTGATATTCAAGAGAGATCAATTCATGCTTTCCTGAAAGCCCCATTTAGACAAACCCATGTGAACATCCACATAATCTATGTCAGCAACATATACCCTACATTTTAAAATGATTTCTTTATGAAAACATGCCTTTAAGAAAAGTTGCAGTGAAGCTTGATGACTGGGTAGCATAAAAACAAAAGTGATTGGCCAGATACTAGAACCACTGAACTCAAGGAAAATGGCAGCCAAAGGAATGTGAGAAGGAGCAGGTAATCAGTCATCTGAAGTAGCCGTGATCTGAGTCTGGAACACAGGGTGATTGGGTGATCAAAAAGGTTAGTGGCTCAACAACATGAGCCAAGATTGAGAGATCAGTAAGGTTTAGATTATAGAAAGCAGAATCCCAAGGCCAAAGTGGCAGGGTCTATCTGGGTTATTTCTAGGAAGAATCTAATTTCCCAGGATTAGATGGACTAGATCACTTCAAATATACCTTCTACAATCCTAAGTAATTAGGGATCTCTGAATTCTAGATGTCTCATTGACTTAAGGACCAGAAAGATTGTGGGCTTGGTAGTGTGAGCCAGGATCTACAGGTTAGCAAGGTTTACGTTACTTACAGTAAAAAGTAAGCCCTGGACCAAACAGCAGTGATATGATGATGATGATAGCTAACATTTATATAATACTGTGTTCCAGGAGCTCTACAATTATCTCATTTGATCCTCACAACTCCAGGAGGTAAATGCTATTATGGCTCCCATTTTACAAATGAGGAAACTGAAGTAAACAGAGGTTAAGTGACTTGTCCAGGGTCTCACAGCTAGTACATGCTTGAAACCAAATTTGAACTCAGCTCTTCCTGGCCCCAGGCCTAGCACTCTGTCCATTGTGCCACCTAGCTGTCTCAAAGGGTCTATAGCTAAGGGCAATTCCTTATATCCTATAAGAAGCATATTTGGTCTCAAAGTGTGTGGCAGAGGGAAGAAATCTACGAAGTGGTGTATGCTAGGATCAGGGCACTGGGACACATTGGTAGTGGCTCAAGACCAGTGGATTGACAAAAAATTCCATTGAGTTTGACTTGTTTAGTGATTAAGTAAGCATATTCTTAGAACACTGGTTTCAGCTGTTCAGAGATTATATTAATTAATTGGTGCCTATTTATCCTATTTGGAATATATTTCATTTTCCATGTTTCATTTTTTCTCAATTACATGTAAACAAAAAATTTTAACATTTTTTAAAATTGTGAATTCAAAATTCTCTCCCTCCTTCCCCTTCTTCTTCCTTGAGAAGGCAAGCAATTTGATATAAATTATACATGTGCTAGTCATGCAAAACATTTCCATGTTAGCCATGTTGCAAAAGAAAACAGAGCAAAAAAACTAAGGAATAATAAAGGAAATTTTTAAAGTATTCTTCAATATACATTCAGATTTCTTCACCACTGGAATTGGATAGCATTTTCATCTTAAGTCCTTCAGAATAACTTTAGATCATTGTATTGCTGAGAATAGTCAAGTCATTCACAGTTTATCATTGTACAATATTGCTGTTACTGTGTACAATGTTCTGGTTTTGCTTGGCACCAGTTTATGTAAGTCTTCCTAGATTTTTCTGAAAAGCATACTGTTTGTCTACAATAGTATTCCATCACATTCATGTATCATAACTTGTTCAGTCATTCTCCAATTGATGGGCATTCCTTCAGTTTCCAATTATTTGCTGCCACTAAAAGAGCCATTATAAATATTTCTATACAAGTAGGTCCTTTCCCTTTAATCTTTTTGGGGTACAGACCTTGTACAGCTATTGCTGGGTCAAGGAGATTGACAGTTTTATAGCACTTTGGGCATACTTCCAAATTGCTCTCCAGAATGATTAGATCAGTTTACAACTCCACCAACAGTGCTTTAGTACCCTAATTTTCCCACATCCCTCCAACATTTGTCATTTTCCTTTTCTGTCATATTTGCCAGTCTGATAGGTGCGAGGTGATACTTTACAGCTGTTTTAATTTACATTTATCTAATCAATAGTGATTTTTTCAGATGACTATAGATTACATACATATATTATATACATAATATATATGTGCATATATTACATATCTTTGGTTTCTTCTTCTGAAAACTGCCAATATATTTCATTTTTGATAGTGCCCTGGGACACACAGAGGTAGCAAGGATCTATTACACAGTCAACAAAGGTTTTTCAGCAAGTGAATGGCACGATTGTTCCACTAATGATCTTTAATGGTGCTTACATCCTGGAACCCGGACTCCCTTTGATCTTCCTTGAAGCTGGGAATGAACCAAATGGAGAGACCTTTTATCATTTGCAATAAAGTGGGTGTCTGAGGTCTGTGTTTGTATGCTCTGTGTGTCCTCCACTGTCATCAGACCAGGGCTGTAAAGAGGATCATGAGGTCAGAGGCCAATGGATTCCCAGAAATCAGAGTTGACCTTAAGAGGAGATACCAGAGATGAAATGGATGAGCCTAGCTGCTCTAGTTTGCTTCAATGCATGTGAGAATGCTGTACGTGAGCAGAAGGCGATACCCCTATAGTTCAGCCCCTTCTCCAGGCCAAGAAGTTGGAAAAATTAGAAGCAATTTATGATGACTGTTGAAACAGTAGGGTCTGGTTATTCACATTGACTTAATGATTGGGAGGAAATTAAGATTGACCTAAAGAGTATGGGTGGAGAATAATCAAAGGACTCAGGGAGCCCCTTCTGGCAGCTATGCTTGGAGTATGGGAAGCTCTAAACACTCCCCTTGCTCACCCCCATTGCCCTAATTGAGAAACTGATTCCCCAGTCTCTCCAATCCTAGGCCTCCCTATGAGTTCTGTCCACTGAAATTTCTCCCCGCCAATGTTCAAAGTCCTTAGGCTGATGTACCTGTTTGCAACCAGGGCTGAGAAGAATCTCATCAGAACTCCTATTCAGAAAAGTTCTCATTTCTCTCTCTCACCTCTCCCCAGCTGGGGGTGGGGGGAGGGAGAGTGTTGGCCTAAATTGGGGAAGAACCATGCAGACTGGGAGCTTCATACAACAGCTGATCTGCCCGAGCCAGGAAAAGTAAAAGAAGACCGATTGGCCTTGGACAGAATCCCACATTAAAGATTTTCACCCCCGAGTATCTGTGAGAGATGAGCCCACCTGGGGCTTGGGGAAGGAGGGGTAGGTTGTACACGCACCTCACCTAGGGAAGGGAGGAGTGGAGGGGTCCAAGAAGGGTCGGATTCCCAGCCAGCTCCCTCCTCACAGGAGGCGGCCCATTATCAGGCGTCGTTAAAGAGCAATTAGATGGAAATTAAGCCGAGAACAAGTATTGATTATCTCATTAAGGCCGGGGGAGCCCACTCTGTGGGGGAGAGTTACCACAGCTCACCCCATTATCTGCAAGGAGAAAGCCTGCGGTCACCAGAACCCAGAAATCTATCGATCCCCTCCACCCCCGGCCCAGACCCCCTACTGGTAAAGTGTCGGTTGGGGAGGGGACGGAGGGCGCTAATTCAATGAAGCTAAAGCGATGGGTGGAGGGGGCAGTTCAGAATGGTCTCAATTCCCAGACTCTGGCCAGAGCTCATGACCCGTCTAGCCCTCTCTTGCCCGCTCCGAAGCCCTTGTATCCCAGGGGGGCTGACATGAAGGCTGGTCCTTCTCCCACAATGATAATCAGGCAACCGGACCGGGTTAGGGAAGGAACCTAGCACCTTTATAATGTCATTTTATAGCAATCAGTGGGAGAGGGAGTTCAAGTCCCTCCACCCCAGGCTAGAATGAGGGGCGTGGATGGGCAGGAAATAGAACCGACCACCCCCAACTTCCCAGAGCCTGAGGCAGTGGCTACACTCTCCAAATTGAGAAGGGGAAGACTGAGGGTCTCAACTGAATGACCGGGTTGAGGGACGGGCGTCCTTGGGTTCAGTCCCCTACTCCCTAGTCTATAGGAGAGGTGCTGGACCACGGGGCTAAGACAAGGCAACCGATGAGTCGGCCTGCTGTATGCCCGATCCCAACCACCCCGCGCGGCTCAGCTTGGAGCTGGGGCAGGCAGCCAGCCTGCGGCAGGGCGGGCGAGGGAGGGAGAGCCCGCTCCCCGCCTCCCGGCTTGCTAGCAGCTGGAGGCTCGGCCAGGAGCAGCTGTGAGCCGCGCGGCGGGGGCGCTGGGCCCCGGCTCGGGGTTCCGGGCTTGGCCCGCTCAGAGCGAGCAAGCGAGCGAACTAGTACTGGGCTCATCTCCCGGCCCCGGAGCCTGGCAACTATTCATCTTGGTTGACGTTTTCCAATGCCCTAATTGGGCGGTGGGGAGGTGGAGCCCGTTACTCCCCAAAGGTAAAAACAGCTTAATAGCTCTCAGTCACCGCCAGGAGCGGCCCTGGATGGGCAAAGTGAGACTGAGCAGACTGCGGGTCTGGAACCGGAGTCCGGAGACTACACTAATGAGTCCCGGGGCTAGCGAGACCGGCCGGTGATGCTGACTGGGGGGAGAGGGGGGTACACACAGACCCAGGAGCTCCCGTAGCAATTTCTCCCGTGGAGCCGAGGGGGTGGGCGAACCCCAACTAGAAAGCCCTCAGCCCTTAGGGCTAAGATAGGGGCAAGAATTATCACCACCTCCTTCCCACTGCCCTGGCTATTGGTAAATAAGGATTAGCCTATTCTAAGCGTGCAGAAAAAACGGAGGGCGAGGTGTTAAATGCCACAATTGGGCGGTTGTACAGTTGGGTTGTGCAGAAGCTAGACGTGATGTCTGTATGTGCGTAGTGTGACCAAGAGCCCTAGAATGATCTCAGCAGGACAAGGAACAGGAAAGGAAGGCCTTAAGCTAGTGTCTAGCTTCAGACCGCTAAAAAAAAAATGAAAATAAAAAAGGCCTAATTCTTGGTGCACGTCCCTCTCCACCGCAATTCCCCAGCTCCTCCATTTCCTCCCACTCCCGCCAAACCCAGTCAGGTCCAAGTGCTGTGAATTTAAAACTCCTATTTGATCTCTCTGGGCACGTCGTCCTTTAAATACTTGCCAAGCTAGTGGTGTGAACCTTAAACAATTCCTCTCATTTTCTGTGCTTCGGATCCCCTTATGCAATCAGGCCTCATCCTCCCGCTTAGGGGTTAAAGATAGAGACACCCCCTTGCTTCACCTGTCACGCCTCTCAGTTCGACAGAACAGGCTTGAATAGCTGATCTCAATGGAGGATCACAGGCTACTCATGCCCAGACATGGGGTGATCGGCAGATACATACACACTCCTCAAACCAAAAGTGGAAAAGTGCATAATGAAGTTACAGCCCTTTACCTTGAGGTTGCCATGGTGTTATAGATGCACGCCTCTCTCCTGGTCAAGTCAACAAGCATTTATTAAGCGCCTATTTGCCAAGCACTGCACGAAGCGTTAAGCAGCGTCAATATCTCCTATTTTTCCCCCTCTGGGAAGGTGAGGTTCACTCTTCCAGAAGCCTGAATGATTAGTTTCTATCAGTCTGTCTCTGTTTTTCTCCCTGTGACTATCTTTGTCTGGGATCTGAATTCAAACACTTTTCACCCAATGCCCGGGACAGGGAGGAGCTTGTGGGTTCATCAAATGCAGTCATAAGATGTTAGAGCTGAAAGAGACCTTAGAGATTTTATTCATCCTTCTCATTTTTACTCATATTTAATAATACATTATAAAATTCCATGGCATCTGTTTGGTGAAGAGGGTAGTGCAAATATTATCTGGCTTTTGTCCGTAAGGAAACTGAGGCTGAAGGGATGCCATGTGACTTGCACATGGTTAGGTTGCAGTAGCTGAGATATGAATTCAGAGAGTTTTTTATTCCTAGGTAGCTAGGTAGTTAAATGGATAGAGAGAGATGGGTCTGGAGTCAGGAAGATCTGAGTTCAAATTCGGCCTCAGATACTAGTGAACCTGGGCAAGTCACTTAACCTCTGTTTACCTTAATCCACTGGAGAAGGAAATGGCAAACCATTCTAGTATTCATTGCCAAGAGCATCCCGTGAACCATACTGACGTGATATTGCCCCTGGGTCACGAAGAGTCAGGCGCGACTCAACTACCACAAACTGCTTTACTCCAAGTCCAGAACTCTACCCCTACACAACGCTTCACTTTCTTTTTGAGTTCAAGAATGACTTAGAACCCGAAGAAGAACAATCAGAACAAGGTGACCTATTATGTTAATGGCACTGAAAAGTTGATGTGGTAGTGGGGCGGCGGACCCTGCCCCGCCAGCCATCCAGCAAGGTTGAATGGGAGCTGGGGGGAGGGGAGAGAGAATTAAAAACAAATAACATAGAAACGCAAGGAAGAAATATTGTTCTACACCAACATTGGAACATGAACTCTGAAGATATTTTCTTTCTTTCCGTTTTTGTTCCGTTTTACTTTTCCCAGGTAGTAAAAAGTTCAGCTTATAATAATAACTTACATTTCTTTAGTACTTTTATTGACTTACAAAGTACTTTCGGACAGTGCAAAAATTATCCCTACCCAAGATCACTCAATGTCTTAAGCTATTCAGACAGAGCTGGAGATAGAACGTAGTTCTTCTAATTCATAAATGTAGGGCCCTGTAGCCACCTAAAATGTTTTCAGGTTGGGAGAGGCCCATCAAAGGAACGGAGGGGAAGGTGGTGGCAACTGGGATTGTGGAATTGGGATCTAACCTTTGAGAAAGAGTTGCCCCAGGGCAAGTCTGGCAACTCAGTGGGAGGTACAGATATCTTGTTGTGGTCTAGGGAGTTGATTCTACAAGTGGATGAATCTTTCTTCATGTGTAAACAAGGAACAATAGTGTTTCCAAAGAAAGGTCTTTTAAAAAATATAAAAGCTGCAGAAATATGAGTGCTTCTGTTAACAGAACCTTTCTGTCTGTGACTGTCTCTGCTTGTTTCCCTCTCTCTGAGTGGTTTTTTTCTTTCTCTCTGTATCTGTCTCTTCCGCCCACCCTGCATTAGAAATATATTGTATTCTCCTCTAACCCTGTTCAATTACAGCATAATAAAGCACATAATAAAATCCTAATTCATTTTTCTCCCTCACCCCCATCTCCAGGCATCTTGCTCTGGATTAAAAATTTGTCTTCATGTTTGTGGCACCACAGATCAGGAGCCAGGAGTATGAGCTGGAGAGTGAGGGCCTCCCTCTACCCCCTCCTTCCTCTGCCTCTGCCTCTCCTTTTGAAGTTTACCACCATCTGGAAGGAAGGAGAAAAAAAGGAAGCCTAGCCAGAGGGATCGATTATCTTTAAATGCCCACTGCCACCACCAAGTTCAGGAATCAGCTCGAGGCTATCCTAGCTTCCCATTGCTCTGGGGACATGTTACATTTGTCTGAATCCATCATTTGTACATGGAGAAGGGCCTGTGAAAACTCAATCCTCCAGGTGTGGAGAGCTCTAGGAAGACAGACCCTATGAAGACTAGGAAACTGAGGGCTGGAAGTTGGGGAGAAATGGAAAGAGAGGACTCGCTGCAGATCTGAAACAGAACCAAAATGAAACTCCCAGAGCAAGAATAGTTTCAACCCCTCCTCCAGTGTGTCCCTCTTCCCTAGGCATGCAGAAGGGATGAGGCTAAGTAACACCCCCTACCCCAGCAGCTGGGCAAAGATTTTTAATGAAATGCAAAATTAAACATCTACAATTCTTAATAATGTAAAGTAGAGAGCCAGTCTAAGGGGTAATGGATAAACTACTTAGAGTCTGGAAGATTTTCCTTCAATACCTCCACTGACACTTAGTAAATAGATGACTCTGGACAAGTCATTTAGCCTCTGGAAACTCTGGCAGCATTATAATACTTTTATCTGGTTATAGAGGGATCTCAGTCTGGAGAAAGTTCCCACACCAAAGAAATCACACAAAGACAAATGCAAGTTATTCTCAGAATTCAGCCCACTCACATGACAGAGTAGAGAAATCCTAGGCACATAAAAGTTAAGTGACTTGTCCAGGGACACTGGCATTAGTAATTGTTGGAAGCAGGATTTGAACCCTACCCTCTTGAGATAGCTAGGTGTTAAAGTGTATAAAGTTTTGAGCTTGGAGCCAGGAAAACCTAAGTCAAATCCAGCCTCAGACCCTTCTACCTTTGTGACCCTGGACAAGTTAATTAACCTGAGTTTGTCTCAGTTTCCTCAATTGTAAAACAGAGATAATAGCAGCACCTACCTCACAGGGTTGTTGTAAGGATCAAATGAGATAATATTTATTTTTTAAAAAACCACTTAGGACAGTGCCTGGAATATAGTAAGTGCTCTATTCCCTTCCCTTCTCCTTCCTGAATCCAAACCTAACACAATCCCAGGACCTGGGGAAGTTCTCTGTCTCAAGAAATTAAATCAGAGTTCACTTCCATTTCTCACTTCAGAGTCATTACTAATATGTGACATTCCAATGCCCAGGGTAATTTTTGTGTAACATTTCAGTGAGAATACTACCAAAAGGAAGAACAATTAGTTACTTCAGTAAAGTTACTTTTTCAATTATTTGATCAGTTACACATATACACTTCTAAAATAAAAAGGTCAAAACACAATAGCAGATGGCTTTTGTGATAAGGTGCTGCCCAAATATTTGGCTAGTTAACAAACCTAATGGGGATAGATTTATTATCTAATCTCCAAGAAATCAAGGAAATTCCTCATAAGAACTTACCAATGATTAGAGCTTTCCCAGAATGAAAAGTCAGTGAGCTCTCTGTCAGTAGAGGTCTTCAGTCTGAATGGACACCCGTGTGGAATTCTGTAGGGGTAAACTCATACTTCTAGTAAAGTATGGATTAGGTGACCGCAAAACCATCTAGATGCTTGTTTCTCAGCTCTTGAAATTCTAGGATTATGGGAAGAGAGAATAACTTATGTCCAGATGAAGGCTCCTTAGCCTCTGCCTATCCTTACAGGAGGACCTATGGGAGAAGGTCAGGATGAGGAATGGGACCCACAGTTCCTTTTGTCTTACTCATTTTTGGGGGAGGAAGGGGGAGTTGGGAAGTCTGTCAAGGAAGGAAAGTGCCTCCAAGTGTGTTCGCGTAGGATGCTCATAGAGCTATTGGCGATCCCTTTGGTCCAACAGGGCTCCTAAGCCCCCCTGCATTTTGTCTTTTTTGCTACCCTCCTGGGATAACCTGGGATTGGGTTTGAAGGAAGACAGAGTACGAGAAGAGGAAGGGGAACAGGTCTTATTTGGGATGGAGCAAGGGAAGAAGCCTTCTCCTGGCTTCTGAAATCCTGAATGGGGAAATTGAAAGGAAGAGGAAAATCTTAAGTGTAGTTCCTCAAGTCCTGGAGATTCTGAGCAGGATATCTGGAAAGGAATGAAGGAACTATACAGCTTTGAAATTCAAGATGAGGGCTGCTGTGACCTTTTTGAAGATCCATGACCCTCAACTTCCCCTAGAAGACTCAAGAAAATTTGGAAGAAAAAAGCTAGAACTTCAGGAGAAGTAAACCTAAGAGCCCCATGATCATTCTCTGCTTGTCCAAACCCACAAGCACACTGTCTATGAAGACAATGTTGATTCCTCTTTTTCCTTTCATGTTTAGATACTGGCAAGTCCCAGAGTTCTGTCTTTGGCCCTCTTTTCCTCACTACAGCTTCTCCCTTGCCCATCTCAATAGTTTCTGAAGTACTGTCTCTTTTTCTTATCTGTATCCTCAACACTTAGTGCCTGGCACTTAGTAAGCACTTAATAAATGTTTGCTGACTTGAAAAATTGAAAATGAGCAATGAACAAGGTAGGGGTGAGCAGAACAATGAGCAATTTCAAAAATAGAAATAAAAGATGCTATTAAGGAAATGCATGATAGGAGAAGATGGGATTGTTGCATGATAAAGGGAAGGGGTGATTGATGTACGGTGCTAAGGGTTCCACTGGTTTCTTCTTGCTATCAGGAGAAAGCCAGGGAGGTATTCCAATGAACTGGATGGATTTCCTGTGCTCAGTTTTTGGAAAAGCACGGACTCACAAATTGGCAGATATGTATTGCTGTGGGCATCCATTGGAGGGAACATCCAAAACAGTGAAGTCTCAGGTTCATTGGAGTCCAACTCACCTACTCCCATAGTTTCAACTACCACCTCCCAAATCTGTATCTAGCAGCCTCTCCAATTTACAGCTACATTTCTAAGCTTCAAAGCAGTGTTTCAGTACAATTCAGCTCACTTAAATATAACTTCTTGTCTCATTATTGTGTACTATTTATTTGCTCGAGAGGCAATATGGTATATTGGATAAAGAGATGGACTAATGCCAGAAAGACCGGGGTTCAAGAGAGAGAGAGAGAGAGCACATCACTTGGGAATATCTTAAACCAATGAAATCATAGACCTAGTCCCTATCTTAAATCTAACAAATGTTTCCTAAATCTCTGCTGGGTACAAAGGAGCCCCTTCATAGCGTAATTGTGAGGATCAAATGAGATATTTGCAAAACACTTCTTGTAGTGCCTGGCACATAGTAGGCATTTAATAAATGCTTATTCTCCCCTCACCAAGAATCTTTCCCTCTTTACTTCATTGAATTTGTTAATGGTTCCTCATACTCTCAGTCATCAATTAAGGTTTAAAACTTCAGAATCTCTTTGAACTTCTCTCCTCCCTCCCCACTTCCCATATGCAGTGGATTACCAAATCCTGTTTACTAAACCTTTGAATAGTTCTCTGTGTAGTCCCCTTCTTTCCACTATAACTGACACAACTCTGCTTCAAATCCTTATCACTATTGGCCCATACTATTCCAAAAATCTCCTCTGTACCTCCAGATTCCATCCAATCTATTCCACACAGAGAATAATTTTCCTAAAGCTTAGCTCAACCCAGAGAATTAAATCATTAGACATTCTGTCCCAAGAGAACATGGCCCCTCAGCTGTTATATGATAATACTGTAATTATTTTTAAAACAAATCATCTCTGAATCCTTGCTCAAGATACTGAGCCATCTGTCCACCTGGTGGCTCAGCTGGCTTGGCTCTCTAGATTCAGAGATCTGTCAGGATCTCAGTCCTAACTACCTGTGCCTTTTCTTCTGTCATTACTATTGTTTTCAGTACCCTGCCTAGCTCCAACAATCCTCTCTCTATTTCTTTTCCATGATCCTCTGCTTCATAGTCCAGACCACAAGTGCTATTTCCAGGCTTTATTCCCAATGAGAAAGAGAATATAAATTACTTTTCAAAAAAAGATACACAAGAAATTGAAAGTTTATAAAAGTCACCTACCAGCATAGACTAGATTGCTCCCAAACTTTTCTTAATAAAGCCTATTTTTCAGGCTGTGGCCAATATTTTGGTTTGTTTTCCTTAACTACACTTACTTGTTATAAAGGAGGGTTTCTGTGGGTGAAGGTGAAAAATATGATGGCTAGTGATAGAGATACAAAAAAAGAGAAAGAAAAGCTCTTCAATAAAACTTTAAAAAAATAAACAGAACTTAGCAAATGAAAGTTCAGAAAGTGAATCAGAAAAGTAGGGTGGCTTTAAGAACTCTATATAACAGATGTTATATACATCTGTTGCATGGTTTCATACACAGTCCTCTTTTTCATTATTTATGTATTAATATGTTCATGTTTGCTGGTTTTTATTGAGTTCATAATGAAAAAAAATTAAATATCTCTGTACAAAGTCTTCTGACATTCCTAAAATCCTACAGTCCCTTAGGCATCTGCAACATTTAGCTTTACCATGGATTGTCTTCATACTGGAAATGTACATACATATACACACACACACACACACACACACACACACACACACACACATATATATATATATATATATATATATATATATATATATATATCTCCCCTCCTCTTCTCCCATGCCAAATTTTGTAATTGGCCCAGATGATCATCTTAAATAAAGAAAAATTCATTTCCTCTTCTTCCCACATTAAAAATAAAAACAAAACCTTTGAAACAAATATGCATAGAAAAGAAAAATAAATTCTTCCATTAGTCATGTCTGAAAAGTATATATTGTAATCTGCATCTTGAGTGCATTAGCTTCCTGTCAGGAGGTGTTTAGCATATTTCATCATGAGTCTCTGGATGCATGGTCTAGACTTTAAGTTCTTAAGACTTTCACAATAATTTGTCTTTACAATGCTGCTGTTGTTGCTATATAATTTTTTTCTCCTGGGTCTGATCATTTCAGTCTGCATCAGTTCATATAAGTCTTCTCAGGCTTCTCTGAAACTTCTCCTTCATCGCTTCTTCATCGCAAAATAGTATCCACTAAATTAACGTACAATTTGTTCAGTCATTCTCCAATTGATGGGCACCCCTTTAGTTTTCAATCCTTTGCCACCACGAAAAGAGCTAGTATTAATATTCTTGTTTATATATGTCTGCTTCTTTTTATTTGGTCTCTTTGGATTATAGGTTTAGTCATGGGATTGCTAAGTCAAAGGGTATTTAATTAAATACTGTTAATTAACTTTTTGGACATAGTTCCAAATTGCTTTTCAGAATAGCTGTACCAATTCATAACTTCACCAACAGTGTGTTAATGTACCCATTTTCCCACAGTCCCTCCAACATTTGTCATTGCTCGTTTTTTAGTCAACTTTACCAGTCTGGTAGCTATGAGCTATCAATAATCATATAAAATATTCCAAATTACTAATAGAGAAGTTCAAATTGAAGTTCAGAGTTGGTGTTCCCATTCTCTTACTATCAATGGGGAATAGTTCATATTCTTATAAATTTGAATAATTTCCCCATATATTTTATAAATGAGATTGTTAGCAGAGAAAAGTGTTAGAAAGATTTTCCCCCAGTTACCTGATTCCCTCTTAATTTTAGTTGCATTGGTTTTGTTTGTGCAAAAATTTTTTAGTTTTATATAATCAAAAATATCCAATTTATTTCCTGTGATCTTTTCTATTCTTTTTTTGGTCATCAACTCCTTCCCTATTTATAGATCTAAAAGATAATTTTTTCCTTGCCTTTCTAATTTGCTTACAATGTCGTCCTTTTTGTCTAAGTCATACTCATTTGGAACTTATCTTGGTATGTAATGTGAGGTGTTGGTCTTTATCTGCCTTCTGCCAGATTGCTTTCCAATTTTCCCAGAAGCATTTGTCAAATAGTCATTTCTTACTCCAGCAACTGAGGTCTTTGGGTCTATCAAACACTAGGTTACTCTGCACATTTGCTTCTATATACTGTATATCTCATCTGTTCTATTGATCAATCCTCTGTTTTTTAACCAGCATGAAACCATTTTGATTATTATAGGGTTGGGGTTTTTTTCATTATTTCCCTTGAGATTCTTGACCTTTTGTTCATCTGATAAATGGTGTTATTAATTTTTAGCTCCATTAAGTAATCCCTTAACAATTTGATTTGTATACATAAAATAAGTATGTCATCCTTATACTGACTCAGCCTACCCATGAGTAATGAAATTTCTTCAATTGTTTAGGTCTATATTTGTGTAAAGAATATTTGTATTCTTTAAACAGTCATATAGTTCTTGTGTGTCATGACAGGTAGAATCCCAAGCATTGTGTATATTATGTAGTTATTTCAAATGGAATTTCACTTTCCATTTCTTCCTGCTGGGATTTGTTAGTAATATACAGAAATGATAAATATTTGTGTGGATGTATTTAATATTCAGCAAATTTGATGCGGTGACTGTTTCAACTAATTTCAAGAGGAGTCTCTAGAGATCTCTAAGTAAACTATAATAATAATTGCAAAAAATATTTCCTCTTTGCTTTGAAGGAACAGCTAACACAATTGCTGTAACTATTAGATAGTAGTGATTATAATGAACATCCTCACTTTATCCCTGATTTTATTGGAAAGTTCTTTAGTTCTTCCTCATATAGACAACATATCACATTGCCTCTTGAACTTAGATTATGATAATAATAATAGCTACCATTTATATAGCACTTATTATGTGCCACAAACTAGTCTAAGCACTTATTTTTAATATTTTATTTCCCCCCAATTATGTGTAAAAACAATTTTTAAGGCTCCTTTTTTTATTTTGAGTTCCAAATTCTTTGAGACAGTAAGCAATCTGAATGGGTTATACTGTGCAATCATGTAAAACATTTCCATATTAGTCATTTTACGGAAGAAAACTTGAACAAAAGTGAAAAACAGTGTGCTTCCATCTGCATTTAGAATCCATCAGTTTTGGTTTTGTTTTGGGGTTTTTTTGGAGGTAGGTAGTAATTTTTGTATCATGAGTCCATTGCTATTGTCTTAGATCATCATATTGCTGAGAATAGCTAAGTCATTCACAATTGTTCCTCCTACAATATTGCTGTTGCTGTGTACAATGTTCTCCTGGTTCTGCCTAATTTACTCTACGTCAGTTCAAGTAAGTCTTTCTAGATTTTTCTGAAATCATCCTGCTCAAATCTCATTTGAACCCACAAAACCCTAGGAGGTAAGTGCAATTATCATCTCCATTTTAGAGATGAGGAAACTGAGGTTAATCAACTTGCCCAAATTTGAACTTAGGTCTTCCTGACTTCAGGTCAAGTGATCCAGACCTGCTGTGCCACCTCAATGCCTCAATACTTAATGGATACTACTATCATATTTAGAAAAAGACTCATTTATTCCCATATTTTCTAGTGTTTTTATTTAAACAGGAATGGATATAAGTTGTCAAATGTTTTTCCTACATCCATTGATGTGATTTTTGTTGTTCTTGTTATTAATATGGTCTATTATGTTGATAGTTTTCCTAATATTGATTTCCTGGAAGCTGAATGTTCTTTACAGAATCCTTTTGGTCCAGGAATTTTTGATTTGGGGTCTATAAATTTGTATTTAAAAATATTTTGATATTTAAAAATAATTTTGATAAATTAATTTTATTTGTAATCCTATGTACTTTATTTTATGCATTTAAAAACTACTTTAAAGAGTCCATAGATGTCTCTAGACTTCAAACAGGTCCATGATGATGAAAAAAAAAAAGGTTAAGAACTCTTATTCTAATATTTTTACAATACCAAGTCAAACACTAGCCAATAGAAAGTTTCCTAATCACTGACAGACTTCTGTTCTTCCCACACATTCCTTTTGCTCAATAGATACCAAAGTAGGGGTTTTCTTTTCCCTTTTCCCAAGCATGAGGAAGAAAAGGAATTTGAGGGTAAGTTGATTAAACTTTCTGAATTTCAACCTTTCCATCTACAAAATATCCATAAAGAAACTCATACCATCACATAATCAATATTTTATTAATTTAATTAATATTTAATCATAGAACCTTAGGTTTAGAGCTGATAGAGATCTTAAATTATAGTGAAGATCAAACGAGACGCTGTTATATTACCTTTGTATTTCTTGAAACTTATAAAAGTAAGCCATTACTATGCACAGAAATATAATCATCAATAGCCATACAATGGTGTCATTATCTTAAAATATCCCAACTTTATAAAAACAAGCTTGCCCTTTACAATTCTCCAGCTCTCAAAAACTTTCACAGGTTTCCCATTGCCTACAGAATAAAGTTAAAATTCCTTAACTTGGCATTCAAGGCTCTGAAGAATCTTTATTATAAAGAAAGGAAAGGCTGAATTTAGGTGATGACCGTGTGAGTGGAGAGAATGCTGAAAGAATGTCAAGATAAATGTGAGATGCTATAGTGATAGAATAGAGTTGGGACTGATTGGATATTAGGGTCAGAGTGAAGGAAATGAAGAGGGTGACTTTGAGAATGTGAACCTGAATCTCAAGAAGGATGGTAATATACTTGGCAGAAATAGAGTAGTTGGAGGGGAGGGCACAGAGAAGGGGAAAGAACGAGTTTTGTTTTTATATATTTGGAATAGCAATGAGACATCCTGGAGGGGCTGTCCAGCAGGCAATTGATCATACAGAACTAGAATTTGAGAGAGACATTAAGGTTGTATATGTAGATATGAGGGTCAGTATCTTAAAGAAAACCCATGAAAACTGATGACATGACAAAGAAAGAATGAAGGGGAAAAGATACAAAGGTTTAGTACAGAGACCTGGGATGTGCCCACACCTGGGAGGTAGGACATGGATGATAATTCAGCAAAGGAGACTGAAAAGGTCAGACAGGTAAGAGAATTCATTTAAGTCAGATGTGTATTCATAGGGAGTGAAGTGCCTGGGGTGAGAGAAATGTCAGTTAGGGTAGGGATATATGACAGAACCACTCCTGGTTCTTAGGATTCACTGACTTTTGATCATCCTGCCAAGACACTGGTAGGTTCCATTGGAGTAGCTCTAGCCCATTTTGTCTTTGGCTCTCAGAGTTTTCACTGCTTTCTAAACTTCACCCATCCCTCAACCCAACTTGCAGCATCCAGTCTCCTATATCTTGGATTCATGAACTGCCATTTTTCACATCCTAATAAGTTTTTCTTTTTTTTTTTTTTCTGATGCTACTGACATGTTTGGATGCTTAGTCCTAGAAGCTACCTTCCTTTTTCCTTTATATGCCCTAGGCCAGAGGTGTCAAACATCTGGCCCTAACTACCAATACCATCGAATCCTGCCTGAGCCAGGTTAAAATGTTACTGGGAATAAAATAAATAAAAATACAATAAAATAAAGATAATATTGTATTCTAAAACTAATTTAATATGCACCTGCAGAGGTCCTTCTTTAGTTTATTGACCCTTTTTTCTATTTGAAATTTGACATCATCCCTCTTGCCTATAATAGTAGATTTTCAAGAGTTAATTTACAACAGAAAGAAGATGTAAACATTTTTTAAAATACTACATAATTATAAGATAATTTGAAGTAAATATAATAGAAAGTTCCTCAATCCCAAATTAAATGTCACCTAAGCTTTTTTGTCTCATCCTTAACTAAAGTTTCCCAAGTTCAACATGGCCCATGGAGCAGAGAGCAGGTATTAGAGCTGGAAAGGACCTCAAAGATCATCTATTAAATCCCCATTTTATAGATTTTCTCAGGGACTAGATACCCATGCAACAGGATCCAGCTCCCTCTTTGTCCCAGGTGAGAATAGCATCTTCCATTCTGAAATGCCCATCTGGGTACTGGCTCTAATTCATTCCTCCCATTCAATAATCCAGGTCCCTCTAGGCCAATCAGGAAACTTCTTGAGGGAGCAGCAGTTTCCTGGCTTTCTAGCCATATTATTATGTAATCACTGAGCTAATCAATATCTCATAAGATGTTTTTGTTTTTTTAATCAGCTCAAAAAATCAAAACAATTGAAATAAACACACTTGTCACCTCCAAAGTTCAGGGGGGAAAATACCCTTTCCCTCACAGGCTAGCCATATAAATCTAAGACTCTTTCTTTTTTATGAACATTTGCTGTATTCACAGATGGAGGGAAGGAGATGAATAGTCTCCATGGTATACACACTATAGCTAAGGCACCTAAGGGGCATGGGGAGAGAGTTGAGGGAAGAACCCAGGCACCACATGAGCAGGGAATGAAAGAGAGTAGTCACTGAACATCGAGACAGATGCTAGGCAGGGAGCAGGATATAGGATCCTTGACTCCTCTGCCTGGTGCCATGGAACCCTAATCTCCCCTTCTTCAAAGTCATTAATGGTTGTCTAGTGAGGGGCATAGCCCTAACTGGATAGACTTTGACATGGGTGAGTAGAAAGGGAGCCCCCATAAGTTTAATGACTGCCTTGTTAAATTGAGCATACACTTCTTTAAAAAAATGCAACAAGATCATTTTAAAGACAATTTCTTGATCTTTGTGTTTTGGAATGTTTGGGATCTTCTGATTACGTTCCTAATTTATTAAAATAAAATGAACAGAGGATTCAAAAAAGCAATGGAAGGGAAAGAATGGATAGATCAGCCTAAATGGGGAGGCGAAAGGGTGCTGTGAGTGAGACAACTTCTAGAGAGACTAGGAAAGAGGGATTCTTAACCTGGGGCCTATGAATCCAATTATTCTATCTCCGGGCTCCCTCTGCTGGAGACTGTGAATTAAGTAAATAGGTTGAAGGTTTTACAGACAAGAGGTTCTGCATCCTGTCTTCCCCACATCCTGCCCCAGACTCCAAGGAAATGGAGGGTTTCATATAATCTCAGAACTGAAATGAACCTCTGAGGTCATCAAATAGAGCCTGCCTCCATCCTCACCACCATATCCTTTATCCTCTGCTGAAAGACTTCAAATCACTCAACTTACTACCTTACAAAGAACAGGCCTCTTATTCTTGGTTAGCTGTGAACTGTGGGAAGTTCTTCCTTAGACTGAGATGAAACCTGTCTCCCTCTCACTAAGGCCAAGAGGAAATAAAACAAATCCTTCCAAGTAGAAGAAGAGCTAAGAGATCCAGAAAGCAGAGGGTCATGCTGGGCCTCCACACTTTCTCCTAGGGAGTCACATGCGAAAGTGCCCATTGTGTAATGTTTGTGTCTCTGATTTTGTCTGTGACCTAGATATATCTAGGCTACTTGAGAACTGTCTGAATGCTTCAGATAACCTTCATATATAAGGACAGCAATCATGCCTCCCTGTCTTCCCTTCTCCAGGTTAACTATACGTACTTTCTTCAACTGACCTCCATAAGATATAGTATATAATGCTCTCATCTCTTTTGGATGCACTGCAATTTCAGTGTCCTTAAAATGAACTGAACATAATTCTTTCTATATAGTCTGGCCAGGATAGAATAATACAGAACTATAAAGGATCTCATTTGGCAGACAATCCTTCATGATTCATACTTCAAATGACAAACCACAAGACCGGAAAGTATCAAGCTTATTTGGGTCATTTTCAACATGGGAATCATTGTTGGTAATAGTTGGGAAAAGGGAGATAGAAGAGCAAGCTGCTGGTGAGAAGTTCTGAGTGGGAAAGGTAGCCCTGACCTTCCTTTCCCCTACCACTGGCCAGCCCAATCATGAGAATGATGAATGATGGGAAGTTCACACACACACACACAGACATACACACACACACACACACACACACACACACACACACACGCCAGATAATCTCTACCATTCATTTCCCATCACAACTAATTGTCCAGAGCCTAAGGCCAGGCTGAGGTTGGAGAAAGTATCAAATTATGGACTGGAAAAGGCTTTTAATTAGAAACTTGTATTGAAGGAACAAAAAATACCTGTTCATGAGATGAACTACCAGGATCCAGAACTATGTTGGCTCTGATACCAACAGAATCCCACCTGTGGTCACACAGAAACATGGATACACCAGATTCATACAATGAATCTCACAGACTCTCGGATAGTCATGCCCTTAACACAAACTTGTCATACTCACAATCAGAGACACAAACAGTCTCGGATACACATTCACAAGCGACCTCCTGCCTGAGCTCTGTTCTCCCCAGGACAGGGTGTGGCTGGGGAGGCAGTATGAACTCACCCCTCTTGGATCCTACAAAGGATTGAGTGAGTTCTTTAGCTGGAGAGAATGCAGATCCTGGAATCTCTGGGTCTCCACTGCTTTTTGGACATCCTGCTCTGCCTCATTCTGGAGAAAGACTCTTCAGACAATTGGAACCAAACACATGTACACACTTTGTTCTAATGGTGGTAGGTGGCCCTATGGAATATCTGCAGAACCTCTCCCTCTTCCCCCTCCCAATCTTGAGTTTAGAGAGAACCCAGGGATATTGGAACCTGAGTAAATCATTTCTAGACTATAATGCCACCACATACACACATACCATCCAGGAGGGGACAAGGTCCCTAAAGTTTACACTGGCTATTAGAGGAATTAGGTCTCTCAGTAATAGTCTGGCAGATACTCACGTCTGTCCTGATCTTCAGGACTTGATGGGAGGAAGGGCCAAGCTCATTATTGGGTTCTAGGGGATACTATATCCCCTGGGAGCAGGGTAGAGAAGAGAGCATGAGGGAGCAGTAGGGAAGGCAAAAGAGGTACCACAGCTGACATACAATAGCATCAGTGGCAGGAAGCTAGAGGTAGAGTGGGAGTGGAGAATATTGGACCCCACTCCCCTCAAAGTCCCTTGTTGAAGTAAACAACCTCAGTTCTTGGGTTCTGCTTCTTGATCTGAGCTCTGAGCTTGGGCTCAGGCTCACTGAGCTGGTTCACTGAAATGGAGCTGTAAAATCACAGGCCAAGCTGCCAGGCTGATGGCCATTGTTCTAGCACTCCTCCCTCCTCCCAGAGTGCCCACTCATCTCCATCCTGAAGTTCAGGCATCCTTCAATATTCCCCTACACATTCCACACCCATCCCATGGCTAGAAGCAAAAGGATCATCAGGCCAGACCCCTCCCAGGGGCACTTACCTCCTCTGGGGGAAAAGTGCACAGCACAGGGGAGTGGAAAACAACAGACAGGAGGGAGGGAAAGAGGCAGTCTAAGAGTGGCCACAAGTTCCCTTCTACCCATGGCCAGAGCCTAAGGAGGCTTCAGACCTCCTCTTCCCAGATTCCCTTATTCATTCCCCCCATCATAGCCCCTAGTCCAAAACTTACCAAAAGCCAGTGGTCCCACTTGCATGGGGCCCAAGAGTCATGGCCTTCTCTGTGGAAAGTGAATGGAGAGACTGAGCTTGAGAAGGCGAAGAAGAGAACCATGCCCCTTCCCCATCACCAAGAACAACTCCCAAGCCAGGCCCAGACCTGTGAGTACACCCCAAGATCATCCTTTCTGATGTGCTCCCAAACCAAACCCTACCCTGGGCTGCAGCTCAAGCTCTCCTCCCTGCCCCAATCACAGCCCGGCCTGTGTCCACTTCTCCAGCTCACTCTGTGCCCTCCTTCAGAGACAGACCTTACCCATTCCCACCCACTCAGTCTCCAGGGTTGTTTATCTGGGGTTTATATCTGGGAAGGGGTCTTTCTGTGCTGCTTGCCACATCATTCAGTGTGTGTAGTAATATGATAATGTGGATAAGTCTGGTTTTATAGCAGCATGTAGAACTGTTCCCACTGTGCCTCTCTTTGTAATGATGTGACTGCTTGTATGTGATCTTCCCCATGCCCTCCCTTGGCTTCCTCTAGAATGGGCCCTTTGCTGTCCCTTAGCTCCATTCTGCCCCACTCCCACAATCGGCACCCATAATCCAGCCTGAATAGGGGATCCAAATGGTGAAGGCTAAGATTGGCCTAGGAGCCTGGTGTCTGGGAGGAGGAGCCTGAGTTCTTCTTTTAGGAAGATTTCTTTAACCAGCCCCCTGCTATCACTGGTCACCCTGCCAAATTCTAGTCCTTTCTTTATCCTTACGATGGTACCCAAAGTAATGAGGGAAGCAGGAGGGGGCCAGGACATCTTCAAGAAGTCTTTTTTCTCCAATACATTCATAAACATAGGGGTTATGGCTAGAGGAGGGGGAGATCATAATAACTAGCATTTGTAAAGCACTCTACGTATATTATCACACAACAACCCTGTGGGATAGGCGCTATTTTACAGATCACAAAACTGAGGCTAAGAGAGGTTAAGAGGTTAAGGTCATGTAGCTAGTACGTATGTAAGACAAGACAGGATTTGAACTCATATCTTTCTTCCTCCAAGCTCTATTCACTTCACCGCCTAGCTCCTTGGAATGTGAAGAGTGAAAACAGGCCAGGGATAGCCTGGTAAAAGGGAATAGTTCCAAGAGCCCAGCCATGCCTCCAGAATCCTCAGTGCCTCCCCCATGGCCACCCCTCCCCCTCCTGTCTTCCCCATCTCACCCTCTTTTCATTCTGACCCAATGCTCACTCACAGCAGGTGTCATCACACAGATCCGGGATGTCACCACCTGGAAGATGCCCAGCTGAGCTGCTTCTGAGTAGCCCAACCTGTTGCCCAAATCATCAGTCACAGGGATCCCCATCTGCATCTCCTTGCATCCAAGGCATGAATGTGGAGTGGGTAAGACAGTATCGGACTCTGAGTCCTGGATCCTCATACATATTCATTTAACTGCTAGGTACCCCGCCCCAAGATCCCCTCACATGGTCATGGCCCACCTATGTCTCCATTCCTCAAGCCATGTCTGTGTGGTGTCAAGGTTGACTCTGACCCGTTCCCAGAACCCTCCAGGGGCTGGCAGGGCACATGGCCAGGCTGACCAGAGGGGCCTAAAAGCCCATCCCCAGGGCTCCCTCCCATTCTCTTCTGTTTTGTGAGGCAAGGGTGAACAGGACACACACAGGCCCACCTCTCACCCTGGTCACCTCTGCTGCATCAGTGGAATGTTGATGTAATTGGCAGCTGTGAACGGGATGAAGCAACTAACCAGGAGGAAGGGGCACTGGTCATGGAGGACAGAATATCTGTGGTAGGGGATGGAGTCAGTCGGGGAGGACTAACGTGGGGAGAGCTTTGGGGGAGCCTCTGACAAGAAGGCCCTGGAGGAACCAAGGGGTGGGAGCACATCAGGATGGGGGCTTACTTGGGTGAGGGATTTGAGTCCCAGAGCAGTGAGCACAGCTCCAGTGGTAGGGCTCATGTAAGCTGTTGCCAGCTAGCTGTAGACAGAGGGGCCAGGTAATGAGAGGGAAAAGATGAAAAAGCATTTATGAATAAGCATGTGCTATGTTCCAGGCCCTCTACTGATTACTGGGGCTACAGACACAAGAAAACAGGATGGCTCTTGTTCTCAGGGAGTCTGCATTATGATAGAGAGAAGTAGTACATAAAGAAGAATGCTGGCTGGAGAGGAGAGTTTGGGTTTGGAGAGCCAGGATGGCGAACTGATACAGTACAGCAATCAATCAACATGTCCTTTCCAGAAGCAATGGCAGTATTGATCTGATTACTGTGCCCACAGCAGGGTACAAGCTCTGCAGAAGAGCAGATGTGGAGATGCCCAAGGTAGACAGCTAGATGGGATATGAAGCATGACCTGATCTGAGGCCAGCTGGGTCCAACTAGAGAGCAGAGGTAACAGAGACCTTCCAGAGTTCATGATCTGGTCCAGGCTACAGTCTGGGTTCAAGTACACCTTACACCAAGGGAAGGAGCTTCTTCCTTTTCTGAAAGCACAGACAGAGACAGTCTCCCAATACTGACTCCAAAACCCTGCAAACAGCTTCCAAAGGTCACCTCAAATAGATGAGGTAGTCAATGCAGGGATATAGGGGAATGGCTTCCAGGGCCAGACCCCAGGATTGTGCTCTAAGTCCCATGAGAGAGAGTTAAAGGAAGGTGGGAGCTTGAGTTGTCATCTATATCCAGGAAAAGGGAAGGTTTTAAGAGCAGGACTGTTTCTACTTTTGTCTCTGTAGGTCCACAAGCCCCTTGGCAGGGGCCCATTGGAATTGCAGTTTCAGAGTATAGCAGGTTTAAGGTTTTGGGACAGGACAGGGGAAAGGGAAGGGAAGGGAAGGGAGGGGAAGGGAGGGGAGGGGAGGAAAAGGGAGGGGAAGGGAGGGGAGGGGACGGAAGGGAAGGGAGGGAAAGGGAGGGAAAGGGAGGGGAAGGGAGGGGAAGGGAAGGGAAGGGAAGGGAAGGGAAGGGAAGGGAAGGGAAGGGAAGGGAAGGGAAGGGAAGGGAAGGGAAGGGAAGGGAAGGGAAGGGAAGGGAAGGGAAGGGAAGGGAAGGGAAGGGAAGCAGTAAAACCCAAGTCAACTGGGCAACTTTTGGCCATCCAAATTTACCTTCCTTCAAAGAGGAGAAGTAAGGGGAGGGAGGATCTCATTAAAGGGGCCATGCCCTGGATACTTCTTAAACAGGCCTATTCAGTGAATGGCTGTTGCCTCACCCTAAGTGAGTACTTGCAAAGACCTTGGCCCAAAGGGCCCAAGGTCTTCCAGTGTATCCTGGACCACCTCCAGTCATCCTGAGGAATATCAGGTCAACTGCTCTGGAGGAGAAGTGAGGCTGGTGACCTGCACAGCCCTCCTTCACTAAAAACAAAGTCAAGTGCAAGTCATGTCATCATTTATCTGATGGCATGGTCTTCTTCAGCAACAAAGGATGAATATGAGACCTCAGTAAGTATGTAGCACAGCATCACATAGTAAATGCCTAAGAAATGCCTGTTAGATGGAATTGAAGGACTGTTTTTTACCTCTCAGTAACTGTCACCTTCCCATTTCTATTGGAGTAGCTGACAACAGCACTGAAGGACTGGTTCACTCACTGCCAGAACACCACAGTCGAAATGTTCCTGAGGGGACAGATAGGTTTATCCCTGTATTCTGAGACATTAATACCCCAAAGACTATTCCTGACCCTTCCAAGTAGAGACTTCAATAGTTGTCCTCAAAGTCCCTCAGGCTATACACCACTGAACAGACTCCCCTTCCATGGTAATTTCCAAACTGTCCATTGAGACACCTTCCCATCCTGTCTCTACCTGGAATTCCCAATGATTATCCCTAAGCTCTCCAGATAGAGGCTCTGGTGTTATCCTCCTCTATTACACACAGGTATCTAGGGTGAATAGATACATGGGTCATAGTTCTTCACATGTAAACAGGCATGAGAAAAGGGGAGCATTAAGAGGCCAAAGAAACTACTAGTGAACACTCCAGTTTCCCTCTACTATTATTAGGCTATGATTAGATCAAGTGCCACTGACTAAGTATCCCACACCCATCTGCCAGGCTGGCATCTAGAATGTTTAGATCTGAGGCTGGGGGAATGTGAATCATGTCATGGTGGCCGGCAGGGGCCCAGTTTTTGGGGTGCCCTTTTAAGGGGCTAGAGCCTGTAGAAGGTGGGCATGCAGCCGCTGATAATCGTACTCCTGGGCACTTGGGCTGACATTCGTCCAATGAGATAGAGTTTCTCCCCAGTGTCAGGGTGGAAAGTTGAGTCATATTTATACTTGGCCTTCCATAGATTATCTTCAGTCAGTCCAGGGGTCACAATCCCTGCCCTATTTGGGAAGGGTATTCTTGCTATCCTGGGAATACAGCTTTTCACCCCAGGAATCCCTAAGTCCTCTCATCCCATAAGACCACACCTGCTTGGGTCCAGAGACTTAAATTCAACTGAACCTTGGACCCAGGGAAGCATCTTATAGGGAACAGGAGTATAGACCTCAGGTCTCAGTGTCCAGGGGCCTACTGTTTCCCCACCTTTGGGCCAAGCTCCTCTCAGTTACTTCCTATTCACTACAGTTCTAGGGAGAGGGCCCCCAGGTTCCATCTGAAGAGCCCAATGCCTACAGTAATGAGTCAGGCTGAAGGGGCCCCCACTGGGAACAGTCCAGGGGCTGAGGCTAGGGTCAAGAGCTATTTAAAAGACTTTAGTTTTTGTGAAGGTGGCATAGTTAACTCCTGTCCATGTTTCCCTCTAGGAGTAAGTACCCATCATTTCCCCCAGGAGAAGGTGTGATAGGAAGAGTCTCTTCCATTCCGATCCCTGATACTTAAAATTTGACCTCAAGAAATTTGGGTTAGGAATTGTACTTCTTTAGAGTGCTTGAGAGACCTAACAATGAGGTCAGAAGTGGAATGGTCATTTGCAGTTCTCAGGACAGGAGGGAAGGGCAAGGAGGGCATCACCTGTAGTCCTCCACAATGGTTTGGGCGTTATGCAGTTTATCTTCAGATAGTAGAAGATTCAAGGGGTTGTTGACAATGAAGAAATGCTTAGCTCAGCCACAAAGGTGGCCTGGTCCCATTGAGGATAATGGATGTTGATGTCTAGAGGCAACTCACCCATCTCCTTTAAGGAACCGAGCTTGAAGCCTTCTTCCTTCTCTCTACTACAGAACCTATTCTACCTAATACCAGGAACCACCTGAGAAAACATATCCACTCTCTGTCCTAGTAAGTGGGAACTATTGCTGATACTTAGTCCTTTCTCCTGACACCTTCTCTCCTATTTACCATCACTGGACTACAACTAGTGGGATTCCAGACCAGGCCCCTCTCGGAGACTGGATTTGGAAGCTCCCTTTCTCTGGACCTTCCATCCACATGTGGAGATGCTAATACCGAATAGTACATAGAAAGAGTACTGCGTCTTCTATTTAAGACCTGGGTTCCAATCCTAATTCTGATATCACTGACATGATGTGACCTTGGTCCTCAGTTTCCTCATTTGTGAAAAGAGGGAGTTGGACTAGATGGCCTCTGAGGTGCACCTATGATCTTACTTGGTTATGTTTCAGTGAATCATCCAAGAAAAGCACCACCTCACACCCCTTTAATGCCATTAAGCATCCAGACATCAGGCCTTGATGCCAGGATTCTCTCAGGGACCAAGACCTCAGGTATCAGTCCCATTCAGAAGCTAAATGCACAATAAAAGTGCAAAATATCCTCTGGCTATGCAACATCTCCACCATTTTAAAGTTCAATACAACCCTTTCTTTTTTTGTAGATGGAGAAAGGACAGACGATCCCAAAGGGTAGAAGCCTCAAACAACTGGTCCTTACCCTATGCTAGAGTTGGCAAACTCATTTCCTCCTCTCCTAATCCCTTTTGATTGCAAGATCCCTTCTCTCCTATTTGCTTCCTCTTTTTCCTCCTGTTACTGAGGAAGTCAAAGCTATTTACCATAAGCTCCATCTTCTCTCCTGCCCCACAACTTGAAGCTCTTCTATCTTGTTCTCCATTCTCTTTCTTTTGCTCCAGTTTTTGATGAAGGGGTAGCCTTTTTACTTGCCAAGGCTACCTATGCCCTTGATTCCATCACTCCCAATCTTCTTTGGAAGTTTCAGTCATTCCCTCTCTCTCTGTCAATTTCTCTTTATCTACTGGCTTCTTCTCTACCACCTTCAAACCTGCCCCTATCACCTCCATTCTTAACCAACTTTCACTTTACAATGACATTCCTTCAGGCTGTCATTTTACATTTCTTCTTATTTTCCAAACCCAGCTCCTAGAAACCATTCTCCATACTCATTGCCTCCAACTTACTTTCAACACCATCACTGAAACTACTATAAGATCACCAACCATCTTTTAAACACCTAATCCAATGACCTTTTCTTATCCATCATCCTACTTATTCTCTATGAAGCTCCTGACCCTGTCACTCTCTCTCTAGTTCCTACATATCCTCTCCTGGAACTGGAGAACTGTGTTGTGTTTGTCCTTCATTCTCAAAGAGGACCATGACATCAAGATGATGACATGACTTGCAGTTGACTTTGATTTGAGTGAGAGAGGGCTGTGCAAGGTCACCAGCCTTACTTTCTTCTTCTGGGGAACTGGGCATTTTTTTTCTGAGAGAAGACTCAGAGAGGACACAAAAATTACCTTCAGGTATTTAAAGGTCTGTGAGTAGAGAAGCAATGAGATTTATTTTCTTTAGATTCAAAGAACAAAAGCAGGAGTAGAGGAAGAAAGTTGAAAAAGGTAAATCTAGGTTTGATACCAGGTGAAAAAAAACTTTCTAACGATTAAAGATTTCCAAAATTAGAATGAGAGACTCAGAGAGGTCATGAGTTCCTCTTCCTCAGAGGGTTTCAAGTGCAGACTGGGTGACCACTTATTTGGTATGGTGTAGTGAGGGTTCCTTTTAGCAGGTAGAATGAATTAGAATCTATCTAGTCCCTAGAAGGCCCCTGATGACCCTCACCATTCTCAAATTCTGGGATTTTGGTGTCTGTGATATTATTCTCTCCTGGTTCTCCTCCTACCTATCTGACTCCTCCTCCTTGGTCTCCTTTGCTGGAACATCATTAACCTCCTACCCACTAATCTTGAGCTTCTCCCAAAGTTCTGTCATCTCTCTACTCATTTCCTTGGCAATCTCACAAACTGCCATGGGTTTAATTATCATCTTTACACAAATGACTTCCAAATGAACAGGTCCAATTCCATCTTTCATCTACTGAACTCAGTACCTAATTACTTCATTATAGAACCTTGAGGAATGCCCACAGTTACAGAGTATGATATGATGATGTACCAAAGTAAATTGATGAGTCATTTAGGATATATTGAGGTTGAGTTCCATATGGACTATATTAGTTGAATATGTGCAGTAAATACCCATGCTTGTCATCTTGAATTCTCTCTTTACCCTCTCTCACTGTGTAAATAGAAATTGTTTTCTATTCTGGCCAGAAACTCTGAGTTCTCCCTCCTGGAGTGATTCTTTTGTGATGGCAAACTAGGTGTCAATGCCCACTTAACCCTTAATCACTGAATGGGCACATTGCCTCAGATATACTGAAACCTCAGCTTAAAAAAGCCAAAGTCTCCCACAACATCCTGAGCTATCACCAGTCATCCTGACTTATATTTCACCACTGGACTCTGGAGGAAAGATTGAGGTTGACTTTGCACAACTCTTGATCATTTAAATCCAATTCACTCCCAAGTCAATATCCTCATGAAGCAACTGGACCTCTTCAAGAACAAAGAATGAGGGGCGGACTCAAGATGGCGGAGTAGAAAGACTCACATATGCGAGCTCAGAACCCAAAGCCCATAGATTTAATGTAAGAAGAGCTCCCCACAAGTTCTGGATCACTGCAGGGTGTGCAGAAACATAGTGGAAGAGATTTCCGTTCCAGAGGGCCCTGGAGAGCCGTCCCCAGGGTCCGTTGCGCCCCGGAAAGCGGAGTCCACCCCAGCGCTGCCCTGGCCACACAGCCGAGAGGAGCAGATCGGAGCAGGCTTCAGGGATGGAACCTCCGGCCGCCTGGAAGGACCCTCCGCCCACAGACTCTACAGGTCAGTGAGAGACACATCTGGGCTGGCCAAGAGGGGAGCGGGGTGTCTCTGTGGCTCGGGCCCCCTCGGGAGGAAGCGGCGGAGGCAGAGGCAGGGGCAGCTGCGGTGGCCCGGGACTCCCCGAGCAGCAAGCAAAACTTCAGATCTCTGCATAAACCCCCTGAAGGAGCTGAGCCTGGGAGGTGGCCCTGCCCCAACCCCAGCACCAGAACTAAAGCTCACATTGAATAGCAGCTGCGCCTGCCCCGGAAAGCCCATTTGAATCTCAGACCCCAAGCACTAGCTGGGCAGATCTAGGCAGGGGTGGACAGGAATCTCAGAAGTCAAGTAACTGGCTGGGAAAATGCCCAGAAAAGGGAAGAAAAATAAGACTATAGAGAGTTTTTTTGAGCAGGTGCAAATGATCCCGCCTTTCGGATCTGATGACGAGGAGATATTCTTGCCATCAGGGAAAGACGTGGAGGTCGAGGCCTCTGTATCCCAGACATCCCAGGGGGTTGTCGGGTGGGCTCAGGCCTTGGAAGAGCTCAAAAAGGATTTTGAAAAGCAAGTTAGACAGGTGGAGGAAAAACTTGGAAGAGAAATGAGAGAGATGCAAGAAAAGTATGAAAAACGGGTCAATACCTTGGTAAAGGAGACCCAAAAAAATGCTGAAGAAAATAACACCTTGAAAAATAGGCTCACTCAGGCGGAGTAGAAAGATGCACGTTTACGAGCTCTGAACCCACAACCCAGAGAATTAAGGTAAAAAGAAATCCCCATAAATTCTGAATCACTGCAGGGGTTGCATAAACATAGGGGAAGAGATTTCCATTCCAGTGAGCCCTGGAGAGCCATCCACAGAGTCCCTCATGCCCTGGAAAGTGGACCCCACCCCAGTGCTGCCCTGGCCATGGCCCCAGAGAAGCTGATCCGAGCAGGCTTGAGGGACAGAAGTTCTGGCAGCCGGGAAAGTCGCTCCGCCCACAGAAGCTACAGGTCAGTGAGAGAGAAGGCTGGGCTGGATGAGAGGGGGAGCGGAGGGTCTCCGTGACTCAGGTCCCCTCGGGAGGAAGCAGCAGCGGCAGAGACAGGGGCAGGAAGCGGCGGAGGCAGAGGCGTGGGCGGCAGCGGAGGCAGCAGCCCAGACTCCCCCAGCAGCAGGCAGGATCTTCATTACTGAAAGTCTCTGCATAAACAACCTGAGGGAGCTGAGCCTGGGAGACTGGCCCTGCCCCACTCCGCTCTATTACTGAAGGCCTCTGCATAAAGCCCCTGAGGGAACTGAGCTTGGGAGGTGGGGTCCCCCCACAGCCCCACCCACTCCGTTCCTGAAGGTCTCTGCATAAAGCCCCTGAGGAAGCCAAGCCTGGGAGGTGGCCCTGCCCCACCCCAGCACCTGAACTAAAGCTTGCTGCGGAAAACCCATTTGAACCTCAGACCCCAAGCACTGGCTGGGCGGATCTAGGCGGGGGTGGACAGGAATCTCAGAAGTCAAGTAGCTGGCTGGGAAAATGCCTAGAAAAGGGAAGAAAAATAAGACTATAGAGAGTTTTTTCGAACAGATGCAAATGATCCCAACTTCCGGATCTGATGAGGAAATATTCTTGCCATCAGGGAAAGATGTGGAGGGTGGGGCCGCAGGATCCCAGACATCCCAGGGGGATGTCAGATGGGCTCAGGCCTTGGAAGAACTCAAAAAGGATTTTGAAAAGCAAGTTAAACAGGTGGAGGAAAAACTGGGAAGAGAAATGAGAGCGATGCAAGAAAAGTATGAAAAACGGGTCAATACCTTGCTAAAGGACACCCAAAAAAATGCTGAGGAAAATAACACCCTGAAAAATAGGCTCACTCAATTGGCAAAAGAGGTTCAAAAAGCCAATGGGGAGAAGAATGCTTTCAAAAGCAGAATGAGCCAAATGGGAAAAGAGGTTCAAAAGCTCACTGAAGAGAATAGTTCTCTCAAAATTAGAATGGAACAGATGGAGTCTAATGACATTACGAGAAACCAAGAAATCACCAAACAAAACCAAAAGATGAAAAAATGGAAGAGAATGTGAAATATCTCATGGGAAAAACAACTGACCTGGAAAATAGATCCAGGAGAGACAATTTAAAAATTATGGGACTACCTGAAAGTCATGATCAAAAAAAGAGCCTAGATATCATCTTCCAAGAAATTATCAAGGAAAACTGCCCTGACATTCTAGAACCAGAGGGCAAAATAAGTATTGAAAGAATCCATCGATCACCACCTGAAAGAGATCCAAAAAGAGAAACTCCTAGGAACATTTTGGCCAAATTCCAGAACTCCCAGCTCAAAGAGAAAATCTTGCAAGCAGCTAGAAAGAAACAATTCCAGTATGGTGGAAATACAATCAGGATAACTCAAGATCTAGTAGCTTCTACATTAAGGGATTGAAGGGCGTGGAATAGGATATTCCAGAAGTCAAAGGAACTAGGACGCAAACCAAGAATCACCTACCCAGCTAAACTGAGTATAATACTTCAGGGGAAAATATGGTCTTTCAATGAAACAGAGGACTTTCAAGCATTCTTGATGAAAAGACCAGAGCTGAAAAGAAAATTTGACTTTCAAACACAAGAATGAGAAGAAGCATGAAAAAGTAAACAGCAAAGAGAAGTCTTAAGGGACTTACCAGAAGTGAACTGTTTACAGTCCCACATGGAAAGACAATATTTGTAACTCTTAAAACTTTTCAGTATCTGGGTAGTTGGTGGGATCACACACACATGTACATGCATGAATGCACACACACATACACACATGCACACACATACAGAGACAGAGAGCACAGAGTGAATTGACTAGGATGGGACCATATCTTAAAAGAAATTAAGGTAAATGCTGAGAGAGAAACGTAGTGGGAGGAAAGAGGGTGAAATGGAATGGGATAATTATATGTCATTTAAGAGGCAAGTAGGAGACTTTTTAGTGGAGGGAAAAAGAGGAGAGCTGAGAAAAAAAAAAAAACAAGAAGTTTACCCTCATCACATTTGACTAAAGGAAGGAATAAAATGCACACTCATTTTGGTATGAAAACCTATCTTACAGTATAGGAAAGTGGGGGAGAAGGAGATAAGCAAGGGGGGGATGATGGAAGGGAGGGCAAAGGGAGGAGGGAACAATTTGAAGTCAACACTCTTGGGGAGGGACAGGATCAAAACACAGAAGAGAAACAATGAGGGGCAGGATAGGATGGAGGGTAATTCAGTTAGTCTTACACAACACGACTATCAGGGAAATCATTTGCAAAACTACACAGATATGGCCTATATTGAATTGTCTGCCTTCCCAAAGGGAATGGGTGGGGAGGGAGGGATGGGGAGAATTTGGAACTAAAAGTTTTAGGAACAACTGTTTAGTTTTATGTTGCTACTAGAAAAGAAGACATACAGTTAATGAGGAATAGAAAGTCATCTGGCCCTACAGGAGAAAAGAGAAGATGGAGACAAGAGAAGGGAGGGATGACAAAAGAGAGGGCAGATTGGAGATAGGGAAAATTAGATTGCTTGGGGTATTGGGGTGGGGGGAGGGGATAAAAGGGAGAAAAAAATTGGAACCCAAAATTTTGTGAAAATGAATGTAAAAAGTTAAATTAATTAATTAATTCATTATTAAAAAAAAAATAGGCTCACTCAATTGGCAAAAGAGGTTCAAAAAGCCAATGAGGAGAAGAATGCTTTCAAAAGCAGAATTAGCCAAATGGAAAAAGAGGTTCAAAAGCTCACTGAAGAGAATAGTTCTCTCAAAATTAGAATGGAACAGATAGAGTCTAATGACTTTACGAGAAACCAAGAAATCACCAAACAAAACCAAAAGAATGAAAAAATGGGAGAGAATGTGAAATATCTCATGGGAAAAACAACTGACCTGGAAAATAGATCCAGGAGAGACAATTTAAAAATTATGGGACTACTTGAAAGTCATGATCAAAAAAAGAGCCTAGATATCATCTTCCATGAAATTATTGAGGAAAACTGCCCTGACATTCTAGAACCAGAGGGCAAAATAAGTATTGAAAGAATCCACCAATCACTACCTGAAAGAGATCCAAAAAGAGAAACTCCTAGGAACACTGTGGCCAAATTCCAGAACTCCCAGGTCAAGGAGACAATATTGCAAGCAGCTAGAAAGAAACAATTCCAGTATTGTGGAAATACAATCAGGATAACTCAAGATCTAGCAGCTTCTACATGAAGGGATCGAAGGGCATGGAATAGGATATTCCAGAAGTCAAAAGAACTAGGACTCAAACCAAGAATCACCTACACAGCAAAACTGAGTAAAATACTTCAGGGGAAAATATGATCTTTCAATGAAACAGAGGACTTTCAAGCATTCTTGATGAAAAGACCAGAGCTGAAAAGAAAATTTGACTTTCAAACACAAGAATGAGAAGAAGCATGAAAAAGTAAATAGCAAAGAGAAGTCTTAAGGGACTTACCAGAAGTGAACTGTTTACATTCATACAGGGAAAGACAATATTTCTAACTCTTAAAACTTTTCAGTATCTGGGTAGTTGGTGGGACCACACACACACACATGTACACGCATGCACGCACACACACATACACACATGCACACACATACAGAGACAGAGAGCACACAGTGAATTGAATAGGATGGGACCATATCTTAAAAGAAATTAAGGTAAATGGTGAGAGAGAAAGGTAGTGGGAGGAAAAAGGGTGAAATGGAATGGGGTAATTATATGTCATTTAAGAGGCAAGTATGAGACTTTTTAGTGGAGGGAAGAAGAGGAGAGCTGAGAAAAAAAACCAAGAAGTTTACCCTCATCACATTTGACTAAAGGAAGGAATAAAATGCACACTCATTTTGGTATGAAAACCTATCTTACAGTATAGGAAAGTGGGGGAGAAGGAGATAAGCAAGGGGGGGGATGATGGAAGGGAGGGCAATGGGAGGAGGGAACAATTTGAAGTCAACACTCTTGGGGAGGGACAGGATCAAAAGACAGAAGAGAAACAATGAGGGACAGGATAGGATGGAGGGTAATTCAGTTAGTCTTACACAACACGACTATCATGGAAGTCATTTGCAAAACTACACAGATACGGCCTATATTGAATTGCCTGCCTTCCCAAAGGGAATGGGTGGGGAGGGAGGGATGGGGAGAATTTGGAACTCAAAGTTTTAGGAACAACTGTTTAGTATTGTTGTTGCTACTAGGAAAGAAGACATACAGTTAATGGGGAATAGAAAGTCATCTGGCCCTACAGGAGAAAAGAGAAGATGGGGACAAGAGAAGGGAGGGATGACAGAAGAGAGGGCAGATTGGAGATAGGGAAAATTAGATTGCTTGGTGTATTGGGGTGAGGGGAGGGGAGAAAAGGAGAAAAAATTTGGAACCCAAAATTTTGTGAAAATGAATGTAAGAAGTTAAATAAATAAATAAATATTTGAAATAAAATAAAATAAAATAGATTGCAAAAAAAAAAAGAACAAAGAATGAACAACACCTCTCACTCAATGACTTGTTTATCTCCCATTAGGTTTAACCATCATCTCTATGCAAATGCTGTCCAAATCTATATGTCCAACTCTAGTCTTTCTCCTGAGCTCCAGCTGTGCATCTCCAGCTGCTTATCCTATATTTTAAGCTAAATGTTACATGACCATCTCAAACTGAACATGTCCAAAACGGAACTCCTTATCTTTTCCCCCAAATCTATGCCCCTTCCAAATTTTCCTCTTTCTGATGTAAGCACCACCATCCTCAGGGGCTATCGCCAGTCCTCCTGATCTAGATGTTGCCATTGGACCCAGATGGCTCTGGGGGAGAAAGTGAGACTGGTAACTTTGCACAGTCACCTCCCTCACTTAAATCCAATTCATTTGCAAGCCATGGCATGACCTCTGTGATGTCATGATCCTCTTTAAGAACAAAGGATAAACGACCACCATCCTCATAGCCACCCAGAATTTTCACCATGATGCTATTCTTGACACCTTACTCTCCTACAATCAATTAATTTGCCAAATCTTTTCATTTCTATCTCCAAAATATCATCTCATCTCTAATCATGTGGCCAACACATATTCAGGATATAATCACCCTGAAGTACAGCAATAGCTTCTTTATAGGTTTTCCTTTCTCCACTCTTTTCTTTTTTTAATCCATCCTCACATAGCTATCAAAGTGATTTTTCTAAAATTCAGGTCTGAACATATCACTCCCCTCCTCAATAATATTTTAATAATAATTAATAATTTAATATATTAATTTAAGTAATAATTTAATATATTAATAATAAAATATAAAAATATTTTGATATTTTATCCAATGGCTCTTTATTACCTCTAGGATCAAATATAAGTTCCTATGTTTGACTTTTTAAATCCTTCATAACTTGGCCTAATTTTTTTAAACAATGACCTTTGGACAGCTAGCCCTTATGCCTGACACACCCTCCCTCTTCCTCTCTTGACTTTTAGAATTTCTTGTTTCCCCCAAAATCTTACTCAAATATCACCTTCTACGTAAAGTCTTTCCTAAGCCTAGACCATTCCTCCTCATCATGCTGCTTTCTTTTTTCCTCTCCCACCTCATATTAGTTCCTTTCAGGCCAAAATTTTACCACATGTTTTTTAAAAATATATTCATAGGGGTAAACTGATCAATGCAGGCCCTGGTTTTCCCCAGCTGTAATAAGTTGTCTTGAGTTCAAGGAGTCATGTAGAAACTTGGGGGAGCCAGTTTTCAGCCCTTCAGTTTTCAGCAACTGAAGGGTTGCTACCTTCCCCATGTGATGATAAAGTCTTCTAATTGACCATAGAGCTGGAAGAACTGATGATTCAGGAGTTGCTAAATCAGACTTGAATATTGTATATATCCAAGTATATATATGTATATATATAAAAAGAGCAACCTGCCCACCTCTCAATCTCTTTTTTCTTTGCCAGCAAGAGAAGGCAAGTTTGCTTTGACACAGACTCAAGAGTCTAGTAAAGGATAGGCAACAGACTATCTCTCATTCAGGGGTCTATGACAAATGACCAGCTCTGTATCTTTGTATTTATTCTTTTCTGATTCAAATAATATTTTTCCCAATTACATGTTAAAACAATTTTTAACACTCATTTTTCTAAAATTTTGAGTTCTAAATTCTCTCCATCCCTCCCCACTTCCCACCCTGAGAGAGTAAGCAATTTTATATAGGTTATGCATATGAAATTATGCAAAACATATTTCCATATTCATCATTAATTGTGAAAGACACAGACCAAAACAAAAAACCAACCACAAAAAATGAAAGTTAAGAATTGTAGACTTCAATCTGCATTCAAATTCCAATTCTTTCTCTGGAGGTAGATGGCATTTTTCATTTTGAGTCCTTTGGGATTGTCTTGGATCACTGTATTGTTGAGGAAAGCTAACTCATTCCCAGTTGATCGTTGTACAATATTACTGTTACTATGCACAATATTTTCCTGGTTCTGTTCACTTCACTTTGCATCAATTCGTATAAGCCTTTCCAATTTTTTCTAAAAATCATCCTGCTTATCATTTCTTATATCACATTTTTTTCCATTACAATCATATACATCACAACTTGTTTAGTCAGTCCCCAACTGATAGGCATCCCATCAATTTTCAATTCTTTGCCACTCTTCTCTGATTCAGAAGAGATGTGTCCAGGCAGTAACCTGAGTTCAGGAGACTCAAAGATCTCATCAGCATCCTAAATCAGCAGTAGGGTCCACTGATGTCCAGTTGCAACAGTCACAGGAGTCAGGAGCTGACTACATCAGGCAGCTTTAAGGTCTGGAGAGATTGTAGTGTGGCAGTTTATTGGTCTGTTTCAGCCACAGATCAACCCATCCAACAGAGTTGCTATACCCTGGGAGGAACCAGGCCAGAAGTCCCTCACATATCTAGGAAGAGAACCTCATGAAGATTCCACAAAGGGAAAAAATGACCTCCAAGGTCAGAAGTCAGGAAGCACACCTTTGCCACATATGTTCTCTGTACATATACCTCATTACCACTGTATTTTAAATGAGTCCACTATCCTTTTAAGTATGCAAGGCCAGGGTATGCTGCCAGTTTGAGGGGAAGGTGTTTTATATCAAATACTCATAGCATATCTTCTTAGTAAATACCCTTTCTAAAAGATAATCTATGTCTACTGACTAACTATGACTAGAAGGCAATATAAATGGATTGGCGGGGAGGGGGACAGCGATGGGCAGTATGAGAAATACAGACTTTCAGGATTGTTCCTAGAACCTTGGGAGACCAAGTCACAGCTGCATTCTGAAGACCAGGTCCACCACTATGAGTTCACTTGAAGAATTGGCCCCAGAGGAATTGCTACAGATGTTAAGAATATACATGTTAATGTACAAATTGTCTCTCCCTATAGAATGTAAGATCCTTGAGGACAAGGACTGTTTCACTAGCAGAGTACTTGTCACATAGTATATGCTTAAAATACTCTGTAAGGGAGGAGCCAAGATGGCCCAGTAGACAGACCTGTAAAAGCTCCCCCACATAGCCCATAAAATACCTGTAAAAAATGACTCTAAACAAATTCTAGAGCAGCAGAAGCCACAAAACGACAGAGTGAAAGAGATTTCCAGCCCAAGACAGTCTGCAAAGTCAACAGGAAAGGTCTATGGCACCCGGCACAGAGCACAGCCCAGAGTGGCCTGGACAGCACGGCAAGGACAGGACCCAGAACAGGGTTCAGGGAGCCAGTGGCAGCAGCAGTTCCCAGACTGTTCAACCCACAAATGCCAAAGACAGCTTCAAAGGTCAGTGAGAAAGCTCCTTCACCCAGGAGAAGGGAACGTGGTCTGGACCTCAGGCAGCAGCCACCACAGAGACAGTGTCCATTTTTGGAGTCCTCCACCTAAAGCCCCTGGGGGAATTGAGCCTCTGGTCTAAATCTCAGCCCTGAGTGCAGCCCTGGGGTGAGGAGGAGCACTGGCATGGTGGAGCTGGAAGCAGTTGTGGAGAGGGAATTCTACTCCCAGATTCTGGGCAGAAAAGTTTTTGGTTGCTCCCTGACAGTGCGCAGGCCAGGAGAGGAGTAAACTCCTCTCCCTTGATTGTGCCACCTTAGAGGAACTGAGAACTCACAGGTCCCCAGAGTATACCCCTCTTTTAACAAAGGACTCAAAAGCCAAGTAACTGGCTGGGAAAATGCCCGAAAAAGGGGGAAAAAATAAGATTATAGAAGGTACTTTCTTGGTGAACAGGTTTTTCTTCCATCCTTTTGGATGAGGAAGAACAAACTATACTGTTTGAGGAAATCAAGGCTTCTGCATCCAAAGTCTCCAAAATAAATATGCAGTGGTCTCAGGACATGGAAGAGCTCAAAAAGGATTTTGAAAATCAAGTAAGAAAGGTAGAGGAAAAATTGGGAAGAGAAAGGAGAGCAATACAAGAAAATCATGAAAAGCTAGTCAACAGCTTACTAAAGGAGACCCAAAATAGTGCTGAAGAAAATAACACCTTTAAAAATAGGCTAACTCAATTGGCAAAAGAGATCCAAAAAGCCAATGAGGAGAAGAATGCTTTAAAAAGCAAAATCAGCCAAATGGAAAAGGAAGTTCAAAAGCTCACTGAAGAAAATAGTTCTTTAAAAATCAGAATGGAGCAGATAGAAGCTAATGACTTTATAAGAAACCAAGAAATTAGAAAACAAAACCAAAAGTATGAAAAAAATAGAAGATAATGTGAATTATCTCATTGGAAAAACAGCTGCCTTGAAAAATAGATCTAGGAGAGACAATTTAAAAATTATGGGACTATCTGAAAGCCATGATCAAAAAAAAGAGGTTAGATATCAACTTTCATAAAATTATCAAAAAACTGTCCTGATGTTCTAGAAACAGAGGTAGAATAAATATTGAAGGAATCCACCAATCACCTCCTGAAAGAGATCCGAAAAGAGAAACTCCTGGGAATATTATAGCCAAATTCCAGAGTTCCCAGGTCAAGGAGAAAATACTGCAAGCAACCAGAAAGAAACAATTCAAGTATTGTGGAAATACAAGCAGGATAACACAAGATCTAGCAGCTTCTACATTAAGAGATCAAAGGTCTTGGAATATGATATTCCAAAAGTCAAAGAAACTAGGATTAAAACCAAGAATCACCTACCCAGCAAAACTGAGCATAATACTTCGGGGGGGGAAATGGTCATTCAATGAAATAGAGGACTTTCAAGCATTCTTGATGAAAAGACCAGAACTGAATAGAAAATATGACCTTCAAACACAAGAATCAAGAGAAGCATGAAAAGCAAAGTTTTGGTCTTCAGATATTAAGCACTCATGGAATTCTGCTAGAGCTTTCAACTCCTTCATTATCTCCAGACTGAAGTCATTCAGAATATCCATGTGGGTCTTGAGCATAGAGATGCTGGGACCCAGAGTGGTTGCCAGCTGCAACAGCTCTTTGACCTTGGTAATATCAGAAGAAACACACAAGTTGATCTACTTCCTTTCCATAAGCCTGAGCAGTTTGGGGGCAATAGGATGCGTCCCAGGGAGCTGGGCACACATGCCAAAGTTAAATTCTTTGAGAGTTTCCTTCACAGGAATGGATCCATTCTGCTCTGCAACTACAAATATGTTGTCTTGAATAAACTTCTTCACTTAAGAATTTCTAGGATCTTTGATAAGATACACACAGAATGTAAGTGAATGCCCTGTTCTTCCAACTTGACCTTGACTCCCTGCTCTCTGTTCGGTAGCACAATGGCATCTGTGACTTTTAAACTTTCCCTCTGAAGGACCTCAACAATTTCCCAGATACTAGAACCACTGGTTACCACATCTTCAATGATCAAAAAGATTTCTCCTAGATTAATAGTTCCTTCTATGAGAAGTTGAGTACCTAGAAAAGAAAAAAGATTCTACTGGCTTTGATCAAAAATCCAGACTATGGCTTGCCAGCTACAACAAGTCTACCTTGTTTTGTTCATAAGAAATACCAAAAAAAAAAAAAAAAAAAAAAGAAAAGAAAAGAAAAGAGGTTTAATAGAAATGTATATGTAGAGCCTATATCAGATTGCAGGCCACCTTGGGGAGGGAGGGGGAAAAAATTTTTAAACTTACGGAAGTAAATGCTGAAAACTAAAAATAAAATGCTCTTTGTTTTATTACCTTCCCTACCCATTCCCAAACCTCCTACAAAATTCTCTATTCCGTTTGAGAGCTCAACCATCATCCCACTTAACCCACATTCATAATATCTCTCTCACCCCACCTACCACAGCCAATCAGTTGACAAGTTTTGGCAAGTATACTTCCATAATATCTCTCATTTGTCCCTTTTCCTCCACTTATATGGCAACATGCCCTCATTGCCTCTCACTGGGACTATTGGCACTGGTGTCTTAATTGGTCTCTCTGCTTCCAGTCCATCAGCTCTGTAGCATATCCTCTAAACAGCTAACAAAATGCCCTTCCTAAAAGCACAGTGCTGATTGGGGCAGACCCCTGCTGAAGTATCTCCAGTGGCTCCCCTTTGCCTCCCTGAAGCTGGGGAGTGAAAGCCTCCTCCATCAGGCTCCACCCTGCCTCTGCAGACTTAGTTCCTCTTTTAGTTCACACGTTCCACATTCCTGCCAAACTACCCTATCGAGCCTGAAATTCTATCTGTCTTCTCTGGGTCTTGGCACAGGCTGTGGTTCCCTGGGCCTGCAATGCTCTCTCTCCTCCCCTTTGCCCCTCAGAATCCTTAGCTTCCTCCAAGGCTCAGCTTAAGTGCTACTTCCTTGGGGAAACCTTTCCCCATCTCCCTGGTTGCCAGTGTTATCTCTCTTCTCAAGTTACATATCTGTGTAGATACATCTCCCCGGCATGCTTTATGTTCCCTAAGAACAGGGACTACCTTGCTTTTGTCTCTGGATTCCCAATGTCAAGCAAGACTACTTGTACAAAATATGTACTTTGTAAATGCTGGTTGAATTGCATCCTGTGCATGCCAGTGTGAAGTATGTGGGTCTGTGCATAAGTACACAAGTTGTAAACCTGTCCTTGAGCTGTTCAGAGATAATTTTTCCCTTTTCTGTTTGAAGTATCTCAGTTGCACAGTGACTTTCTGTCACACTCAGGGGCTAAACCCAGTTGCTCCCTGATGGGTGCAGTCCTTGTCTCTCCTCACTCCCTGGGCTCCGAGTCCATGCTTTTCCAATTTTTCTTGCCCAGGTGAAAGTTGGAAAATTGTGTGGAACAGATAAGACATACTCTCTAATCCTGTCCCACTACTCTCAGGAGAACAGGGACCTCCTGAAAGTTCTTTTCCCTTCTGCTCCACAGATAAAAAAGGGACCCTTCCCAGGGGCAAACTTGTTAAGAGAGAGAGCCTGTATAGGGACCTATTCATTCCTCTGGGTGTCCTTTCTGTCTCCCAGTGATGGTCCCCCAGGGACCATCTGGCCACCATTAAGCAAAATCCTCCATAGGGATTAATCTTCTAACCTCATCAGCCCCAATACTATTAACAGGCACAGATACACACAAACCTTTCACCCAAAGACATACACACACATACCCATTCCACAACTACACAATGATGGCACACAGAGCACATGACAGACACAAATGGAGTGATGCTGGAAGCATGCACCCAATATATATATATAGATAGATAGATAGATAGATAGATAGACAGACAGACAGACAGACAGACAGACAGACAGATAGATAGATAGATAGATAGATAGATAGATAGATAGATAGATAGATAGATAGATAGATAGATAGATATCACGGGCACAAACTAATCACTTGTTCAAACTACTAAAACTTGGAGATGGCCTAAGTTGAGGGGGGAAGGAGGGGGAGAAAGTTGCAGCCCTGGGAAGGTGAGGAGCACATGAGATCAGCAGCATCTGGAACTCACCACAGAACCACCACTCCCTTTTTCCTCCACTGGATCCAACCATGCTAGACCCAGCTTTCACACATGCTCCTCTGGGAGATGCCTCAGCTAAGAGACATCTCCCTCCCTCCCCACTTCCACACTCAATGGACAGGCCAAGTCTCCCTCACTGCCACACTGGAAATCACCCATGATGTGGTCTGAACCTCCACAAGAGCCAACAGGGCTAAAGGAAGCAACACAAGCCCTTGAAGCTGGAAGGAGGGTTCAGGGGAGCCAGTCAGTATAGGGTTTGAGATTAGCCATTTGGGAACTACTGGGAAAAGGCCTCCCGCTCAGGATGTCCTGGTAAACCCTTAATCACCACTTCAATCCTGTATCAATCAGAGACTGGGGGAATCAAATCAGGTAAGTGGGAAATAAAGAGGCTGTCAGAGCAAGCTGCTCCACTCTGGGCCCACCTGCCCCCTTTGCTCCACACACACACTCACTCCTACTGGGGATCCAAGGAATGGACTGGGAGAGTCAGTGCTCATTCTCCTGCCATTAGCTGAGGGACATGAGAGACCCCTAACTCAGTAAAAGTACCCTGGGCCCAGGGCAAGGTCCTCTCCCACCTCCAGCCATCCTTGCAGAAGCAGGAACTGGGGTGTCGGAGGAGATGGATGACAGAGGAGGGAGTGCTCTCAGCAACTGAGGGTATTAGAAGGCTCAGGTTACAGCTCCTAGCTGTTTATGTGTATACCTGCTTTTGCTGACCATTAGCCAGGAATCTCTGCCCTTACCCTTCCAGTTCTGTGTCCCTCCCCTAGAACTTCTGTCCCTAGTCCCCAAGTCCCTAGGTCTCATAACCAGGGCTTTCCCTCTCTTCCCCACCCCCTTTCTCACAATTCCTTCCCCTGTCATTCTCCCCAGAACTCTCCTTCCGAGTAGCTTCCACCCTCTAGCCCCCCTTTTCTTGGTGGTGTTTATCACAGAGCTAGATTTAATCCCCTTCCCCAGGTCCCCACACTGAGCCTCCTTTCCCCTCCCCCAGTTATCTCCTCCTAAAGGTCTCTTCCCCTGGAATTCTCCCTTTATTCCTTTGGCACATTACTCCCAGAGCTGCTGGGGGAAAGAGGGTGGGCAAGGGTGGGGGGAGTCTTGAGAGTTCCATAGGAATCTGTCTATTCTGTTAAAATGATGAATGGACCAGAGGACCTAGGCTGAGGACACCCTATCCGTGAACAGTGCACCTAATATCCTCCTTTGGTCCTGGCAAGGAAGCCAAACCGTTGTCAAGAATTCTTGGAAGACCCACTGCCTCTGGGAATTGCTGCCTTTAGCCAAGCAGGTCAGTGGGTCAAGAGGATTCCCTCTCCCCTTGGGATTTGGCCAGCTAGCCAGAAGCCCCGCCCCCTGTTACCTTGGTCGGTAATGGACAGAGCCTTAACCTGAATACAGCGAGATACACACTCACAGGCACGCACACTCCTACCCACCATAATTCCACTCACATGAATATATGCACACAGAAACAGATCAATACATAGTCACAAACACAGTCACACAAAGATGCATATCAGCACACAAAGAATACAAAGGGAAGCTAATAGCAGTATATGCAGGCAGCACACACATCCTACTCAGACAATAATACACATGCACCCCTCCCCCACCTAAGAACAATGAGTGATAGACATCTCGGGCCCACAAGGGACAACTGGGGCTGGAGGTCCGTCAGACACAACCATGAAAACTGACACGTTCTTGAGGCATTTTAAATGAACCATCTGATTTTCACAACCTGGTGCTCCGATCAGCCTTTCTCATAGGGGGCAGCCTTTGCTTGCTTCTCCACATTCAGTGCCTAGTCCTGGAGACAGCACCCACCTAGTCGAGGCCAAATAGCTACCACCAAGCTGTCCTCACCCCCAGCAAACCCCGTTACGCAGGGGCGCAGAGGTCCGACTAAGAGCAGGGAAGAAAAAGTGGACTGGCAGGCAAGCAAGCCAATAAGAAGCTCAGCTTGACCCGAGCTGGACCTATCCATGCAACCCCTCCCGTGAGGGGGCGGGGCTCTTGCTGCAGGCAACCCGCAGTGCTTCGCAGTCTCAGGTGAGGCCCGCAGCAGAAGAACACCGAGCCAGGTAAGCGGAGCTAAATGGCCAGACTGAGGGGATACCCGACTAGAGGGAGGAGAATAACCGACAGAGAGGATGGAAATAAACTACCTGTCCCGCCATCTGATGTACTCCTAGAGCTCTGTGGAGAGTCTTTGTGCTCTAGTTTCGAGAGTTCCCTAGTTGCTGGGGGTGCAAGGGGGGAGGGGAGGGAGTCCCCTTAATCCTCTTCTCGGGAGTTATGCGAGGGCAGCATAGCAGGATGGGAGTGTAGGGCTGTGGAAGAGGCCGGCCTTGGGCGAAGAGCTCAGGTATGGGCCCCAAAATCACTTGGAAAGGGAAGCGGGGGGCTGTAGAGAAACCTATGGTGCTGTCCCTGGTACTGAAACCCTCACCCGTGGCGCCCCCCCCCCAACCCTGGGGCTTCTTTTCTTGAATATTCACAAGTATTCTCTGAGGCTGGGGCGGGAGGGAGAAGGGGGCGGGAGGCGAGTGGTGAAATTTCTTGAGACAGTTATCTCCGGAAAGGTCTGAAGCCAGAAATCTCAGGTCTTTGGTCCCACCCCTTTTGGGTCCTCCCTTGGGCCCCAGTACTGGACACGCACTCGGTATCAGGGCCCTGGATAGAGGATTGCACAAGGAGGCCGAGGTGGAAGCAGGATTTTGGGGATACAAGACGGGAATGAGATGTTTCCGGTCCCTAAAGGCCTTGACGCTTTCTCTGGGTGGGATGTGGGGAAGGTGACTGTCAAAGGGGCGTCTGCCTTGAAGGTGTAGGGCACCGCCTCCTCTTGGCCCTAAGATTCCACCTCTCTCTCCAGGTCTAGGATATCCAGGCGGTGCAGATCCAGTCAGAAGGAGTGAAAGACCCCCCAGGGGCCCGAGACCCCCCCCCCGCCCCCGCCCACGGACTATGTCCGGGCCTGGCCCCAGTGGCCCGCTGCCTCCAGGACGAGGACAGCAGAGCGACACAGGACCGCCGATCCAGAGTTGAGTCTCGAGTGGATCGTGGGACCATAGATCGACCCGCTGTCATGGACCCCCTGGGCCTGGGGGACCTATCTTCGGACTCACTGAGCTCCCTTTCCTCCCGTGGCCACCTGGGCAGCGACACTGGCTCCGCAACGCGATACCTGCTGAGGAGGCAACAGCGGCTGTTGGATGGGCCCCCCCGGGGAATCCGAGCCTCCTCACCCATGGGCAGAGTCATCCTCATCAATTCCCCCATAGAAGGTACTCAGGGAGTGTGCCTGCAGAGAAGGGAGGGGCCCAGGACTGGAAGGGGCGGGAATGGGGGAGAGCAGCTGTGGAGAAGCACATAGTGGGCACCAGAAATAAGAGACAGGTGGTTTTCGGCTGCTGTGCCTCAGCTCTCCTGCTCTCCTTCTGCCCCACTCCTTCCGACTTGTGGGAGTCAGATCCCTTGAGTTCCTGCCAGTCTACTTCACACTAGAAATAAGGTAAAGTGGGGGGGGGGGGGGGCAGAGATAGAAACAACCATTCACTTTGCAATAAACCAAGTCTTTCTTGTCCCTGAGGGCCTAATAAACCATATCCAGGGCAGAAGAGCCTAAAGAAGAGAGAGGTCCACTGGGTAAAAAGGAGGAACACTCATCCCTACAATTGGCTCCTGAATGTGACCAGTGGAGTAGGGCTCCCAAGCTAGGTCAAGGGACCAGGGCTTCTGAGTCCCCAGGGCCTTAGGAAAAATGATTCTGGGTGACTGGATGTCCCAGGCACTGAAGGATAAGTACATGGAGCTGTTCCCTCCCAGCTCTTGATCCTCAGAATCTAAGAGCAAGGGAGTGTCTAAGTGCAAACTCTCAAACATAGAATCCCTGTCCAATATCTGCCTGAGGCAAGAGTCCTCTCTACAGCAATCTTAATCTCATTTCTAACCGCTCCCTTTCATACTCTCTTCAAATCCATCCAAAGGTATTTGCTGATGACCCCTTCTGTGCTGTCGTGTTGGCCTATGCTTGGGGCACAGGCCCTTAGCTCCTCCCAGGGAGCTCACTTTCTGGCTATAGCTGGAGCATGTATCTTGACCTCATAGAATGACATCTTGTTTGTGCTGAGATAAATGAGTAGATGAGTTGCCATTGGAGCTTAAATGAGAGAGAGATCAGTATGAGTTAGGTAGGGGGCTGGGGACAGTTTCCTCAAGGGAGTCAGAATAAATGTGCATCCAGAGAAGCCAGTATCATTTGGATTAGGGAAGCCCAGAGGGCATCCCAGGAAAAGAAGCAAAAGCTTGGAGAGCAGATGTGCAAGTCTTGTATAAAGATGTAGGCCTAGATGAGGGGGATCTGTATTGAAGAGGGGTACAGTTAGAAAGGCAGGCAGCAGTCAGACCACAGGGGTCTTGAATGCTGAAATGAAATGCTGAAAAAAAGTGTATAGGACACCTAAAACCTGGGATTTCCACCCTTGCTGGCTCAAAAAAAAAATCAGGTCTCAGGAAAGGGAAGGGATTTCCAATGGTTAGGTCTATCCTGTAGCATTTACCAGTTTTCAGTACTAAGAGAGAGTTGAGACAAGTATTTGGATATCCTGCATCCCCTTCCTCATCTTTTCTTCCTAACTAACTCCAACTCCCAGCTTACTTAGGATATAAGCTCCTTGAGAACTGGGATAGTTTTATTCTTATATATATTTGTAGCATAACACAGGCATTTCATAAATGCTTACTGATTAACTCAAGTCCATCCACTTCCAACCCTGTGTTCCTTTGCTCCTTCCTCTCTCCCAGGCTCCACTTTGACAAGGCCACACAGATACTAGAAACACCAGACTTCAGGAACATTTGGTTCCAGAAATGCCTTAAAGGGTTCATTTACACCTAATTCTACTAGGCTGCCCCAGCCACATGAAATTTTCAGAGCATCTCATTCTATTAAGACAAAATTATTAACCTGGGGTCTGTGAACACTTTAAAAATTATCTTTATAACCATGTTCCAATAGAATTCGTTTGTAATCTTATATTTTTCACTGGATTAATTTAAAAGCGTTTTTTTTTTTTCTGAGAATGGCTCCATAGGCTTCCCCAGATTGCCAAAGGGGGAAGGGGTCCGAGAAAAAAAATTAAGAACCTTCCTGCCTTAAGTGAATCCCAAAGTTGCCTTGGGGGTGGGGTGGAAGAATGGGGGAGGGGGATAGTCTCCACCGTTAACACAGCCTGGACATCGCACTTCCACACGAGAATACCTCAAATTCACGTTCTGAATTGACTGTATCAGGGCTTCCCCCTGCCTCCCGATTGCTCTGGCGATTGGAGGGGGGAAGGGAAAGAGGGGAAGGACCCCGGACTCAAAGTTCCATCCCAACCTGGAGGCCAGCAGAGAGAAAGGTATTCCCATTTTACGGATGGGAGAAATGAGGCTCAGGGATGGAAAGGGTTCTGGGTCCTGAGTTAGGCCTGCCCACACTCCTGCTTTGGGCTCAGGGCCACAGCTTTGAAGTCAAAAGGAGGGGCTCCCATCTTAAATCTCTTCCCTACCCCACCCCCACCCCTGATCTCCGGCCTTGGGTCACTTACCTGACCAGGCCTCTGGATGGAAGCCTGCAGCAGCCTCAGCCTCATAGCCAGGACCTTAAAAAAAAAAAAAAAAAAAAAGATGGCTTTAAAAAGGCCAATGCCAAGTGGGTCATTTTACTATCCATCACTCTGGAGAGGGTGTAGGCTATGGGTGCGTGGCCCTTTTAAGTCTCCTCTTCAAAAGCCTCACAATGCCATTGGAGTCCTCCCACTTCCACTCCACCTCCACCTGAGCACCCTGGCGCCCCCTGGAGGTCATTCTATCTTCCCCCTGGAGCCCCAAGGGAGAAGCGGGGCAAGGGCATCCTTTTGAGTTTAAAAAACCTCTTCAAAACCTAGACCAAAGCCACCTGGGGATGGAACCCTCTGGCCCGAGCCTCAAACTACCTTGCAGAACTTTCCCCAGTTCTAAGTTTGCTCACCCCACCCTCCCTTCACACCCGGGACGACATCTGGCCTCGGACCTGGAACTTCAGTCCCCCCCCACACACACACACAGCCCCTCCCCCAGACCTTCTCCGCTTCTGAAAACACCCTCAACCTCTGGTCCGGAAGCCCTCCAGCCTTAGCCCCGAGAGTGCCCCTCCCGCACCCCGGCCTTGGAGCCTAGAACCTCCCCAGGCTCTAAGCGCCGACTGGGTCTCCCTAGGCTCCGAGCTGAAATCTTGCCTCCTCATCTCCGAGGCTCAGGTCTCAGCGCCTGGAAAATAAAACCAGGCTTGGAGCTTTGCGTTCTCTCAACAGCGAGGCATTTATTAAGCGCTTACTGCGTACCAGACACTGCGCCGAGCCCCGGCTGGTCCCATGGGGGAGCGACGACCCGGCATAGCCAGTGGAGGAGGGGCGCTAGAATTACGGGGGATTGGAAAGGGCTTCTGGCAGTAAGTCGGGGAAGCCGGGGAGGGGAGAGGAGGGGCTTGAGCAGCGCCTCCTCTGCGGTTAAGCTTGGAACCTGTGAGCCTGGAACCTAGAACCCCTACCCAATCTTTGAGCCTGGCACCAAGGAGGGAGGGAGGAAGGAAGGATTTATAATGCATTTACTATGTTCTAGGCACTGTGCTAAATGTTTATAAATAGTCATTGTTTCTCTTTTACCCAGGAACCCTGAGGGTCTTCTCCCAGTTTGATTTTTTTTTTTTTTATTGAAGGGGCCATCCCTTGAGTAACTACTTATAAAGAAGCCTATTCATTGAATGGGTGTGTCTCAGTCAAAGTGAGAATGTGATAAGACCTTAGCCTGAAAGGGCCAGGGTCTCCCAGTGCATCCTGGGCCATCTCCATTTGTCCTGGTGAATATCTGGCCACTGGACCCAGATGGCTCTGGAGGAGAAGTGAGACTGGTGCCCTGCACAGCCCTCCTTCACTCAAATCAAAGTCAACTTCAAGTCAGGTCATCACCTTGATGTCATGGTCCTCCTCCAGATGAAGGACAAACACAACCTTATAAATATTATCTCACTGAAGGAGACACAACGTCAGAGTGGGGGTAGGAGAGCAAGTGTGGATAGAGAGACAAAGAAAAATCCAAATTTTTATATCTCAACCTATATACCTCCATGTGGATATCTCCCTGGCTCCTCGAAATCATGTCCCAAACTGAGTTTATTAATGGTTGTGATATCTCCTTTGTTTCCTTAGCTCAGAACTTTAGGCTTGTCCCCAGAACTAGGTTTGGAGGGAGAGCCTGTCTGTGGTTTGGGATTAGGGCAGTGGATCAAAGATGGATTCCCCCAGATGGTGCTCTGTGAAGGATCCAAAATCCTTTATGACTTGATTTTCCCCTGAGGTTTCCACTTGATAATTGTAGAATTCAGGAGCATGGAGGGACCTCAAAATCCTTCTAATGCCCACTCATACCTGAACTATACCTAACAAGTGGTCATTTAGCCCTTTTAATTTTTTAAAATTTATTTATTTTTAGTTTTCAACATTCCTTTCCACAAGATTTTGAGTTCCAAATTTTCTTCCCATCTCTCCCCTCCCCCTACCCCAAGACACTGTGCATTCTGATTACCCCTTCCCCCAATCTGCCCTCCCTTCGATCATATTCCACCCTTCTCTTGTCCTCATCTCCTCTATTTTCTTGTAGGGTAAGATAGATTTCTATACCCCATTACCTGTATTTCTTATTTCTCAGTTGCATGTAAAAACAATTTTTAACATTCGTTTTTAAAACTTTTGAGTCCCAACTTCTCTCCCTTCCTCCCTCCCCACTGAGAAGGCAAGCAATTCAATATAGGTTATACCTGTGTAGTTATGCAAAAGACTTTCATAAAACTCATGTTGTGAAAGACTAACTATATTTCCCTCCATCCTATTCTGCCCCCTATTTATTCTATTCCCTCTTTTGACCTTGTCCTTCCCCAAAAGTGTTAACTTCTAATTACCCCCTCCTCCCATTTGCCCTCCCTTCTATGATCCCCCCACACCCCATTTATCCCCTTCTCCCCTACTTTCCTGTAGTGTAAGATAGATTTTCTTTTTTTTTGTATCCTTTTTTAATAAAAATTTATTTATTTAACTTTTTACATTCATTTTCACAAAATTTTGGGTTCCGAATTTTCTCCCCTTTTATCCCCTCCCCCCACCCCAGTACACCAAGCAATCTAATTTTCCCTACCACCAATCTGCCCTCTCTTCTATCATCCCTCCCTTCTCTTGTGTCCCCCCCCCCATCTTCTCTTTTGTCCTGTAGGGCCAGATGACTTTCTATTCCCCATTAACTGTATTTCTTATTTCCTAGCAGCAAGAACAGTACTAAGCAGTTGTTCCTAAAACTTTGAGTTCCAAATTCTCCCCATCCCTCCCTCCCCACCCATTCCCTTTAGGAAGGCAGGCAATTCAATATAGGCCCTATCTGTGTAGTTTTGCAAATGACTTCGATAATAGTCGTGTTGTGTAAGACTAACTGTATTTCCCTCCATCCTATCCTGCCCCCCATTGTTTCTATTCTGTCTTTTGATCCTGTCCCTCCCCAAGTGTTGACTTCAAATTGCTCCCTCCTCCCATTGCCCTCCCTTCCATCATCTCCCCCCTTGCTTATCTCCTTCTCCCCTACTTTCCTGTATTGTAAGATAGGTTTTCATACCAAAATGAGTGTGCATTTTATTCCTTCCTTTAGTCGAATGTGATGAGGGTAAACTTCTTTGTTTTTTTTTTCTCAGCTCTCCTCTTTTTCCCTCCACAAAAAAGTCTCCTGCTTGCCTCTTGAATGAGTTATAATTTACCCCATTCCATTTCACCCTCTTTCCTCCCACTACATTTCTCTCTCACCATTTACCTTAATTTCTTTTAAGATATGGTCCCATCCTATTCAATTCACTCTGTGCTCTCTGTCTCTGTATGTGTGTGCATGTGTGTATGTGTGTGTGCGTGCACATGTGTATGTGTATGCACACATGTATGTGTGTGTATGTGTGTGTGTATAATACCACCAACTACCCAGATACTGAAAAATTTTAAAAGTTACAAATATTGTCTTTCCATGTAGGAATGTAAACAGTTCACTTTTGGTAAGTCCCTTATGACTTCTCTTTGCTGTTTACTTTTTCATGCTTCTCATTCTTGCATTTGAAAGTCAAATCTTCTTTTCAGCTCTGGTCTTTTCATCAAGAATGCTTGAAAGTCCTCTGCTTAATTGAAAGACCATATTTTCCCCTGAAGTATTATACTCAGTTTAGCTGGGTAGGTGATTCTTGGTTTGAGTCCTAGTTCCTTTCACTTCTGGAATATCCTATTCCATGCCTTCGATCCCTTCATGTAGAAGCTGCTAGATCTTGAGTTATCCTGATTGTATTTCCACCATACTGGAATTGTTTCTTTCTAGCTGCTTGCAATATTGTCTCCTTGACCTGGGAATTCTGGAATTTGGCCAAAATGTTCCTAGGAGTTTCTCTCTTTGGATCTCTTTCAGGTGGTGATCGATGGATTCTTTCAATACTTATTTTGCCCTCTGGTTCTAGAATATCAGGGCAGTTTTCCTTGATAATTTCATGGAAGATGATGTCTAGGCTCTTTTTTTGATCATGACTTTCAGGTAGTCCCATAATTTTTAAATTGTCTCTCCTGGATCTATTTTCCAGGTCAGTTGTTTTTCCAATGAGATATTTCACATTCTCTTCCATTTTTTCATTCTTTTGGTTTTGTTTGGTGATTTCTTGGTTTCTCAGAAAGTCATTAGACTCCATCTGTTCCATTCTAATTTTGAGAGATCTATTATTATCTTCAGTGAGCTTTTGAACCTCTTTTTCCATTTGGCTAATTCTGCTTTTGAAAGCATTCTTCTTCTCATTGGCTTTTTGAACCTCTTTTGCCAATTGAGTGAGCCTATTTTTCAAGGTGTTATTTTCTTCAGCATTTTTTTGGGTGTCCTTTACCAAGGTATTGACCTGTTTTTCATGCTTTTCTTGCATCTCTCTCATTTCTCTTCCCAGTTTTTCCTCCACATGTCTAACTTCATTTTCAAAATCCTTTTTGAGCTCTTCCATGGCCTGAGCCCACTGAGGCCCCAACCTCCACATCTTTCCCTGATGGTAAGAATAGTTCCTCATCATCAGAAATGAAAGGCAGGAACATCTGTACCCCATCAAAGCAGCTTTCTATAGTCTTATTTTTCTTCCCTTTTCTGGGCATTTTCCCAGCCAGTTACTTGACTTCTGAGATTCCTGTCCACCCCTGCCTAGATCCACCCAGCTAGTGCTTGGGGTCTGAGATTCAAATGGGCTTTCCGCAGCAGGTGAGGCTGCTATTCAATGTGAGCTTAAGTTCTGGTTCTGGGGTGGGGGCAGGGCCGCCTTCCAGGCTCAGTTCCCTCAGGGGCTTTATGCAGAGACCTTCAGTAATGGGGCGGGTGGGGGCAGGGCTGTCTCCCAGGCTCAGTTCCCTCAGGGGATTTATGCAGAGACCTTTGGTAATGGCTCTGAACTTCTACCTGCTGCTCAGGGAGTCCTGGGCCGCCACTGCTGCCTCTGCTGCTGCCTCTGCTGCTCCCTCTGCTGCTGCCTCCCGAGGGGGCCCGAGTCACAGACACACCCCGCTCCCCTCTCGGCCAGCACGGACATCTCTCTCACTGACCTGTAGCATCTGCGGGTGGAGGGACCTTCGCGGCCACTGGAGGTTCCATCCCTGAAGCCTGCTCAGATCTGCTCCTCTGGGGCCACGCGACCAGGCTAGCTCAGGGGTGGACTCCACTGTCCGGGGTGCGATGGACCCCTGGGTACGGCTTTCCAGGGCTCTCTGGAATGGAAATCTTTTCCACTGTGTTTCTGCACGCCTTGCAGTGCTCCAGAATCTGTGGGGAGTTCTTCTTGCAGGAAATATATGGGCTGTGGGTTCGGAGCTAGCATACATGAGTCTTTCTATTCCGCCATCTTGGCTCCACCCCCAAGATAGATTTTCATACCAAATTGAGTATGCATATTATTCCCTCCTTAAGTCAAATGTGATGAGAATAAGCTACACTTTTTTTCCTCTCACCTCCCCACTTTTCCTCTCCATTAAAACAGCTCTTTCTTGCCCCATTTATGAGAGATAATTTACCCCATTCCATTTCTCCCTTTCTCCTCCCATACATTCCTCTCTCACCCCTTAATTTTATTTTTTTAGATATTATCCCTTCTTCCTATTCACCTCACCCTGTGCCCTCTGTCTATATGTACATAATCCCTCCAACTACCCAAATACTGAGAAAAGTCTCAAAAGTTACAAATATTATCTTTCCATATAGGAATGTAAACAGTTCAACTTTAGTAAGTCCCTTATGATTTCTCTTTCCTGTTTACCTTTTCATATTTCTTTTGATTCTTATGTTTGAAAGTCAAATTTTCTATTAAGCTCTGGTCTTTTCATCAGGAATGCTTGAAAGCCCTGTTTCATTGAATGACCATTTTTTTCCCCGAAGTACTATACTCAGTTTTGCCGAGTAGGTGATTCTTGGTTTTAATCCTAGCTGCTTTGACTTCTAGAATATCATATTCCAAGCCCTTCAATCCCTTAATGTAGAAGCTACTAGATCTTGTGTTATCCTGATTGTATTTCCACAGTACTTGAATTGTTTCTTTCTGGCTGCTTTCTTTTCAGATCTCTTTCAGGGGTGATTGGTGGATTCTTTCAATATTTATTTTTACCTGGTTCTAGAATATCAGGGCAGTTTTTCTTAATGATTTCATGAAAGATTATGTCTAGGCTCGGGTTTTGATCATGGCTTTCAGGTAGTCCCATAATTTTTAAAATTGTCTCTCCTGGATTTATTTTCCAGGTCAGTTGCTTTTCCAGTTAGATATTTCACATTGTTTGCTATTTTTTCATTCCTTTAGTTTTGTTTTATAATTTCTTGATTTTTCATAAAGTCATTAGCTTCCATCTGCTCCATTCTAATCTTTAAGGAATTATATATAAGGAATATAAGAACTTTTGGATCCCTCTTTTCCATCTGGCCAATTCTGCTTTTTAGGGCATTCTTCTCTTCATTGGCTTTTTGGATCCCTTTCACTATCTGGGTTAGTCTATTTTTTAAAGTGTTACTTTCTTCAGCATTTTGGGGGTCTCATTTCTCAAGCAGTTGATTTGTTTTTGATGATTTTCTTGTGTCACTTTCATTTCTCTTCCCATTTTTTGCCATGCTTCTCTTACTTAATTTTCAAAATCCTTTTTGAGCTTTTCCATGGCCTGAGACCAATTCATATTTTTCTTGGAGGCTTTGGATGGAGGAGCTTTGACTTTGTTTTCTTCTGTTTGCATGCTTTGGTCTTCCTTGACACCACAGTAAGATTTTATACTCTGATTCTTTTTCTGGTTTTTGCTCATTTCCTCAGCCATTTGCTTGACTTGTGAGCTCTTTGTCAAGGTAGTTCTCTGCCTCCAGTGGAGGTAGGGGGTGTACTGTCAACCACTTGATTCCCCCCACAATCTGTGGACCCAGAAACAACAGCTGCAGCTGCCTCTGCTGCTACTGTGGCTGCTTCAGGTTCCTCAGCCCCCTCTGCCTCCCTGGGGCTGGGACCCAACCACTCCACTCTCCTGCACTGGTCCCACAGGCTTTTTCCACTGACCTTCCAATTTGTCCTCAAGGTTTTGGAGTCATGAAGTCTGGAAAGCACCACAGATGTGAGAGAATCAGGCTCCCCAAGGCCTGCTCAGGTGCCCTCTGTGCACTTGTGGCCCTCACTGAACTGCTCCCAGTGTGGTGCAATGGACACTTCCTGGCGACCTTTCAGGCTATGTTGGGCTGGAGATTTGCTTCATTCCATCATTCTGTGAGTTCTGCAGCTCAAGAATTTGTTTAGAGCCATCTTTTACAGGTGTTTGACTGGGCTTGGCAGGAGTACTCTAGAAAGTCTGTGCTGTTACTTCACCATCTTGGCCCTCCTTTTAATTTTTTTAAAGACCTCTAAGAAGAGGGAACCTAATATCCTCCTAAGGCAATCCATTCCATTTGTGGATAAGTGATTCTTAGAAAGTTTTTCCTTATATCAAAACCTAAATCTGTATCTCAATTACTTCTACCCAGTGTTTCTAGTCCTGCCCTCTTGAGCTAAACAGAGTACATCTAATCCCTCTTCCAAGTGACAACCCCTCAAAAACCTGAAGGAAGCTATCAATTCCTTCCCTAAATCTTCTCTTATCCAGGCTAAACGGTTTCTTTGACTCATCTTCATATAACTGTGATCTTAAGGCCCTTGTTGCCTTCTTCTAAGACAGTCTCCCTTCTATTAATGTCCTTGCTCAGACTAATGTCCTTACCTAACCAAGAAGTTAACTTTTCCTTACATCGTTATATATTGTGATTATATATATTTTTCTCTTAGTTCTGCTTTTTTTCTTCCACTCATATATAGTCCCACAAAACTCTAGCTGTGCTCTGACCAATAAGATTATCACCATTTCTAGACCCCCTCCATTAACTCAGTGTAAAATTGCATTAACATTTTAACTACCATATCACACTCCTGATCAGTACTGAGCCTGCAGTACTCTTAAACTCCCAGATCTTTTTCAGATTTGCTATCTAGCCATACTTCCCTCACCTTGTGGTTGTAAAATTGTCTATTTGAACCCAGAAATAAAGCTTTATACTTATCCCAATCAAGTTTCATCCTGTTAACTTCAGCCTCAAAGTGGTTCTGGAAATTTTATTGTCATCCATTTTCTATACTATTCTTTCTTGCTCCTTATCCCAAAATTCCAGAATTCTTGGCCAAAGTTTATTGCAATCTAATGTCACCTGCCGAATCATGGACAATTATGGTGTAGGCCTTTTTAGTCTGGGTAACAGGATCCAGATGGCATTCTCGTGGAACCTATGGATCCCTTCTCAGAACAGTGTTTCCAAATGGACAAAATAAAACACATAGGATTACAAAGGAAACTGAGTATATTGAAATACAGTTATTAAAATATGAAAAACAAAAACTTTGTGCACTCCAGGTTAAGAACCCTTGGTTTAGGGGAAAGAACACTAGACTGCATGTCTAAAATCACCCTCCCTGCACCCTCTGAAGACAAGCAAAGTAAGTTCCTTCTTCTACATGACAATCCTCCAAATATCTGAAAAGTGTTATTATATCCTCCCTCTTCATCCCTAAACCTTCACTTCTATTCTCCAAGCTAAACATCCACAGCCCCTTTAGCAGATATACTTATGGCATGGTTCTGAATGGCCTCTTCTTCCATCATCTTCACAGGGCTGGACACAAGGTTTGATATGAGAGGGCTCTTTATAAAGGGATGTGTGAGAAGAAAAGGAGAATGAACTGTTTTGTTTTTTTTCATTCAAATGGAGTCTTTAGGTATCATGTCATATCACAGGTACCCTCTCTGGCTTATTAAATAAAAATAATAATCATTAATAATGCTAAACTTTGGTTAATACTTTACATATATCACATATGTATACATATATATGAACAAATATACATCACATATATCATAAACACTTTACACATATATTATCCATATTTGAGCCTAACAATAATTCTGTAAGATAGGTACTATGGCTATTTACAGGTGAGATTAAGTGATTTGCCCAGTGTTACGTAGTAAGGGTCAAAGGTAGAATTTCAACTCAATTCTTTTCTGATTTCAAGCTCAGTATTCTTTACTCTGTACCATGTTTGCCCCCATAACTCTAGACATCTTAGACTAGAAAAGATTTTACAGGCTGTCCCATCTTCTCCTCTACTCCCCAGGAAAGAGGGCCCCTCACTACAGTAGGGGAGAGAGGATGGTCTATGATATCTTACTGTACTAAAAAAGCTAGGAGTTCCCTTTGGGAAGGTGAGTGTGGCTAATGCCATCTTACCCTTCCTTGCCTTCAGCCAACAGTGATGAGAGTGACATCATCAATGCAGTCACTGTGGAAAAGAGCCCAGCAGGAAAGTTGGGCTTCAGTGTCCGTGGGGGCTCAGAGCATGGTCTGGGCATCTTTGTCAGCAAAGTGGAGGAAGGGAGCAGTGCAGGTGAGTTTCTGCCATATTCTCTGGGGCCTGGGGAGGAGAGAGGGGAGAAACTGGGCCCTGCTTTCAGGGAGGCCACAATCTGAATGAGATAAAACTCTGTCCTTGGAGTTTCTGATCAAAAAGGGGAGACACTGAGTGGGAAGAAAAAGTTGAGCCCTCATGCATCCCTGGGTAGAAAGACACAATGAATGGGTAGATGAGGCTCTGCTCTTAGAAAGCCCCCACTCTAAAATGAAAGACACTGCTATCCTCAGAGAGACCCAGGTTTGAACAGAGAGAGACCAGATCTAAGTGCCTTTGAGGAGCCCCAGTCTGAAGGGGGAGACAGGATGAGTTGAGTTCCCAAGCTGAGAAGGGAAGAACTCAGCTCATCAGGTACCATTGCAGAGAGAGCTGGGCTCCGAGTGGGAGATAAAATCACGGAGGTGAATGGGCTTAGCCTGGAGAGTACCACTATGAGCAGTGCTGTGAAGGTGCTGACGGGGAGCAGCCGCTTGAGTATGATGGTGAGGCGAATGGGCCGTGTGCCTGGGATCAAGTTCTCTAAGGAAAAGACCACATGGTGAGGGTTCCATCTATCTTACCTACCCCTCCCCCTGGGTTACCCTCACCTAAATGGGGACTCTACGAGAAAGGGAAGAGGAGGCGGGGTGAGGTTTGGGTTGGGATCCTGAGAAGAGGGCCTATAATTTGGTAGGGCTCTGTAAGGAACCTGGAAAGTACACATGTGGCCACATACTAGTTTCTACAGCCTGGGGAAAAGAGAGACTCAGTGGGCTGAGAGAGTTCCTGAAGCTAAGTTGGTGATATGAGCCCCCCTCTCCCTACTGGGTCTGTTAGCCTATCCTGTGCCTTCTCCTCCCTGTATCTCCCTATATCCCCCCTCTCTCTCCTCAGAGATTGCTGTTCTTTTCCTCCTGCTCTCCTTAGACTCTTTCTTCCTGCCTGTGTTCCTTGGCCAGGCTTTTGGTGAGTCAGTCTGACCATCTTTGAGGCATTTTGGGAACAGAGAACTCATCCTCCCTTTTCCTGGGTACTCTCCTTCCCCATCTCTTTGTCCCATGCCCTTGTCCCAAAATAATGCTCACTCTCCTGGGGGCTTTTTATCCAGCTCCAGGGGAATCCTAGTTGGGAAAAGGTCTACTAGCTCCCCTAATCCTTACTCAGTGAAATGTGAGAGGTATCTAAGCCTGGAGGAGGGTCTGTGGGGAGCCAGTGCCTAGGTATGGGGGCCACTGAAGTGCTGGAGGGCTCCCCCCATCTCTTATCCCACATTGTTAGTGAATGATGCCCCACTCTCTTGGCTGGTCTGATGGGTGCTAGGGTGGATGTGGTCAATCGAAGGCTAGTGGTGGAGAAATGCAGTTCGACACCCTCAGACTGCAGTTCAGACGATGGAGTTAGGCGCATTGTGCACCTTTACACAACCTCTGATGACTTCTGCCTTGGTTTCAACATCCGAGGGGGCAGAGAATTTGGTCTGGGAATCTATGTTTCCAAGTGAGTAGATTGGATATGGGCTGGGAGGTGGGGGGCTGGAGGAGGCCCTTGGGTGGAAGTGTTCTGGCTGATCTTCCTGGTCTCAGAGTGGACCACGGTGGACTGGCTGAAGAGAACGGTATCAAAGTGGGAGACCAGGTCCTGGCAGCCAATGGAGTGAAGTTTGACCACATCAGTCACAGTCAGGCTGTGGAAGTGCTGAAGGGTCAAACGCACATCATGCTGACCATAAAGGTAGGCCCTGACCACAAGGTTGTCATAGACCCATAGGACCCTGGGATGGAAGCTACTAGGTTAGGAAGGATAAAAGTCAGGCTGTAGGAAGAACTTTGTAAAAGTAGAAAGTGCATGCACTAAAGAAGGCAGCAAACTTTATCAGAGAGCAAGTCCTAGTCTCTTAGTGGAAGGAGGGGCTCTATATCTCAGAGTAGGGGGGTGGAGGGGAACAGGATGACTTCTGGAAAGAACTAGGCCTGGGGTCAAGAAGAAAATTGCTCCCTGGGTTATTATGTGAGCAGTGAAAGGAAGTTCTAGATTTGACTTTTTTGGGGTGGGGGGAGGGAAAGCAATTGGAGTTAAGTGACTTGCCCCCAAGTCACTTAGCTGGTAAATGTCTGAGACTGGATTTGAATTTCTGATTCCAAGGTCAGTGCTCAATCCACTGTGTCATCTGTCTGCCCTTGTAGATTTGATTTTTAGAGATCAACCAGGAAGGGAGTTAATCAGTTCTTGGGTCACATTCTCTCCATTGCTTAAGATACCCTGTTCCTCCCATTGTCCTCATTTCTCAATTCCATGTTCCCCGCCCCCATTCCCACACTGATACTCCAATTTCCCTCCCATCCCCATTACTAATGCATTCCTCTCTCCTCCTTCCTCTCCCTTTTCTCCTCTTCCTTCTTCTCCCCCTTTCCCCCTCCCTCTCAGGAGACGGGAAGGTATCCAGCCTACAAAGAGATGGTGTCTGAGTATTGCTGGCTAGACCAATGTAAGATACTCTGAAGGCAGAATGGGTCCGACTCCACGGGGCTCCATATGTGTCTGGGGATGGGGATGCGGGGACCTCCCCAGAGCCAGGGTGTCCTAAGCTTAACCCAGAAGCCTCCCCTCCAAGAACCTCCACCTCCCAGTCACTCAACTGGGGTCCAGGGGATCTTTGAATCTCCTTTGAAGGAGTTTGACACTTTAAACTCATCCCCTGATTCTGTCAGCTCTCAGAAATGTGCCGCTTAGGAAAGCTTAAGTTCAAGGAACAGCAGGGCCTTAGAAGGACTGTCTACAACCAGGGTTCTTGGTGACCTGGACACTGCTGGTAATGCCTTCCCTGTGGGAGCTCACAGTCTAATGGGGGAGACAACTACATACAAGGGAAGGCACCCTGCAGAAACTGGAACTCTAGCTAAGGCTTGAGGGAAGCGAGGAGGCAGAGAGGAGAAGGGAGAGAGTTCTGGGTGTGGAAGCCCTGGTCTGCAATACTAATTTAGCTTGCAATTAATTATGTGGCACATTATAATTCACCAAGAGCTTTTTGCCATTTGAACCTCACAACTGCCCTACAAGGTAGGTGGTATAAGTATCATCACAAATAATCCAGTCCAGTTTCATCTGAGAAAAGAGCCCGAGATAAGCTAGAAATCAACTTGCTCAAGGTTACCCCCGGGAATCAGTGGAAGACCTGGAACTAAAACCATGTGTTCTGATTATCAGACCGTAGTTTTTCCTACCACACTGCTCCTAACTTGTCTAGTTCCCTCCTACATTCAACAGCATTAGGGATCTTAGAAGGCCAGGAGGAAGTAGGATGGGGCTTCTAGGGAGAGGATAGGCTCCTGTCCATCTCCCCAGACTGACCTAGGCCCCTGCCTCTCCATAGTGAACAATGGGCCCCTGCAGCAGCTGTCACAGACATCGGAGAGTAGTTCAACTGTGTCCTCCTACTCCTCCAGCATCCCCTACAGTTCTGGCTCTGGCTCCAGCTGTCTCCCCTTGGACATGGTGGACGTTGGCCTGTCCACAGAGGAGCTAGTTGGCCCTGGGACCAGGGTCTGGGGACGGGCAGACACAGCCATACAGACTGAGCCAGAGGTCAGCGGGGGTAGTGGAGACATGGTGCAGCGTCCGGCCTACGGTTATCCTCAGAGACACAGCCATCCGATCAGATGGGCCACTCCTTGCCCGAAGATCTGGCTCACGTCTTGACACCGCACTGTCTGAGTCCCCCAAAACAGCCCTACTCCTGGCTCTCAGCAGGCCACGGCCACCCATCACTCGCTCCCAGAGCTACCTGACGTTATGGGGTATGTTGGGGATGGGTGTGTCTTATTCTTCTCACCCAATCCAAGTCTTCTACAATAGCTTCTAACTCCATCCCCATCTCAGGGCCTTTACCCCCATGCCTGGCTCTGCCCTTGCAGTCTTGGACGAGGTCTCATTCTATTTCCATTATCATTTTGTGTGTCCTCCACTTCCATATAAGTCTCTCCAAATTACCCTAGGTTAAAGTTTCCCAGAGAGGGTTAGGATGGAGAGGAGAGAGAAAGGTACCTAGATGCCATTTCTCCTACAGTGAGATCTCTGGATGAAAGTTGGTAGACTCTGCTCTCTCTCCTTCAACCCCTTCAGATGGCACCCCCATCCCTTCCTAGGCCATCTCCACCCTCCCCTGTTACTTCCCCTCCCACCCCAGCCCTCCAGCCTCCTGTCTCCTACACCCAGAGGAGAAAAAACAGCGACGGAAGGAGAAATCGGGGTCACCCCCAGAGAAGGGTGCCCTGCAGCGCTCCAAGACACTGATGAACCTCTTCTTCAAGGGAGGGAGGAGTGGGCGGCCAGCAGATGGCAAGAATGAGGCTTCAGTGCTAGAGAATGAGAATACCTGCAGGTTTCGTTCACATCTGGAAGGAGAGAAAGGTAAGAGATAGAACAATTGTGATAGAGACAGGCCTTTGGTTCCTATCTTGGAAATGTCTCCCTACCTGACTCTTACCAGTGTAAGTGGACTGGTTTAACTGACCTTCTCTGTCCTCTGTGAAATGAGTCTGGCCAGACTGCCCAGGTGGTGGGGAGCAAGATTAACCCAGAACCCTTTTTCTTCTTA
>JAJHZJ010000336.1:5004804-5249804 GCA_023548195.1 Bettongia penicillata ogilbyi
TATATTTGTAGCATAACACAGGCATTTCATAAATGCTTACTGATTAACTCAAGTCCATCCACTTCCAACCCTGTGTTCCTTTGCTCCTTCCTCTCTCCCAGGCTCCACTTTGACAAGGCCACACAGATACTAGAAACACCAGACTTCAGGAACATTTGGTTCCAGAAATGCCTTAAAGGGTTCATTTACACCTAATTCTACTAGGCTGCCCCAGCCACATGAAATTTTCAGAGCATCTCATTCTATTAAGACAAAATTATTAACCTGGGGGTCTGTGAACACTTTAAAAATTATCTTTATAACCATGTTCCAATAGAATTCGTTTGTAATCTTATATTTTTCACTGGATTAATTTAAAAGCGTTTTTTTTTTTTTCTGAGAATGGCTCCATAGGCTTCCCCAGATTGCCAAAGGGGGAAGGGGTCCGAGAAAAAAAATTAAGAACCTTCCTGCCTTAAGTGAATCCCAAAGTTGCCTTGGGGGTGGGGTGGAAGAATGGGGGGAGGGGGATAGTCTCCACCGTTAACACAGCCTGGACATCGCACTTCCACACGAGAATACCTCAAATTCACGTTCTGAATTGACTGTATCAGGGCTTCCCCCTGCCTCCCGATTGCTCTGGCGATTGGAGGGGGGAAGGGAAAGAGGGGAAGGACCCCGGACTCAAAGTTCCATCCCAACCTGGAGGCCAGCAGAGAGAAAGGTATTCCCATTTTACGGATGGGAGAAATGAGGCTCAGGGATGGAAAGGGTTCTGGGTCCTGAGTTAGGCCTGCCCACACTCCTGCTTTGGGCTCAGGGCCACAGCTTTGAAGTCAAAAGGAGGGGCTCCCATCTTAAATCTCTTCCCTACCCCACCCCCACCCCTGATCTCCGGCCTTGGGTCACTTACCTGACCAGGCCTCTGGATGGAAGCCTGCAGCAGCCTCAGCCTCATAGCCAGGACCTTAAAAAAAAAAAAAAAAAAAAAGATGGCTTTAAAAAGGCCAATGCCAAGTGGGTCATTTTACTATCCATCACTCTGGAGAGGGTGTAGGCTATGGGTGCGTGGCCCTTTTAAGTCTCCTCTTCAAAAGCCTCACAATGCCATTGGAGTCCTCCCACTTCCACTCCACCTCCACCTGAGCACCCTGGCGCCCCCTGGAGGTCATTCTATCTTCCCCCTGGAGCCCCAAGGGAGAAGCGGGGCAAGGGCATCCTTTTGAGTTTAAAAAACCTCTTCAAAACCTAGACCAAAGCCACCTGGGGATGGAACCCTCTGGCCCGAGCCTCAAACTACCTTGCAGAACTTTCCCCAGTTCTAAGTTTGCTCACCCCACCCTCCCTTCACACCCGGGACGACATCTGGCCTCGGACCTGGAACTTCAGTCCCCCCCCCACACACACACACAGCCCCTCCCCCAGACCTTCTCCGCTTCTGAAAACACCCCTCAACCTCTGGTCCGGAAGCCCTCCAGCCTTAGCCCCGAGAGTGCCCCTCCCGCACCCCGGCCTTGGAGCCTAGAACCTCCCCAGGCTCTAAGCGCCGACTGGGTCTCCCTAGGCTCCGAGCTGAAATCTTGCCTCCTCATCTCCGAGGCTCAGGTCTCAGCGCCTGGAAAATAAAACCAGGCTTGGAGCTTTGCGTTCTCTCAACAGCGAGGCATTTATTAAGCGCTTACTGCGTACCAGACACTGCGCCGAGCCCCGGCTGGTCCCATGGGGGAGCGACGACCCGGCATAGCCAGTGGAGGAGGGGCGCTAGAATTACGGGGGATTGGAAAGGGCTTCTGGCAGTAAGTCGGGGAAGCCGGGGAGGGGAGAGGAGGGGCTTGAGCAGCGCCTCCTCTGCGGTTAAGCTTGGAACCTGTGAGCCTGGAACCTAGAACCCCTACCCAATCTTTGAGCCTGGCACCAAGGAGGGAGGGAGGAAGGAAGGATTTATAATGCATTTACTATGTTCTAGGCACTGTGCTAAATGTTTATAAATAGTCATTGTTTCTCTTTTACCCAGGAACCCTGAGGGTCTTCTCCCAGTTTGATTTTTTTTTTTTTTTTATTGAAGGGGCCATCCCTTGAGTAACTACTTATAAAGAAGCCTATTCATTGAATGGGTGTGTCTCAAAGTGAGAATGTGATAAGACCTTAGCCTGAAAGGGCCAGGGTCTCCCAGTGCATCCTGGGCCATCTCCATTTGTCCTGGTGAATATCTGGCCACTGGACCCAGATGGCTCTGGAGGAGAAGTGAGACTGGTGCCCTGCACAGCCCTCCTTCACTCAAATCAAAGTCAACTTCAAGTCAGGTCATCACCTTGATGTCATGGTCCTCCTCCAGATGAAGGACAAACACAACCTTATAAATATTATCTCACTGAAGGAGACACAACGTCAGAGTGGGGGTAGGAGAGCAAGTGTGGATAGAGAGACAAAGAAAAATCCAAATTTTTATATCTCAACCTATATACCTCCATGTGGATATCTCCCTGGCTCCTCGAAATCATGTCCCAAACTGAGTTTATTAATGGTTGTGATATCTCCTTTGTTTCCTTAGCTCAGAACTTTAGGCTTGTCCCCAGAACTAGGTTTGGAGGGAGAGCCTGTCTGTGGTTTGGGATTAGGGCAGTGGATCAAAGATGGATTCCCCCAGATGGTGCTCTGTGAAGGATCCAAAATCCTTTATGACTTGATTTTCCCCTGAGGTTTCCACTTGATAATTGTAGAATTCAGGAGCATGGAGGGACCTCAAAATCCTTCTAATGCCCACTCATACCTGAACTATACCTAACAAGTGGTCATTTAGCCCTTTTAATTTTTTAAAATTTATTTATTTTTAGTTTTCAACATTCCTTTCCACAAGATTTTGAGTTCCAAATTTTCTTCCCATCTCTCCCCTCCCCCTACCCCAAGACACTGTGCATTCTGATTACCCCTTCCCCCAATCTGCCCTCCCTTCGATCATATTCCACCCTTCTCTTGTCCTCATCTCCTCTATTTTCTTGTAGGGTAAGATAGATTTCTATACCCCATTACCTGTATTTCTTATTTCTCAGTTGCATGTAAAAACAATTTTTAACATTCGTTTTTAAAACTTTTGAGTCCCAACTTCTCTCCCTTCCTCCCTCCCCACTGAGAAGGCAAGCAATTCAATATAGGTTATACCTGTGTAGTTATGCAAAAGACTTTCATAAAACTCATGTTGTGAAAGACTAACTATATTTCCCTCCATCCTATTCTGCCCCCTATTTATTCTATTCCCTCTTTTGACCTTGTCCTTCCCCAAAAGTGTTAACTTCTAATTACCCCCTCCTCCCATTTGCCCTCCCTTCTATGATCCCCCCACACCCCATTTATCCCCTTCTCCCCTACTTTCCTGTAGTGTAAGATAGATTTTCTTTTTTTTTGTATCCTTTTTTAATAAAAATTTATTTATTTAACTTTTTACATTCATTTTCACAAAATTTTGGGTTCCGAATTTTCTCCCCTTTTATCCCCTCCCCCCCACCCCAGTACACCAAGCAATCTAATTTTCCCTACCACCAATCTGCCCTCTCTTCTATCATCCCTCCCTTCTCTTGTGTCCCCCCCCCATCTTCTCTTTTGTCCTGTAGGGCCAGATGACTTTCTATTCCCCATTAACTGTATTTCTTATTTCCTAGCAGCAAGAACAGTACTAAGCAGTTGTTCCTAAAACTTTGAGTTCCAAATTCTCCCCATCCCTCCCTCCCCACCCATTCCCTTTAGGAAGGCAGGCAATTCAATATAGGCCCTATCTGTGTAGTTTTGCAAATGACTTCGATAATAGTCGTGTTGTGTAAGACTAACTGTATTTCCCTCCATCCTATCCTGCCCCCCATTGTTTCTATTCTGTCTTTTGATCCTGTCCCTCCCAAGTGTTGACTTCAAATTGCTCCCTCCTCCCATTGCCCTCCCTTCCATCATCTCCCCCCTTGCTTATCTCCTTCTCCCCTACTTTCCTGTATTGTAAGATAGGTTTTCATACCAAAATGAGTGTGCATTTTATTCCTTCCTTTAGTCGAATGTGATGAGGGTAAACTTCTTTGTTTTTTTTTTCTCAGCTCTCCTCTTTTTCCCTCCACAAAAAAGTCTCCTGCTTGCCTCTTGAATGAGTTATAATTTACCCCATTCCATTTCACCCTCTTTCCTCCCACTACATTTCTCTCTCACCATTTACCTTAATTTCTTTTAAGATATGGTCCCATCCTATTCAATTCACTCTGTGCTCTCTGTCTCTGTATGTGTGTGCATGTGTGTATGTGTGTGTGCGTGCACATGTGTATGTGTATGCACACATGTATGTGTGTGTATGTGTGTGTGTATAATACCACCAACTACCCAGATACTGAAAAATTTTAAAAGTTACAAATATTGTCTTTCCATGTAGGAATGTAAACAGTTCACTTTTGGTAAGTCCCTTATGACTTCTCTTTGCTGTTTACTTTTTCATGCTTCTCATTCTTGCATTTGAAAGTCAAATCTTCTTTTCAGCTCTGGTCTTTTCATCAAGAATGCTTGAAAGTCCTCTGCTTAATTGAAAGACCATATTTTCCCCTGAAGTATTATACTCAGTTTAGCTGGGTAGGTGATTCTTGGTTTGAGTCCTAGTTCCTTTCACTTCTGGAATATCCTATTCCATGCCTTCGATCCCTTCATGTAGAAGCTGCTAGATCTTGAGTTATCCTGATTGTATTTCCACCATACTGGAATTGTTTCTTTCTAGCTGCTTGCAATATTGTCTCCTTGACCTGGGAATTCTGGAATTTGGCCAAAATGTTCCTAGGAGTTTCTCTCTTTGGATCTCTTTCAGGTGGTGATCGATGGATTCTTTCAATACTTATTTTGCCCTCTGGTTCTAGAATATCAGGGCAGTTTTCCTTGATAATTTCATGGAAGATGATGTCTAGGCTCTTTTTTTGATCATGACTTTCAGGTAGTCCCATAATTTTTAAATTGTCTCTCCTGGATCTATTTTCCAGGTCAGTTGTTTTTCCAATGAGATATTTCACATTCTCTTCCATTTTTTCATTCTTTTGGTTTTGTTTGGTGATTTCTTGGTTTCTCAGAAAGTCATTAGACTCCATCTGTTCCATTCTAATTTTGAGAGATCTATTATTATCTTCAGTGAGCTTTTGAACCTCTTTTTCCATTTGGCTAATTCTGCTTTTGAAAGCATTCTTCTTCTCATTGGCTTTTTGAACCTCTTTTGCCAATTGAGTGAGCCTATTTTTCAAGGTGTTATTTTCTTCAGCATTTTTTTGGGTGTCCTTTACCAAGGTATTGACCTGTTTTTCATGCTTTTCTTGCATCTCTCTCATTTCTCTTCCCAGTTTTTCCTCCACATGTCTAACTTCATTTTCAAAATCCTTTTTGAGCTCTTCCATGGCCTGAGCCCACTGAGGCCCCAACCTCCACATCTTTCCCTGATGGTAAGAATAGTTCCTCATCATCAGAAATGAAAGGCAGGAACATCTGTACCCCATCAAAGCAGCTTTCTATAGTCTTATTTTTCTTCCCTTTTCTGGGCATTTTCCCAGCCAGTTACTTGACTTCTGAGATTCCTGTCCACCCCTGCCTAGATCCACCCAGCTAGTGCTTGGGGTCTGAGATTCAAATGGGCTTTCCGCAGCAGGTGAGGCTGCTATTCAATGTGAGCTTAAGTTCTGGTTCTGGGGTGGGGGCAGGGCCGCCTTCCAGGCTCAGTTCCCTCAGGGGCTTTATGCAGAGAACTTCAGTAATGGGGCGGGTGGGGGCAGGGCTGTCTCCCAGGCTCAGTTCCCTCAGGGGATTTATGCAGAGACCTTTGGTAATGGCTCTGAACTTCTACCTGCTGCTCAGGGAGTCCTGGGCCGCCACTGCTGCCTCTGCTGCTGCCTCTGCTGCTCCCTCTGCTGCTGCCTCCCGAGGGGGCCCGAGTCACAGACACACCCCGCTCCCCTCTCGGCCAGCACGGACATCTCTCTCACTGACCTGTAGCATCTGCGGGTGGAGGGGACCTTCGCGGCCACTGGAGGTTCCATCCCTGAAGCCTGCTCAGATCTGCTCCTCTGGGGCCACGCGACCAGGCTAGCTCAGGGGTGGACTCCACTGTCCGGGGTGCGATGGACCCCTGGGTACGGCTTTCCAGGGCTCTCTGGAATGGAAATCTTTTCCACTGTGTTTCTGCACGCCTTGCAGTGCTCCAGAATCTGTGGGGAGTTCTTCTTGCAGGAAATATATGGGCTGTGGGTTCGGAGCTAGCATACATGAGTCTTTCTATTCTGCCATCTTGGCTCCACCCCCAAGATAGATTTTCATACCAAATTGAGTATGCATATTATTCCCTCCTTAAGTCAAATGTGATGAGAATAAGCTACACTTTTTTTCCTCTCACCTCCCCACTTTTTCTCTCCATTAAAACAGCTCTTTCTTGCCCCATTTATGAGAGATAATTTACCCCATTCCATTTCTCCCTTTCTCCTCCCATACATTCCTCTCTCACCCCTTAATTTTATTTTTTTAGATATTATCCCTTCTTCCTATTCACCTCACCCTGTGCCCTCTGTCTATATGTACATAATCCCTCCAACTACCCAAATACTGAGAAAAGTCTCAAAAGTTACAAATATTATCTTTCCATATAGGAATGTAAACAGTTCAACTTTAGTAAGTCCCTTATGATTTCTCTTTCCTGTTTACCTTTTCATATTTCTTTTGATTCTTATGTTTGAAAGTCAAATTTTCTATTAAGCTCTGGTCTTTTCATCAGGAATGCTTGAAAGCCCTGTTTCATTGAATGACCATTTTTTTCCCCGAAGTACTATACTCAGTTTTGCCGAGTAGGTGATTCTTGGTTTTAATCCTAGCTGCTTTGACTTCTAGAATATCATATTCCAAGCCCTTCAATCCCTTAATGTAGAAGCTACTAGATCTTGTGTTATCCTGATTGTATTTCCACAGTACTTGAATTGTTTCTTTCTGGCTGCTTTCTTTTCAGATCTCTTTCAGGGGTGATTGGTGGATTCTTTCAATATTTATTTTTACCTGGTTCTAGAATATCAGGGCAGTTTTTCTTAATGATTTCATGAAAGATTATGTCTAGGCTCGGGTTTTGATCATGGCTTTCAGGTAGTCCCATAATTTTTAAAATTGTCTCTCCTGGATTTATTTTCCAGGTCAGTTGCTTTTCCAGTTAGATATTTCACATTGTTTGCTATTTTTTCATTCCTTTAGTTTTGTTTTATAATTTCTTGATTTTTCATAAAGTCATTAGCTTCCATCTGCTCCATTCTAATCTTTAAGGAATTATATATAAGGAATATAAGAACTTTTGGATCCCTCTTTTCCATCTGGCCAATTCTGCTTTTTAGGGCATTCTTCTCTTCATTGGCTTTTTGGATCCCTTTCACTATCTGGGTTAGTCTATTTTTTAAAGTGTTACTTTCTTCAGCATTTTGGGGGTCTCATTTCTCAAGCAGTTGATTTGTTTTTGATGATTTTCTTGTGTCACTTTCATTTCTCTTCCCATTTTTTGCCATGCTTCTCTTACTTAATTTTCAAAATCCTTTTTGAGCTTTTCCATGGCCTGAGACCAATTCATATTTTTCTTGGAGGCTTTGGATGGAGGAGCTTTGACTTTGTTTTCTTCTGTTTGCATGCTTTGGTCTTCCTTGACACCACAGTAAGATTTTATACTCTGATTCTTTTTCTGGTTTTTGCTCATTTCCTCAGCCATTTGCTTGACTTGTGAGCTCTTTGTCAAGGTAGTTCTCTGCCTCCAGTGGAGGTAGGGGGTGTACTGTCAACCACTTGATTCCCCCCACAATCTGTGGACCCAGAAACAACAGCTGCAGCTGCCTCTGCTGCTACTGTGGCTGCTTCAGGTTCCTCAGCCCCCTCTGCCTCCCTGGGGCTGGGACCCAACCACTCCACTCTCCTGCACTGGTCCCACAGGCTTTTTCCACTGACCTTCCAATTTGTCCTCAAGGTTTTGGAGTCATGAAGTCTGGAAAGCACCACAGATGTGAGAGAATCAGGCTCCCCAAGGCCTGCTCAGGTGCCCTCTGTGCACTTGTGGCCCTCACTGAACTGCTCCCAGTGTGGTGCAATGGACACTTCCTGGCGACCTTTCAGGCTATGTTGGGCTGGAGATTTGCTTCATTCCATCATTCTGTGAGTTCTGCAGCTCAAGAATTTGTTTAGAGCCATCTTTTACAGGTGTTTGACTGGGCTTGGCAGGAGTACTCTAGAAAGTCTGTGCTGTTACTTCACCATCTTGGCTCTGCCCCTCCTTTTAATTTTTTTAAAGACCTCTAAGAAGAGGGAACCTAATATCCTCCTAAGGCAATCCATTCCATTTGTGGATAAGTGATTCTTAGAAAGTTTTTCCTTATATCAAAACCTAAATCTGTATCTCAATTACTTCTACCCAGTGTTTCTAGTCCTGCCCTCTTGAGCTAAACAGAGTACATCTAATCCCTCTTCTTCCAAGTGACAACCCCTCAAAAACCTGAAGGAAGCTATCAATTCCTTCCCTAAATCTTCTCTTATCCAGGCTAAACGGTTTCTTTGACTCATCTTCATATAACTGTGATCTTAAGGCCCTTGTTGCCTTCTTCTAAGACAGTCTCCCTTCTATTAATGTCCTTGCTCAGACTAATGTCCTTACCTAACCAAGAAGTTAACTTTTCCTTACATCGTTATATATTGTGATTATATATATTTTTCTCTTAGTTCTGCTTTTTTTCTTCCACTCATATATAGTCCCCACAAAAACTCTAGCTGTGCTCTGACCAATAAGATTATCACCATTTCTAGACCCCCCTCCATTAACTCAGTGTAAAATTGCATTAACATTTTAACTACCATATCACACTCCTGATCAGTACTGAGCCTGCAGTACTCTTAAACTCCCAGATCTTTTTCAGATTTGCTATCTAGCCATACTTCCCTCACCTTGTGGTTGTAAAATTGTCTATTTGAACCCAGAAATAAAGCTTTATACTTATCCCAATCAAGTTTCATCCTGTTAACTTCAGCCTCAAAGTGGTTCTGGAAATTTTATTGTCATCCATTTTCTATACTATTCTTTCTTGCTCCTTATCCCAAAATTCCAGAATTCTTGGCCAAAGTTTATTGCAATCTAATGTCACCTGCCGAATCATGGACAATTATGGTGTAGGCCTTTTTAGTCTGGGTAACAGGATCCAGATGGCATTCTCGTGGAACCTATGGATCCCTTCTCAGAACAGTGTTTCCAAATGGACAAAATAAAACACATAGGATTACAAAGGAAACTGAGTATATTGAAATACAGTTATTAAAATATGAAAAACAAAAACTTTGTGCACTCCAGGTTAAGAACCCTTGGTTTAGGGGAAAGAACACTAGACTGCATGTCTAAAATCACCCTCCCTGCACCCTCTGAAGCCAAGCAAAGTAAGTTCCTTCTTCTACATGACAATCCTCCAAATATCTGAAAAGTGTTATTATATCCTCCCTCTTCATCCCTAAACCTTCACTTCTATTCTCCAAGCTAAACATCCACAGCCCCTTTAGCAGATATACTTATGGCATGGTTCTGAATGGCCTCTTCTTCCATCATCTTCACAGGGCTGGACACAAGGTTTGATATGAGAGGGCTCTTTATAAAGGGATGTGTGAGAAGAAAAGGAGAATGAACTGTTTTGTTTTTTTTCATTCAAATGGAGTCTTTAGGTATCATGTCATATCACAGGTACCCTCTCTGGCTTATTAAATAAAAATAATAATCATTAATAATGCTAAACTTTGGTTAATACTTTACATATATCACATATGTATACATATATATGAACAAATATACATCACATATATCATAAACACTTTACACATATATTATCCATATTTGAGCCTAACAATAATTCTGTAAGATAGGTACTATGGCTATTTACAGGTGAGATTAAGTGATTTGCCCAGTGTTACGTAGTAAGGGTCAAAGGTAGAATTTCAACTCAATTCTTTTCTGATTTCAAGCTCAGTATTCTTTACTCTGTACCATGCTTGCCCCCATAACTCTAGACATCTTAGACTAGAAAAGATTTTACAGGCTGTCCCATCTTCTCCTCTACCCCCCAGGAAAGAGGGCCCCTCACTACAGTAGGGGAGAGAGGATGGTCTATGATATCTTACTGTACTAAAAAAGCTAGGAGTTCCCTTTGGGAAGGTGAGTGTGGCTAATGCCATCTTACCCTTCCTTGCCTTCAGCCAACAGTGATGAGAGTGACATCATCAATGCAGTCACTGTGGAAAAGAGCCCAGCAGGAAAGTTGGGCTTCAGTGTCCGTGGGGGCTCAGAGCATGGTCTGGGCATCTTTGTCAGCAAAGTGGAGGAAGGGAGCAGTGCAGGTGAGTTTCTGCCATATTCTCTGGGGCCTGGGGAGGAGAGAGGGGAGAAACTGGGCCCTGCTTTCAGGGAGGCCACAATCTGAATGAGATAAAACTCTGTCCTTGGAGTTTCTGATCAAAAAGGGGAGACACTGAGTGGGAAGAAAAAGTTGAGCCCTCATGCATCCCTGGGTAGAAAGACACAATGAATGGGTAGATGAGGCTCTGCTCTTAGAAAGCCCCCACTCTAAAATGAAAGACACTGCTATCCTCAGAGAGACCCAGGTTTGAACAGAGAGAGACCAGATCTAAGTGCCTTTGAGGAGCCCCAGTCTGAAGGGGGAGACAGGATGAGTTGAGTTCCCAAGCTGAGAAGGGAAGAACTCAGCTCATCAGGTACCATTGCAGAGAGAGCTGGGCTCCGAGTGGGAGATAAAATCACGGAGGTGAATGGGCTTAGCCTGGAGAGTACCACTATGAGCAGTGCTGTGAAGGTGCTGACGGGGAGCAGCCGCTTGAGTATGATGGTGAGGCGAATGGGCCGTGTGCCTGGGATCAAGTTCTCTAAGGAAAAGACCACATGGTGAGGGTTCCATCTATCTTACCTACCCCTCCCCCTGGGTTACCCTCACCTAAATGGGGACTCTAGGAGAAAGGGAAGAGGAGGCGGGGTGAGGTTTGGGTTGGGATCCTGAGAAGAGGGCCTATAATTTGGTAGGGCTCTGTAAGGAACCTGGAAAGTACACATGTGGCCACATACTAGTTTCTACAGCCTGGGGAAAAGAGTGACTCAGTGGGCTGAGAGAGTTCCTGAAGCTAAGTTGGTGATATGAGCTCCCTCTCCCTACTGGGTCTGTTAGCCTATCCTGTGCCTTCTCCTCCCTGTATCTCCCTATATCCCCCTCTCTCTCCTCAGAGATTGCTGTTCTTTTCCTCCTGCTCTCCTTAGACTCTTTCTTCCTGCCTGTGTTCCTTGGCCAGGCTTTTGGTGAGTCAGTCTGACCATCTTTGAGGCATTTTGGGAACAGAGAACTCATCCTCCCTTTTCCTGGGTACTCTCCTTCCCCATCTCTTTGTCCCATGCCCTTGTCCCAAAATAATGCTCACTCTCCTGGGGGCTTTTTATCCAGCTCCAGGGGAATCCTAGTTGGGAAAAGGTCTACTAGCTCCCCTAATCCTTACTCAGTGAAATGTGAGAGGTATCTAAGCCTGGAGGAGGGTCTGTGGGGAGCCAGTGCCTAGGTATGGGGGCCACTGAAGTGCTGGAGGGCTCCCCCCATCTCTTATCCCACATTGTTAGTGAATGATGCCCCACTCTCTTGGCTGGTCTGATGGGTGCTAGGGTGGATGTGGTCAATCGAAGGCTAGTGGTGGAGAAATGCAGTTCGACACCCTCAGACTGCAGTTCAGACGATGGAGTTAGGCGCATTGTGCACCTTTACACAACCTCTGATGACTTCTGCCTTGGTTTCAACATCCGAGGGGGCAGAGAATTTGGTCTGGGAATCTATGTTTCCAAGTGAGTAGATTGGATATGGGCTGGGAGGTGGGGGCTGGAGGAGGCCCTTGGGTGGAAGTGTTCTGGCTGATCTTCCTGGTCTCAGAGTGGACCACGGTGGACTGGCTGAAGAGAACGGTATCAAAGTGGGAGACCAGGTCCTGGCAGCCAATGGAGTGAAGTTTGACCACATCAGTCACAGTCAGGCTGTGGAAGTGCTGAAGGGTCAAACGCACATCATGCTGACCATAAAGGTAGGCCCTGACCACAAGGTTGTCATAGACCCATAGGACCCTGGGATGGAAGCTACTAGGTTAGGAAGGATAAAAGTCAGGCTGTAGGAAGAACTTTGTAAAAGTAGAAAGTGCATGCACTAAAGAAGGCAGCAAACTTTATCAGAGAGCAAGTCCTAGTCTCTTAGTGGAAGGAGGGGCTCTATATCTCAGAGTAGGGGGGTGGAGGGGAACAGGATGACTTCTGGAAAGAACTAGGCCTGGGGTCAAGAAGAAAATTGCTCCCTGGGTTATTATGTGAGCAGTGAAAGGAAGTTCTAGATTTGACTTTTTTGGGGTGGGGGGAGGGAAAGCAATTGGAGTTAAGTGACTTGCCCCAAGTCACTTAGCTGGTAAATGTCTGAGACTGGATTTGAATTTCTGATTCCAAGGTCAGTGCTCAATCCACTGTGTCATCTGTCTGCCCTTGTAGATTTGATTTTTAGAGATCAACCAGGAAGGGAGTTAATCAGTTCTTGGGTCACATTCTCTCCATTGCTTAAGATACCCTGTTCCTCCCATTGTCCTCATTTCTCAATTCCATGTTCCCCGCCCCCATTCCCACACTGATACTCCAATTTCCCTCCCATCCCCATTACTAATGCATTCCTCTCTCCTCCTTCCTCTCCCTTTTCTCCTCTTCCTTCTTCTCCCCCTTTCCCCCTCCCTCTCAGGAGACGGGAAGGTATCCAGCCTACAAAGAGATGGTGTCTGAGTATTGCTGGCTAGACCAATGTAAGATACTCTGAAGGCAGAATGGGTCCGACTCCACGGGGCTCCATATGTGTCTGGGGATGGGGATGCGGGGACCTCCCCAGAGCCAGGGTGTCCTAAGCTTAACCCAGAAGCCTCCCCTCCAAGAACCTCCACCTCCCAGTCACTCAACTGGGGTCCAGGGGATCTTTGAATCTCCTTTGAAGGAGTTTGACACTTTAAACTCATCCCCTGATTCTGTCAGCTCTCAGAAATGTGCCGCTTAGGAAAGCTTAAGTTCAAGGAACAGCAGGGCCTTAGAAGGACTGTCTACAACCAGGGTTCTTGGTGACCTGGACACTGCTGGTAATGCCTTCCCTGTGGGAGCTCACAGTCTAATGGGGGAGACAACTACATACAAGGGAAGGCACCCTGCAGAAACTGGAACTCTAGCTAAGGCTTGAGGGAAGCGAGGAGGCAGAGAGGAGAAGGGAGAGAGTTCTGGGTGTGGAAGCCCTGGTCTGCAATACTAATTTAGCTTGCAATTAATTATGTGGCACATTATAATTCACCAAGAGCTTTTTGCCATTTGAACCTCACAACTGCCCTACAAGGTAGGTGGTATAAGTATCATCACAAATAATCCAGTCCAGTTTCATCTGAGAAAAGAGCCCGAGATAAGCTAGAAATCAACTTGCTCAAGGTTACCCCCGGGAATCAGTGGAAGACCTGGAACTAAAACCATGTGTTCTGATTATCAGACCGTAGTTTTTCCTACCACACTGCTCCTAACTTGTCTAGTTCCCTCCTACATTCAACAGCATTAGGGATCTTAGAGGGCCAGGAGGAAGTAGGATGGGGCTTCTAGGGAGAGGATAGGCTCCTGTCCATCTCCCCAGACTGACCTAGGCCCCTGCCTCTCCATAGTGAACAATGGGCCCCTGCAGCAGCTGTCACAGACATCGGAGAGTAGTTCAACTGTGTCCTCCTACTCCTCCAGCATCCCCTACAGTTCTGGCTCTGGCTCCAGCTGTCTCCCCTTGGACATGGTGGACGTTGGCCTGTCCACAGAGGAGCTAGTTGGCCCTGGGACCAGGGTCTGGGGACGGGCAGACACAGCCATACAGACTGAGCCAGAGGTCAGCGGGGTAGTGGAGACATGGTGCAGCGTCCGGCCTACGGTTATCCTCAGAGACACAGCCATCCGATCAGATGGGCCACTCCTTGCCCGAAGATCTGGCTCACGTCTTGACACCGCACTGTCTGAGTCCCCCAAAACAGCCCTACTCCTGGCTCTCAGCAGGCCACGGCCACCCATCACTCGCTCCCAGAGCTACCTGACGTTATGGGGTATGTTGGGGATGGGTGTGTCTTATTCTTCTCACCCAATCCAAGTCTTCTACAATAGCTTCTAACTCCATCCCCATCTCAGGGCCTTTACCCCCATGCCTGGCTCTGCCCTTGCAGTCTTGGACGAGGTCTCATTCTATTTCCATTATCATTTTGTGTGTCCTCCACTTCCATATAAGTCTCTCCAAATTACCCTAGGTTAAAGTTTCCCAGAGAGGGTTAGGATGGAGAGGAGAGAGAAAGGTACCTAGATGCCATTTCTCCTACAGTGAGATCTCTGGATGAAAGTTGGTAGACTCTGCTCTCTCTCCTTCAACCCCTTCAGATGGCACCCCCATCCCTTCCTAGGCCATCTCCACCCTCCCCTGTTACTTCCCCTCCCACCCCAGCCCTCCAGCCTCCTGTCTCCTACACCCAGAGGAGAAAAAACAGCGACGGAAGGAGAAATCGGGGTCACCCCCAGAGAAGGGTGCCCTGCAGCGCTCCAAGACACTGATGAACCTCTTCTTCAAGGGAGGGAGGAGTGGGCGGCCAGCAGATGGCAAGAATGAGGCTTCAGTGCTAGAGAATGAGAATACCTGCAGGTTTCGTTCACATCTGGAAGGAGAGAAAGGTAAGAGATAGAACAATTGTGATAGAGACAGGCCTTTGGTTCCTATCTTGGAAATGTCTCCCTACCTGACTCTTACCAGTGTAAGTGACTGGTTTAACTGACCTTCTCTGTCCTCTGTGAAATGAGTCTGGCCAGACTGCCCAGGTGGTGGGGAGCAAGATTAACCCAGAACCCTTTTTCTTCTTAAGATGGGGCTAACTAGGCTTTAGAGAGGGGAAGGCAAGGTGGGAGGGTCTGTGTTCTAGTATAAACACTTCCATCTCCTGGGGAAGCCAGAGTGAGAGATAGACCTGGTGTGGTATGGGGTGTGTGTGTGTGTGTGTGTGTGTGTGTGTGTGTGTGTGTGTGTGAGGTCAGGTCTTTTATCATTATTACTAGAGGAAGTTACATGATGCCATAGACAGAACTCTGGGCCTGAAGTCAGAAAGACCTGAGTTCAAATCCAGCCTCAGTCATTTACTAGCTGTTTGACCCTGGGCAAGTGAACTAACTTCTATTTGCCTCAGTTTCCTAAAATGTAAAATGGGGACAATAATAGCGCCTATCTCAAAGGGTAATTACGTGGATCAAATGAGATGGTGCTTGTAAAATGTTTGGCATAGTGCCTGACACAGAGTAGGGCCTATAGCTGACATTTAGGGAATGGCAGTGTAAAACTGGGTTTGTTTCACTGGAGACAGTGAGCTTCATGGGGAAACTGGGGATTATGCCCACAGAAAAGAGTCTGAGTTCCCTTAGCCTAGCATTCAAGGCTTTCTAGAAGAAGGACCCCAAAATTATCTCATTCTAGCCTAATTTCCCAAATGGGAACTCTTCCTCTTCACTTTCCAGGCACATTTTAGCATCCTTGTTCACATGCTCCACCCCACCTAAAATCTCTTCCATGCTCCTTTCCAAATCCTATCGGTTGTATAAGGCCCAGCTCAAGTGATTCATGTGATCCATGAAGCCTTCCTAGAGCTCTGTAGCCCCTACTGATCTCTCCATCCTCCAAGCTTCTTGGTCATTCAGTTTCTCACTATTGTAGCAGCACAGCACCCTGTCTTATTCTCTGACTGCTCAACGTGTGCTAGGTTGTCTCCCAGCCAGGCTATGAAGTCTCAGGGATGGGCGCATTTCTTCAATTTCTCCTGTCTCTTCCTCCTTTCCATCCCTCCCCCCTAGTCTCCCTCACATTCCTTATAGCCAAGCCCAGGGCCTGGTACAGGAGAAGAGGTGGTCAGTAGGTACTTGCTGATGTGTTACAGCCATGAGGCTGGAGCTCAGCTGTCTTCCATAGGGGGATCAGGACCTGTGCAGAAGTTTGTTACCTGGAAACTGAGAAGGGGTAAGCCTCCCCTGGCAGAGTTGGGGTTTGGTTCTCAGAGGACATAACAGTGTGTCCTAGGTTGGGTTCAGGGTATGAGGAGGGGGCCAGTGTGCATGTGGTTTTGGGGAGCATGGAGTCTATGTGGGCAAGGTCTTCAAGTCCTGTCTGCATAGAAATGAAGTCATTTCATTCCTTGTTGGATCCTGGTTCCCTATGGGTCCTTCTCACCCCACCTCCAACCCTAGACAGAGAGAGAGCTCAGACCATGCTCTTCCCTGGGTCAGAGGGACACTCTAGCCAGCTGTCCAGTGGAGAGACCCGGGTCCAGGCGTGGGAGAGCCGTCTCCCCCTCATCCAGGATTTGGCCCGGCGCCTTCTGACTGATGATGAGGTCCTGGCTGTCACTCGTCACTGCACCCGGGTAGGCCTCCCCTGGCTCCCTTCTTCCCCTTGACCTTTCCCCTCCAACCATTAAACCCCTAATATCTATTCATTTAGAGGAGTAGCTTAGTGGGGAGTGCTGGTCTTAAGAGTCAGGTAGACTTGAGCTCAAATTTCACCTCCCATATTTATCAGCTGTGTAACCATAAGCAGTTCTGTCATTTCTGGGAGCCTAATTTCTTCATCCATGAGCAGCAGGAATGAGAGCAACAGTCTTGAAAGGTGTCAGAATCCATGGAGATCCGTATCAAGCATACAACCTCCATTGCTACGTTACTGATCATCATCAGTGCCCTGGCAGGGCATGCCATCCCCTCCCTGCCCCCAGAAGCCCTTCCATCCCTGCTGGAGGAGAGGGTGTTGGATGGAGATGACCAATATTTATTATACATCTGCTATGTAGTAGACACTGTGCTAGATGCTCAAGGTATAAGAATTCTTAATGGGAAACAAAATATTCACAGATAGATATATGAGGAAAGAGGTGGAGATGAGGAGAGAGGGCCTTGCAGGCAAGAGGCACAGGCCATGCCTTTGTACAGAGGCAGAAAATGTAATATTTTATGTGGAAAACAGCAAGCATGCCAATTTGCCTTGCAGTCTGTGTAAGGAGGAGTAATTCATAATCAGCTTGCAAAGGCCGGAGGCAGATTGTGAAGGGTTCTGAGCGGCAAACAGAGGAGTCTGTAAGTAGTTAAACAAAAGCAGGGACCTATCAGCCAGATGTTTAAGGGTATCCCTCCCTGAGGAAAGCAACCCTTTCTCTACAAAATAATGTACAATTTTGGTTGGACAAGGCCTTCATTTTACCGAGAGGGAAAATGAGGTTCAAAGAAGCTTCCAATTTCATCAAAGCTTGACAGGGGGCATAGAGCTAAAGGACATCAGCACTAGAAAAAAATTTTGAGACCATCTCATCCAACACATTTGTTTAATAGATGGAGGAATGGTTGCTCAGAACCTCTGTGATATTAGCAAGATGCATATGATACATAGAATAGGACATGATCTTAGGCAAGGAACTCTCCTTCCCTGGGCTTGTTTTGTCCTCTGTAAATTAAGGACTTCAATTAGATAATCCCTCAGGTCCCTTCTGGCTCTAAATCGTATGATTCTATGTCTGTAAGGCAAGGGAAGACACTGTGGATGGCCATATTGATGCAATTTTTGTATGTGTGACTGTTTGTGGTATGTGTCTGGGTGTATGTGGTATAAGGGTCAAGGAAAGGAAAAACTCCAACAATTAGAACTATTCCAAAGTGAAATGGGATCCCTTGGGACATAGTAGATATTCCCTTACTAAGGGGTCTTCTGGAAAAGGTTGAGCAGCCACTTTTCAAGGTATGATATTAGAATTTAAGAAGAGGAAATGGCTTCATTCTTGTATTTGTGTCTGGATCACCTAGTATGATTCCTGGCACAGAGGAGATATTTAATATTTGCTGATTGGTGGATGATATAGAAAGGATTCCTTTCTACCTCCAGCTTCAGATGGTACTAGAAGGTACCCTCCAAGTCTAAGGTGCTACATCTCTGTATTTGTGTCATGTGTGTGGTTTCTGTCTGGAGATGTGTGTGACTGGTATCCAGGAAACGTGCGTGTTTCTGTGTTGATGGGCACATGCTAGCTCTGTGTGTGTGTGCATGTGTCCATGTCCATGCATGTCACACTCTGGCCACAAGGGGGCCTCTGTGTGTCTCCTGGCTCCGGGGACCAAAGGTGCGTCTCTGCACTGCTCCTTATCTGCGTGTCATGGACGCAAGGTGGAGCTGTTCTCCACATCATTGCTAGGCAGCTCTTGTGTATGATTAGGTGAATGGGAACTCTGGGGAGCTCGGCCTATGTGGGCTGGAGACCTGGAGACTCACCTGGAAGATACTGGAGGTCCTCCCTTCTCCCACCCCCAACCTCACCTTCCGTTCTGACCAGAAATTCCTAGACGGCAACTTCATCTCCAAAACTCCCAGCCTACTGCCAGCCCAGTGTCTACCACTAGACAAATAGAGTCCAGTGTTTGAATAAAAACAGTCACTTTAGAGCAAGACCCCAAGGTGGCCAAATTGTCCACAGAGGACTGCATTCTGCAGAATCATTGAAATGCCCGTGGCCCTTTCTCCTCTCTCACCTAGGTTGAGCCAGACCACCAGGCTCCTCCCTCCTCTCTTCTAGCCCAAGTCCCCCTGTCCATTTCCCTATACCAGCAGGAAATGTTTCCAGGACCAAGGAGAGCAAAAGCAGCCAAGGAGTCATGTTTTAAGATTCTGACAATTGGACTGTTAGACTAGACAGAGGACCTTCAACTTCCTTCAGCTCCCATCTTGCATACAGGCCAGAAGTCCTTTCGTTGTCTGACTCTTAGTCATTCTGTCTGCAGTACGTCCATGAGGGCGGAGTGGAGGACCTGGTGCGGCCACTGCTGGCCATCCTGGACCGGCCAGAGAAATTGCTGCTGCTTCGGGACATCAGGTACGGGCATCAAGAAGAGGCAGCATCCAGAAGGATCTGTCATCACACACACACACAAACACAAACACACACACATGCACACACATCCCTTCCTTTTCTGGAGCTGAGCCTTCTGTCTCACCACCTGCTTCCTTCCTGCACCCTCCAGGAGTGCAGTGACCCCTGGAGACCTCAGCAAATTTGACAGCCTTGTGATGCCCATGGAGCTTGAAGCGTATGAAGCTCTCAAAAGCCGAGCAGGTGTGTGTGGGTGTGTGTGTGGATGTATATGGTGTGAATGGATCTCTTGGGATTCCATAAAAATTCACTCATACTGTATGGTATGATGTTTTCTGCCTGACAAAGAAGGTCTTGGGTCAGTGAGGTCATTGACCATCTGGTTCCCCACAGTGAGGCCTCCAGCTCTTCGACCCGCCTGGCAAGACACACCACCCAAGCGCCACCTCATCACACCTGTGCCTGGTTAGTGTCTGAAGCAAGAGGTAGGAGAGGGAAAAAGAGAAGAAAGCACTATACCAGAGGCCCAGACTCTGACTTCTAGACGGAGAATGCCTTATGGGTTATGAGTAAATGGGTGGGGAATGATTCTGCCCCAGAGTGAAGGAGGAAGGGGACAGTTTGTATTTTCTTATTTTCTTTTTATTTTAAATTATTTTATTTGTTTTCAATTTTCTACAATCTCTTCCACATATCTTAAATTTTTTTCCCTACCCTTCTCCTCCTTCCCCCCTCCCTCAGTTTGGATTTTCAAACCATATTTTTTACTAGTCTCACATAAACACAGATTGGGCTCTACTGGTGCTATGTAAATACTAAAGGAGAGGGAAAAGGCGATTTCAGTTGTACCTAAATTAGCTTGGGGGTGGTAGTGGTGAGAGGCTGGAATCTTAAGAGTTTCAGAATTTGAAGGACCATTAGATGACATCTAGTTCTGTCCATCACTGAGCAGAAATCTCTGCTATCATATCCATAAGTTCTCATCAGCCTTGGACTGATTTCAAATAATAGGAGGTCTAAATGTTTCTCCCAATATGAAGTGTGTTCCCTGGAATGCCACATTCTCATCCCTAGGATGAGTGCAGTTTCTCCCTATACTTAGATTCTCCCAGGGTTTACCACTGAAGTTTACCATCTAAACCCTACTTGCTAAACTGTTATGAGCCTTTGACAGGTGCCAGGCCTTTCTCAGCCAGTTGGATCTGGCCTTCTAATACCATCCAACAATCATTACCATGAACTGTATATATGAATGTATGTACACATATACACATATATGTGTGTGTTGTGTGTGTCTATGGATGGTATTAGGGATACAGAAACAAAAGAAGAACTTGTCCTTGAGCTCAAAAGCTCACATTCAATTGGGAAAGATCCAACATGTGAACAGCATATATTTGTGATCATATATGAACAGGAAGAGGGCACTCCCAGCAGCTGAGAATCAGGACAAGCTTCCTAGCAGAGGTGGCAGCACATAAGCTGGGTTTTGAAAGAAGTTCAGGGCTTCTGAAAGACAGAAGTGTGGAGAAGAGTCCATGCTAGGCAAGGAGGAGAACCTGGGCAAAAACATGGTGGTGACATCTGGAATGTCACGTACAAGGAGCTGCAGCTAGGTCAGTTTGACTAAAACATCAAGAAGAGCAGTGACACACGATGAGCTGGAAAGGCTGCCTGGAGCTAGATTGTAAAGAAAAATGCCAAGTTAAAGAATTTATATTTTACCCTAGAGCAGGGATGGGGAACCTTGGGCCTGGAGGCCAGCCCTCTAGGTCTTCAAGTGCAGTGCTTTGACCAAATCCATACTTCACAGAACTTTTAGCCTTGACACCAAAGGTTCCCACCTCTGTCCTAGAGACAATAGGGAAGCATTCAAGTTTCTTGGATAGGGGAGTGACATGGTCAGACTTGTGCCTTAGGAAGATAACCCTTAGCAGTTCTGTGGAGGAAGGTTCAGAGAGAGGAGAGGAGACTGTGAGGAGGGAATCTAGTCAATAATAACTAGCCATTTATAGTTAGCTTTGCAGATACAAATTGCTTTGCTTGTACAAATATTAGCTTATTTTATCCCCAACATCCCTGGGAGGTGAGTGGCATTTGTTATTATCTCCATTTTGCAGATGAGGTGAAATGACTTGTCTAGGGTCACACAGCTAGTAAGTGTCTGAGGTCAGTGACCTATCCACTGAACCACCTAGCAGTTATTAGATGATGAAGGCTAAGGCGGACCAACAGCTCCAGGAAGCCCTTTCCCCAGACCTGTGTGGCAGGCATGCGTTCCTGCTTTGGGCCTGTCAGCTTGAGGTGCCCAGGTGAGGGCTCACTTGTAGACCCTCCTCAAATCTGATTTCAAAAACACCGAAGTCTGGTTGCAGCGGATCAGACGAAAGGAGGTGCCTAGTTTTGGTAGGCTCCATAGGAAAGGTCATTGTGGTCCAGGAGAAAGGACCTGGGTTTGGAATGAAAGGACTGGAATGCCAGGATTTGTGGCCTTGGGCAGTCACTAGGAGCGCTCTGTGCCTCAGTTTCCTCGTCTGTAAAAGGAGCCCATTTGACTAGAGTAGTCCGGGGTCTCTTCCTGGGGAGAGGGCGCGGGTGCCCCGCGGTGGGCGAGGCGGAGAGCCGAGTCAGCCGAGCCCTCCAGCGAGGGCCAGAAGCGCGGGGTGACGCGGGCCGCCCTTTCCTCCACAGACAGCCGGGGAGGTTTCTACCTGCTCCCGGTGAACGGCCTCGCCGAGGAGGACGAGGAGGCGGTGGGTGCGCTGGGCCAGCGCGTGGCTGGGCTGCGGGTCTCGGCCCCCCGCCGCCCGCACAAGCCCTTCCCGGCGCTGCGGGACGTTCCCGTGGACGCCTTCTCCTGCCCCGGCCGGCGCAGCGCGTCTCCCCCGCCGCCGCCGCCCCGGCCGCCCCCGGTAGCCCCTCGACCCCCGAGGCCCAACTGGCTGCTCAGCGAGCCCCCGGGGCGCAGCCCGAGCCGGGGCCGCAGCCGCAGCCGGAGCCGCGGCAGGTCCCCCGGCAGCAGGCGCTCCCCGTCCCCGGCTCCGGGCAACGGGCGCTTCGCCAAGTCCCGCCGCTCCCGGCTTCCCCTCCCCGCCCCGGGCGCGCCCGGGATCGCGGCGGCCCCGGACCGGCTGGGAGGCACCCCGGAGCCCGAGACGCCCCCGGACGGCGGGGGAGGAGGGGAGCTCAGGACCGTCACTCTGTCCAAGCTCAGGCAGTCCCTGGGTGAGCGGGGAGCTGGGCACGCGGGGGGCCAACGTGCTGGCGCGGCGCCCCGGAGCGGCGTCTCTGACCTCGTGCCCCACTCCCAGGAATCAGCATTTCCGGGGGGATCGAGTCCAAGGTGCAGCCCATGGTGAAGATCGAGAAGATCTTTCCCGGAGGGGCAGCCTTCCTCAGCGGGGCTCTGCAGGTAGGGGCGGAGTACCTCCGTGGGGAGCCGTGCCAACCTCAGTCCCAACTATGGGCCGTCCATCGTGGGGAGGGGGCGGCAGAGACTGGAGGAAGCGCAGCGTCTTGGGGGCCGAGGGGATAGGTGTCATCGGAAGGGACTTCAAAGGACCCAGCCACCTAGCTACAAGCCACGCCACCCCTCTGGGCCTCAGTTTCCTCATATGTAGAAACGAAGAGATTACAGTTTGACTTAAGATCCCTTTCCCTTCTATGTCCAATGATGCCATGACTAAGCAGAATGGGGTGGGGGTGGTAGGAGGGAGAATTGTCTTGGGTGGAGCACCCCCCACACACACACCAGTCCTGGCACAAAAGGACCATTGTCTTTGTCTTACCACCCCCTACACAGCAAGAAAAAAACAACCCAACAAAAATCTCATTGTCAGTGTTGTCCCCCTCCCCCCCCCACTTCCCCCACTTCCCTTGGATACTTCCAACTCTTCCTCCAGTCTCAGATTGGGAAGTGGGGTGAGAGGCCAGAGCCCCGGAGAGGGGACTGCAGCAAGGAAGGAGCTAAGGCTGTGACCTCTCCATCAGGCTGGGTTTGAGCTTGTGTCTGTGGACGGGGAGAGCCTCCACCAGGTGACTCACCAGCGAGCTGTGGACACCATCCGAAGGGCATACCGAAACAAGGCTCGGGAGCCCATGGAGATAGTGGTCAGGGTGCCCCCGCCTTCTCCTTCAGCACCTTCCACAACCTCTTAGCCCCAGGTCACACTCCTTCCATGACTTGATCCTTCCCCCAAGTTAGTCATCAGGGTCATTCCCAAGCACTAGGAAAAGTTCCTGGATGAACACTACCACTTTTATTAATCCACCTTATTCTAGAACCTCACCTCTCTCAGACACAGGGCAGATCCGTGGTCGGGACAGAAAGTGAACCATGGTGCTACTAACCAGCTTTCCCTACTCCCTACCCTCCATTAGAGCCTCAAGCCTTGGCCTATGGCTGAGAGTGGGGGGGAGGGGGGAAGGCTCTTCTTCTGGGCCCTGATAGGATCCTCCAGGCCTCTTCAGGTGAGAGAGGAACCGGGATCATCTCACCTATCCCCTGCTTCTGGCCATTACTTAGTTAAGGGTTAAGAATGCAAGGGTTCGAGAACTGCCCTGGTACCTCAAGCCCTGTGTATTCCATTCAAGTCACCTGTGTATTCCATTGAAGTCATGCTCCATAAGGATTTCCAGGCCTTTTTCTATGGGACTTGTAGCTGAACCTCCCCAAAGCAGAGTGGGAACTAAGGAGGAGACAGCAATAGAGAGTGAGAGAGTGTGAGAGTATGTGAGTGTGTGTGTGTGTATGTGGTTGTGCGGGGGTGGGGGGGGCAGAGAAGAGGCTTTCCCCCTCCCTATACATATTTTCAGTGTACTCATTTTCTTAAAAACAATTTTTTTTTAATTTTTTTCTTTGGGTTTGTACAAGAAATTTACAAGTGTGAAAAATATACAATTTAAAAGATGCCATACACTCAGGAAGGACGGTGGGGTGATGTTAGAGATCGGAATAGTAACAAACACAAATAAATGACAAGTCTCTGAGTTCTTCCTTTGGTCTGAAGGCAGCTCCTGGTCACACAGGGGGCTATGGAATGGGGTTCTGGAGAGAGAAACCTGATGGAGACCAAGGCATCTTCATCCCAGGTCCCTCATCCTTAACCCAGAACATGGAAGGGAGGCACCTATAGAGGGAAAGAGGGTTCTCTCTCTGGTATGGAATCCATAGGCTCTCAATGCTAGGGACAGATTTGGTAGGTGTTATGAGGGCAGATTTGGAATGATGATGTATAAGGTGAGCAGGAAGTGGTCTTTACATCTGCCCCCAGAGAGGGCATAAGTGTGCCTGATGTCATCCTACCAATAATCATATGGCGCCATCAGTTCTACTGAAATGCTCCCTTTGGGCACAGAACTGGCCTGGAAACTTATCCCTGCACTCATCCTAAAGGCCAGACCAGGGCAAAGAAAGGTGGAGAAGTGAGAGTCCCTGGATTCAGAGGGCTCCAAGCTGGTTCCCAAGCCCTGCCTCATGGCTCCTCTAACCTATGAGTCTTCAGATCTCTGTGGCTGTGATCTCCTCCAGGTGGACACAGGGTGGGGTTTCAGGCAAGCTGTAGTCTGCCAGTTCTCGGGCCTCCAGCTCCAGGCTGAGCTGCCGAAGCTCCTGCTCCAGCTGCCGATTGCGCCGGTACATTTGGATGTAGCTGTGCTGCAGCTGCTTCTGATAGCGAATGACTTGCTCCTTCTCTGCCTGCCAGGCCAGGCGCTCACTCTCAAAGCTTCCCTGCTGCTCCTCAGCTCGATGTCGTTCCTGCTGCAGCTCAGCCCTCAGCCGCTCCACCTGGGCCCGAAGGCTCCCCCCAGCCCCAGCTGCTGCTGCTCTCTGTGCTTTGGCCTCATCACTCTCCGACAGCAGGAAAGGGTCAGGGGAGGGCACAGGTATAGGCTCTGGGGCCCCCCGAAGTCCTGCCACAGCCATGTCCAGCTGTCCGGCCTTCTCCCGAAGCCATTCAGCCTCATTCTTTCTGCGTTGTAACTCATGAGTGCAGACCTCAAGCTCCAGCTCCCGTGCTCGGGCTGCCTCCTGCAGCCCTCGTGCTCGCCCCTCGCTAGCCCTTAGGGAAGCCCGGGCCTCTCGAAGTGCCACCCGCAGCGCTGCCAGCTCACTGCCCTTCTGAACCAGCTCCGCCTGGGACTCCTTTAGCTGCTGCTTCAACAGGGAGATCTCCCCCGATTTCTGGCAGACCTTAGGGGTGAGGGGGAACCAGTGGTGAGTGATGACCTCACACCAAACAGGAGGAGAGGGTCAGCAGAGGCAAGAGAATGCAGGTAAAAGATGTGGAGGCAAACCACCTTACTTTGAGCCCCAGCTCCCCCATTTACTAGCTGGAAAACCTTGGGTAATTATGTCATTTAAAACAGTGAGGGTGAAACCCTAACCTCTGCCTGAAAAGCAGATGCCAGTCTGGTCCCCAAAGGCTCACCCCAGATTCTCAGCCTATCCTCTTCCCCTAGACTCCCCAGGGTCCCCAAACCCACCTCCCACTTGGTCTCCTCAAGTCGAGGACCGAGCTCACTCTGCTCCCGCTCAAAGGCTGCACATCGTCGTTCCAGCTGTTCTCGCTCCTGCAGCAGCTGTGCAAAGTCATCCTGCAGCTGGCGTTTTTCCTGTTGCAGCTGGAACACCTGCAGCTGCAGCAGCTGCTGTGCCCGCTGAGCTCTCTGAGTCGCCTGCATCACCTGGGCTACACAACCTTCCTGGAGCTCCTCCCGTTCTCGCTGCCAGCGCCTCTGCTTTTCTTCATACACCTGAGGGGACAGGGCCATCAACACAGGCACAGTCCCATTTCAGAAATTCACAAGTACTACGTTTGTCAACCCCCCCAAACTTAGGCAAATATCCCATTGGTTCTTCACCTTCTTGCATGTATAAAGTGCTTGGAGGTTTTCTTACAACCCAGTGATTTGGTCAACTGTCATCTCCATTTCACAAATGAGAAAACAGGCTCAAAGAGGCCATGATGTGACCATCGTTACAAAGCCACTAAGCGTGGGTCTGGTCTAGAAACCAACATTTTCAACTATTCCACACCTCTATGCACTCCTTGTATATACTTCAGCACACGCTTAAATCCAGACCTCAACGTCTCCATGAACAACACGGACCCATGAATGGGTCCCCTCATGGGCCAGCCAGCCTGTGCTCAGGGAGGTCAGCCTTGCTCTAATATTAAGCTGGAGCGGGCCAGGTAGTGATAATCAGCTGCTGCCGCCACCCTAGGGTACAGTCCAGCACCAAAGATTTGAGGGACTGCAGGGTAGTGGATGGAACTTTGGACTAGGGAGGGTCTAGTTCTAGACCTGCCATCAATTTGATGTATGACCCTGCACAAGTCAGTTATTTCATTGCTCCAGGCCTCAGTTTCCTTATCTGTAAAATGGAGGGTAGTGACACCTGCTCAGCCTCCCTCAAAGTACTGGTATAAAAGAAGTTTATGAACTGTAAAGTGAAGCACCCTCAGGGAAGGTTCTATCACTGCTGTTGAATTATATCTTGTTTTAGATTATTCAAGTTATCTGTGCTTCACCCAACCCCTTATCTCCAAAAGTAACTTTCAAAGCATGTTCCCATTTCTCATCCCTCAAGGAGAGAAGAGAATCTGAATGAAGTTCACAAAGTTGCCCAGAGACAGACGGCACACTGAGGCATGAAGGATTAGACCCAGGTTTTTTTCCACTCAGCCTCAGTCTACTCAGTTCAGCCCCCTCCCTGTAGACAGGGCATGGGGGCAGAGACAGAGTGGGGAGTCAATCACCTGGCATATGGCAGCCTCATTTTCATCCAGGCTGTCCCGAAGTTGCTGCAGTTCTGCCTCCCGTTCTCGAAGCTTTTCCTGCAGAGCACATCGCAGCAGAGACTCATCTGGCAGGGGTGGGGGAGGAGGTGGGGGTGGGCCAGGGAGGGGAGATCGATCTCCACAAGAACCACTGTCGGGAGAGACCCTTGTGCCCCCACCACTGAGGAGGCCTCCCCGGGATCCTGTGCTCTTGCTGGATGATGAACGCCCACTGTCTGAGTGCGAGGGACCCATGGGGACCCCACGGTGGCTGCCTCCAGTACCAGACAGCACCCCTCGCCCAGGGCCATCAGTAGGTAAGTGCCCCACTGGAGAACCTCCTACTGGTTCAGCTCCCCCAGTGCTATAGGTGGGCAAGCTAGACAATGAGTTTCGGCCAGAGTCAGACAGTGTCCCTGAGGGGCAACCATTGGCCCAGCTGCTTAGGGTCAGAGGCTTGTCAGCAGAGGATGAAGAAGAGGAGGATGAGGAGGAAGCAGGGCCCCCAAATAGCTGGGTCAGACTACCCTGGCTCCCTGACATCCCCCCAACACCAGCCCGTGGCCCCAGGAATGCCGGCAAGGATGGTGGCCCCCGAGGCTTGGGCAGCACAGGTTTGAAGGCTGTGGGCCGGATCAGACTCTTCTCCATGTTCTGAAACAGAGTAACAAAGTACTACCACCTAGCTACTAGGAGGTACCCTCTCCCAAGTCCTATGTGCTCCCTTTATCCATATCCTGGCAATCCCTTGGTCAAGGAAGTAGAGCTAGTCACCAAACGTACTATATCCCATCCCACCTCCTCCTTTCATTGAACACTGTGAAAAGTCATTTGGATTTGGAAGGAAGGGTCCCATTCTTACCTTCTCCAACTTTCCAGACACAGGGATGAGCTTTGGAGGTGGGCCCCTGAGATGGGCGCTTCGGGCTTGCTGCTCTCGGGCATCCTCAGTGTCACTACAGGGGCTGGAGGGTGAATCTCCCCGAAAGTCCTCATTGATGTATGCGAAGCCAGCATTTCCCACAGGCTTTCTGGTGGGTACTGGAGGGTACAGTGGCTCCTGGGCCCTACAACCACCCCCTCGAAGTAGTAGACCATCCTGCTGCCTGAAGAAGGGAGGTCCCGAGGGGGCAGGCCCTCCTCCAGGGCAAGGCCTGCCTGAAATAAGGCTGCTCACACTGCCCATGGTGGGCAGGTGGGGTGGGTGTGAGACTGTGCTCTCAGGGGTAGCTTCCAGGGGCACGGGCAGAGTCTGGACGATTGCCATGGTTGGGACTGTGGCCTGGCCACAGGCCTTGAAGGCAACCTGCTGTGCAAGGAAGAAGGCCATGGTCAAAGCTCCCCATTCCTAAGCCTCTCTGCCAGACCTCTACTTCCCACCATAACCCACTGTTGAAACAGTACCCACCCAAAATTCCTCTGCCAATTCCCCATCCCCAGTTCTTCTCTATGCCCTTTACCCTAAGCCCCAGCCACCACCAAACAGCCCCAATTCTAAGCCTCCTCACCCTAAGCCTATCCTGTGTCCTATTAATCCCCTCTTCCAAACCCTGAAAACTTACCTCCCAACACATGCATACATACATACAAACAGATGGATGTGTCTAGTTCCTTGCCCCTTGTTAAGGCTGAAGGGAGAGATCATGACTTCTCATGTCTCTAGAGCTCCCTTCTATCTCAATAGGAGCCAAGGGTCTGAGATAGATTTAAACAGTAAGGGAGATAGGCTTCTCTTGGGAGGAGGGTAGGAGTACAGAAGGGGAGGCAGAGTACAGAGAGGCTAGAAAAGGTGTCAAGAGCAAGGGCCAGATAGGGGGAGAGAAGTGGCCAAGCCGGCCCAACTGGTCAGATGAGTCTGGAGCCTCCAGGTAGGGCAGAAACCCCAGTCTGAGGTTTCAGGTCTTGCTGAGCCCCTACACTAAGGTCTGGGGCCCTTGCCCCCTCCGAGGTAGGCAGGTCTCTCTGGCTCAGCCCTTAGGAAGGGAAATCTCACTACCCACTGCAAGAGACACACCACACACACATACCATCCCTGTTCCCAGATGGTAATTAGAGAACAGAGAGCTGCCTGTGCCCTTCCTCCTCAAATCATACCAGTCAATGCCCCCAAATTAATCAGTGGTCATTTGCCCCCCCCCATACAAACCAATGCCCACCTACCCCCAGTTCTCACAAAGGTGGGCTAGACTGAACCCTAAAATTAACTTTTAAACACCCTAGAAGCCTCTGCCCCCCAAAGGAAACTTGATGGTTTAATGAACCCCTTACTAGCTCACCAGGGATACAGAGTTTCATGATAAACCCTGCCCCATCCCCAATATCACCTACTAAACATCCATTAGTCCCAAGGAACAGAGACAACCCCAGTAAGGAAGAGTTGTTAGCTATGACCTGTAGAGAGTTCTTAAAAACACAAGCTCTAACCCTCCCCCCGCAAATGTTCCCAGGATCTAGCTGGAGCTAAACCGAGGAGGGTCTGGTGACCCTTGGCCCTGACAGTTTCATCTCCTTCTTGAGTTGGGAAGGGGAAGTGCCCATCCGGAACCCCAGCCCTTCCTGAGCCCTCCAAGGGTTTTAGACATCTGTTCAAGCCATCAGGACACAATCTAGAGAGCAACGAAAGATTGTGTTTGTGTTTGTGTGTGGGGGGGGGGGGCTCTCAACACAAAGCACTGAAGCTGTATAAGTATGAATATGCATGTAAGTTTATGAATTCATACATGAAGTACATTTTTTCCCATTCCCCACTCAGTGAGGGCCACATACAAATCCACTCTCCCCCCCTTTTTTTTTAAACCTGTCCTCTCCCCATTTTAAGAATCAAGCTATCTCAAGAACTGGAAAGTCATTCAGACAGATATCCAGTATGATGTGAACCTGAACTCCTAGAGGCCCTTCAACTCCACGTCTCTCTTCCTTACTTCAGCCCCTCCCTCCCCAAATCAAAACACAAAAGTGGGCTGGTGAAGTTATGTTTGAGCTTTAGGAACTGAGAGAGCATCAGGTTCCCTCCAGCTGCAGCTGAAGAGCAGAGAGCCTGATCCACCACAACTGAAGCCCCGGACAACTAGTGGGGGGGGAAGAAGATGAGACCTCCCCCAATTAATACGCCATCCTCAAGGTTAGCAGGCACAGAGGAGCGAATCAGCCCCGTACACACAATGGTGGGTGGCTGGCTCTGTCTTCAGGGGTCACTAGGTGGGCCAGTTTTCCCCCATCTGTCTCTGTGAGCACAAGGAGAGTGCGGAGCACAGGGTGGGAGGGACAGACAGGAGACGCAGAAAGCTGGCAGAAGTGGAGGGGAGAGGGGGCGGAGGCGGGGCAGGACAGCCAGAGTCTGGAAGTCCAGACTAGGCCGGAGCCTGGGGGGGCCGGGCTCCCGCTCTCTCCTTCCAAGCTGAGGAGGGAGGGGCTATCGGAGGCTCCATTTTGAGCCGCGTCTGTGTCTGCTCGGTGGGAAGGGGCCCCTCGGCTCCCCTCCCCCCACACCCCCAGCTCGGACTTCGGGGCGGGGGCGAGGGCCAGGCCAGGCGCGCTCCAGCTGCCGGCGCCCCCCGCCCCAACCCCGGGGGTCCGGAGTTCAGGAAGCTGCCTCCCAAGCCCGCGGGGCGAGTGTGGGGGGGGCGGGAGGCTCCTCTCCGCGCCCCCCAACTAGCACGGAGTCTGCGAACCAAGGGCCTGGGCTGCCCCAACTCCCGGGGCGCCGCGGCATCCCTCCCGCGCCTGCCCCCTCACCTCCGCCGCGCTGCTCCATGCTCGCACCCCGGCGGCTCCCTCGGAGCCCTCGCTGCAACCCGGATCCTCGGACGCTCCGAGACCTCGACCCGGGCTCCGCCTCCCCTCCCCCTGGCTCCCGTCCCCTCCCCCTCCCTGACCCAAGCAAGGGAGGGGCAGAGCCCGGGGAAGGGGGAGGTAGCCCCGCCCCCAGCGACTGGGCTCCGACACGCGCGCAGCCCACGTCACCCGTGTTCGGTAAGCACACGGACGTGCACATGTAAGCACGGACGCGCGCCGCTGCTCGCGCGGGATTCACGCACGTCAAACGCGGCCCGAAGCAAGTCCGGAGTCTAGAAGCGGGCAGCACGCCTTCCCACGAAGCCACGCGGGGCGTGCACGAGAGCACGCAGAGGTGGGGGGCGGCCCGCGAGGGTCAGCACGGCCTTCCCCCGCCCCAAGAGGCCAAAGGCTGGCGGCTGGCCCGAGTGCCAGCACAAAAGGCCTGGCGGCTCCTCCCCTTCCCAGCCCGGTCAGGCCGGCCCCGAGCATCGGAGCCCCCCACCCCTTCCCATTCCCCTGCGGAGGGGGGACGGGAGAAAAGGATCCTGAGCGACCCTGACACCCCAGGGTGGGCCTCGGTTCCTGGGATGACCCAGGGCCGATGCAGGGGGCCCCGACCGGCCAGGACCTGGAGGGGCCCCTCTTCCTGTGCTCCTGCCCGGCTCCCTGCTGTGGGCTTGAGGCGTCTAAGGGAAGAGCCTCCCCCACCCCCGCTCCCCAGCCTGCCGAAGCAGGACGAGATTAGGAGGCCGTGTAACGACGGCCGCGGCCAAGGCCCGGGCACATCGCCCCCACCCCCTACCCCCCACCACGGGACGGGCCTCCGGGCCTCGGCCCTCACCCGGGAGGGGAGGGCTGTGGGTCGGCCTCTCTCCCCGCCCCGGTCCCCCTGCAGCCCTAGCCTTCCCAACCTCAGGGCTATTTTTAGCTCCCTGGAAAGAGTCTTGTTTTCCGTTTTTTCCCTCGAAAGGGGAAAACAGCCCCGCCCCGGGAGCCCTGAAGGCACCGCCCCCGTCGGGACCAGCCACGCCCCCAAGCCCGCCCGCTCCGAGAACCTCGCCACTTCCGACACCGACCCGGCTTTCCGCCCATCACTGCCCCATCCTCCGACGGCTTCTCGCTACAGCCCTGCTCCCTCTCGACGGCCGCGGGCCCGGACGGGCGGTGGGGGCTCTCTGCCCACACTGGGCTTCCCGGGGCTGAGCCAGGCCTTCGGGTTCAACACCCCGCCCCCTCCCGGGCCCGGCGCCCACGTGTCCGCGCGGAGACACGTGACCCCAGTTTACCGCCTGGCCGGCCGGGAAGCCAGAACTGGGGCAAATTCTCCCAGGCTCCGCCCCCGGCCTGTCCCGCCCCCTCCGCCCGTCGGGTCTTGGCAAGCGCACGAGGCTTCCGGTGCACGCTCGGGGGGCGCCCGCGGCTTTCTTTGTGCGGGCTTGGCTCTCTCGGCGCGCCCGGGGGCGGGGGGCGGCTGCGGAAGGTGGGTCTAAGGGCCAGTTGGCGTGCCGCGGCCCGGGCCGCCAGTGCTCTCTTGCAGCCCGCAGGCGCCGGCCTTCTCTTCCCGCCGCCCAGTCCGCCCTGCCTCGGAGGGAGCCCTCCCCGAGCCCCGGACTCACCGAGGGCTGCCCCGAGCTTCTGGCTCAGTCTTCCGCCTGGCTGAGGCCTCCCAGCTGCTCCGCCTGCTGCCATCGCCTGCCCAGACGGGAGGGGAGGGGCGGGGCGGGGCCGGCGGAGCCGCACCCGAGGGCCTGCGGCGAGTGAGGGCCCCGCCTGGCCCCCGCCACCCCGACCCCGGAGGACTGAGGGCCTCCGTAGGCCCTGGGCGGAAGGAAGCCCGAGATCCCGGGACACCGACTCCCAGGCCTTAAACTTTAGTTCGGGCCCACAGCGCCCCGCCCCCCCACGCTGCTCGAAACAAAACTATCCACGGCAGGGCCGCTTCCTGCCACCTCCACGTGCCCTCGCGCGGACGCCTCCCACTGGGCGTCCTGGGTCCCAAGGGCCCCGCCTTGTTTGTATCCCCAACCTCAGACCCTGGCCTGGCCCGTGTTAGGCACTCAGGGCCCACCCCCCCCTTAAGATTTAGTGACGCAGAGGGACTCGAATTTCTCCCAAGTTGGCCATGTGGGGTGGCATAAACCGCTTCGCAGACTTGATGATGCAGGGCTAGAGCACCCTCTTTCTCGGTCCGCTGGGGGCTCCCTAAGTATTCTCTTTTCATAGAATTAGATACCCCGCTCTCGTAGTCTTGGAGGTCCTAACCAGCCAAAGCAGGAAAGGGGATGGGAATGGAGGGAGTGCATGAGGTGGAGAGGTTCTGAGGGGCTGAAGTTATTACCCTGCCCCTTTAGGACTGAGAGCACAGGGTCTAGGGCTGGAAGCTAGCTGCAAAGGTCAGGGGCTTACCGAAAAGCCTTTAGCCAAGTATTCCCCCAGGCCCTCCAGCTGCTTCTTCCAGATCGTAAGCCATAGAAAACAGGAACCGTGATACTGATTGCTAGCACAGGGCTCAGAGTATAATCGCCAGTTATCAAGTTCTCACTTGAACTCACACACCAGACTAAATCAGGCCCCACCTAGCCCAGGTCTGGGCATTGGACTCCATCCCCTACTGGAAGGCTAATTTTGAGTATGTTGGGTCGTGTTTTCATCCCCATTTCCCAGAGTCCTTAATATGTGTGTTGAATGGGAAAATGAGTAAACTGAGGCTGGTGAACTAGGTTCTGCCAGGGCCCACCCTCGTGTTTTAGTGAGAGAGTTCCAGAAAACCCCACTGTAGATCAGCAACATGTATAGGTATCTATTCTTGTATGGGTACAGGGTGTTTGTTAAGGTGTGTGTTTGTTTAAAGGGTGGAGCTGGGGGGGGAGGGGAGAGAAGGGAGGTTGTCTAGCTTCTTTTCCCTGGCCAGAAGTTCTGGTTTGTATTGCGTGGGGATTTCTGAACGTGAGGCAGCACCGATGGCTCAGGATTTTACTTACCAATTCCTCCAAGCTCCACAAAGGGCACCCTGAGGATGTTCCATTGAGGAATCCATACTGTCCACATAGGCTAGACTAATCATACACCCCTCCCCAGGGACGTGCAGTTTTGAGGACTGGCTGTACTACAGGGCCTCTGTGCTTAAGTCTCATCCTGGCCAGCTCAAAGCTAGGAATTATTAAAACAAAGTCTCAGCTCCATTCAGTCTAAGACCCCGAGAAACCAGGAGCTGTATCCCACCAACATTCATATACAACCAAACTTCTACCTATCCCTGAAGACTGCCCAAGAATAGTTGTTTCCCTCCACCCCCACCACAGCAAGGCTCACAGGAGTGGGGTTTCATCCTGATCTACTCTTCAGCCAGTCCTCCCAGCCATTGCCACTTTGCAGATATGCATGTAAACACACAGATGGATACATATAAATGTACTATAAGACTCTAATGGCTGAGCCCAGCCCCTTGAAAGGATCAGGGTACCTGGCCTGGTACCACCCCCAGGAAAGGGCGGATAGCAGGAAAACCCAAGTTTACAGGGTCAGATTGGGCCCCCCCACCCCCATCTTGAGACCATCTTCCTGGCTCTAATTCAAAGGGCTCTGGGAAGCAAAGATATAGGGTCAGAGGCTTGGGTGGACACCCTCATTCTCTGTCCTAAGGGTAAGAAACAAGGACAGGAAATGTTGGCATCATGGTATTGGGGGCACCACTGACACCTGGTGGTCATAGGTGGCAATCACAGAAAGCTAAAAATAAAAATCAAAACATCTTTTTTAACAAAAGTGTTAAGAGGGGTAGGGTGTGTTCAGGGAAGACTAGGACCTCTGGTGTGAGGGCTGTTGAACCTTTTTTAGGACTGCTCATCCACCTTTGGTGTCTGTTTGATTCATCCCACTCTCACCTGTGGTTCCAAGAAGTTGTAGCATGCTCAGTAAACTATTTCAGCAGATGGCTAAACTATGTTGAGTGACCAAGGGGTCTTAAACCATTCAGTGACTTAGGGGAGTGACTATAACAAGTATGTGAAGATTTCCCAGGTGGAATGGGTGGAGAACAATTTATTACAATGGTCACAATGGCTACTAAAGCAGGCACTGTGGAGACATTACAGATACCAACAGTCATCCATTGCATCTCAGGTCATCACCAGTCATCTTGATTTTGTCTTGACACTGGACTCCGATGACTCCAGAAGAGTAAGGATGATGACTATGTGCAACTCTGCCTACTTTAATTTATACCAAAAAGACATCACCCATACTATTTTGCCATTTTAACCAAATTTCCAAATGAAGAAGAGGTTTAAAATGCCATTAGGTGCCTTTCATTTGGCAAAGTGCCTGGTGTTGATTCGATTCTAACTGAAATTTACAAGGCAAGGGGTCAACTACTCATACAAAAGCTGACTGAAATCTTCCAAGTTACATGGCAAGAGGTGGTTATACCGCAGGACTTCAAGGATGTTTATATTGTTTGTCACTACAAAGATAAAGGAAATAGATTATCCTGTGACAATCACAGGAGAATGTTTTTCTTAGACATTGCTGGCAAGGTTCTTGATGGCACCCTACTTAATAGGCTGATACTTCACCTAGAAGATGATCATCTACCCAAGAGCCATAATGGCTTCAGAGAGAGCAGAGGAATAGGCAGTATGGGCCTGACAACTGCAAGAGAGATGACAGTAGAATCGATATCCGTACATCTTTGTCAATCTGACCAAAGGCTTTTGTCAGTTACAAAGGCTTGTGGAAAATTATGGCAAAATTTAGTTGCCCAGAGTTCATCGGTATTGTACATCAACTTCACGATGGCTTGCTTGCATGAGTTCTAGATAGTGGATAATGTCTCCAGCTTTCCCAGTCAGGAATGGAGAAAAACAAGGCTGTGTGCTTGCTGCTCCCATGCTTTTTGAGCATATTTTCAGCAACATCAGACGATTTCAACAAGGATGAAAATATCAAGGTCTGTTATCACACTAAGGGTAAATTATTTAACTTGAAAAGGCTAGAAGCTAAGACTAAAATGGAAGGAAAGTTGGTGCTTGATTTTTTTGTTCACAGATGATTGTGCATGGAATACAACCTCTGAAGCCAAGATGCAAAAATGTATGGATTCTCCTCTGCTTGTGCTAATTTTGGCTTAACAATTGACACCAAGAAAACACCAGCCAGCACCATACGATCTACACATGGAACTATTGGTTACAGCAAATCGAGAAGTTCTGAATGTGATGGACAAGTTCATTTACGTTGGCAGTATACTTTCTATGGACGTACACATAGATGAGGTTGATGCACACATTGCCAGAGCTACCTCTGTGTTTGTGAGGTGCCAGAGAAAGAGAAGGGGTTATTAGGTTGCCTACCAAACTGAAGTTCTACAAAGCTGTTGTAGTGACTTCGTTGTTGTATGCCTGTGAAACCTTGACAGTGTACCAGTGCCATGCAGAAAACAGAACTGCTTTCATTTGAATTGTCCTAGGAAGATTCTGAAGATCACCATGCAAGGTAAGGTACCAGACACTGGAGCCCTTTCTTGAGCTAAGCTGCCAAGCATTCAAACTCTACTGCAGAGCACTCAACTTGGATGGAGTGGCCATGTTGTTTGAATGCCAAAAGTACTTTTGCCTAAAAGACTATTTTACGGAGAACTCACACAAGGCAGATGCACACATGGAGGTCAGAAATGATCAAGGTCTCTCTAAAGAATGCTAGAATGTATTTCAAACACGTGCCCAATATGGTATGCCCTCAGCAAAGGAGGCACTGTGTTCCATGAGTAAAGCAGAACTGCAGTAGCTCAAAAGAAAAGTGAGATGTACAAATTCTTTAGAGATGTCTCCACTGAAATGTTCCACATAGACTACATGTGCCTGACCTAGAGTAGAGCCTTCCAAGCTCATACTGGTCTGTCATAGTCACAGTCAGACATACTATACCTTGACTCCAGCATAGTGAGGTAATTTTGGTTCTCTCTGAGAACTAAGGACAATAATAACAACTAAAAGTATAAAAAATAGGTTTATTTTTCTAGAGAAAAGCTCTGTGACGCAGCTTTCTTCAGGTTTCCAAGCCTTCATTCGGGTCAGAGTCACATGCTGTCCTGGGGAATGGCCCTGCAGCTGCCTTCTCTCCTGGGACTGCAAACTCATTTGACTCCCATACCAAGGCACATGAGGGGGCGGTATTCCTGCTCAGCAACTCCCAGAGGTAGAGTACCAAGCACACATCTGGACCTCACTTCAAAATGGTGTGGAAAGCTCCCTGAACCTGTACAGCCTCCACACTTCTCTCACCATGACTGTCAAGGGGGAGGGGTCTGGGCTACTTTGTCCTTCTGCTTCCCAGATGCTCCTCCCCCTTTCCTAGAGGGAGGCTTTTGGGGTTCTACTTCATTATCTTTGACCTTCTTGAGGCGGGCCTTGCCTTTGGCTGAGGGTGAGAATGTCAACGAGTTCTTATTGAATTCCAGCGGGAAGACACCCACATCCCCATCAAAACGATTTTTAGCCACCTGTAGGTAACGTTTCCCTGGACCTGTTGCCAGCTTCTTGTCCTGAAGGATCAATACATTGTCTGCCTCCTGGCTGGCCTGGGAAAGTGGAATTGCGGGGGGAGGGCCATATGGGTGGAAAAGGAACAAAATGTATTAGGGATACAGGGGATAAGTGAAGGAGGGAAGGAAAAAAGGAGGAATGAGGGGACAAGTTTTAGGGAGTGCAGATAAAGATGGATTGTTACTATGAATACATCTTGCCAAGAGAAGGCTTAAACTACAAAGGATCCTAAGGCATAGCTAAGTCCACACCCCATCCCTCTCATCTACAACAAGGTGTATATCTCCAGGATACAGACCTTGGCCGAACCGAAGATAGATGATGTCTGCAGTTCTTTATCACCATCTTCCTTCCGGGGGTGAATGACCAGGGTCACATGGCAACTGTTGTCTGTGGCAAACTTCCGGAAGGCACCTACAATGTAGTCCTGGGCTGCAATTCTGCCATCAGCCCAGGAGGGGTAGAAGTTTATCAGTCACTGACCGAATAAGGACTGTCAGATCCACACTCTCGAGTTACCCAAGACAATGTAAAGACTCACTAGAGTCACAGCAAATATTCCATCCCAACTCATTCCACTTATGTTCCTTCTGCCTCAGAAAAAAAAAAGGTACATACACATGCATACAAACATGTGTATGTGTGTGTATACATGCATATCCCAATGCCAGGATGCCCAGCTTGCAGGGAGGAAAAATGAGCTTCAAGTCCCAAAAGATACATGTACAAACTTGACATTGTTCAAGATTGGGGAAGGGGATGGAATGTTACCTGTCTGAAGAGAGTTGCTCCTGCCCCATCATGAACTGCAAATTGTCAATGATCACATGGCAGATATCATATACATAAACAGCATGTTGCATTGTATCCACCACAGTCCTGGGGGAGGGAATGGACACACAGAGAGAGAAGAAAGGTCTGTAGTCACCAGCATAGTGTATCCATCAACCAGCATCTTTGACATAATAGACAATCTGAGAAATCTTGAAGCTTCCAAGATTGTCCTCCTTCAAATCACAACAATCTGGACCTGAAGTCAGACCAATCAAAACTAGGTTTCTTACCTGATACTCTGTTGTCCATGGAAGGTCATAAAATATAGTGCCAAGTCCTCAAAGCGGTCAGCCCACTCATCATACTCTTCCAGCCGTTCCTCAAGTCTCACCATGGCAAACTGGGTCAGCATGATCCTGGCCAGCCGCACATTGCTGATCTCAAAGCTACCCCACAGTGTGTTCACTCCTTGTGTACATAGGTCCAGTGCATATTCACTAATGAATGTTGTCTTCCCACTGCCTGTTGGTCCTGAGGGTTACATGACAAAGGCATGCTTGAGGAAGGACTTGGGGGTCACCACCCTCAGAGCTAAGGGCACAATCAAGTGTTTATCACTCTGATCCCTAACACTGCCCATGAAATTCCTAATCCCTATGCCAATGAGATCCCCTTTGAAGATAGCCACCTTTTCCCCCAAGTGAGAATGGTCAGACCCATCTTTAACGTGGTCACCTGTGAAAACAGTTAGTTCGCCCTTTCGATGGCCCTTCAAAAGTCGGTTGAGGTCAGGGAAGCGTCCCCAGCGCACTCCAGCCACCTGTTCCACATTAGATAGTTCTCCAAGGACTTCTTCCCTCAGCTGGCGGAAAGACACTATAGACTTGTGGCCAGCAGGCAGGGCTGACCGTAGTATTCTCTGCAAATTCAATCCCTGGGTCAGAGCTTCTAGGGGGCGGGGATGCTGATCTCCGGGCCTAACCAAGGAGCATCGTTTGGGGTTCAGCTTTCGAGCAAACAATTTAGCAGCCTCCCATGCCCGCAAGTCATCACCTAGCCAGAGTACAATTCGTCGAAACTGTTCCAGGTAGGGAAGTAGGGTAGGGGGCAAACACGTTATTCCTCGGGGTAGTGCCAATGTGGGCAGCCCTGTGGCCTGATGCAAAGCCAAGCTATCCAGCTCACGACTGGTCAATACCACCTCCACATCTCGAAGGTTGATCAACGGCAACCCAAAAAGGTTATGGTAGGCACTGGGCCGAGGCAAAGTGGTCTCCACATAGCACACACCATCTCCTTGACGGTCTGCCTTCAGCAGCTTCAGTCCCCTAAGACTCAAGCCTCCTAGGGAAAACCATGGAAAGACCAAGCTTCTGGCAGCTCGAAGATAACGCACATTGAAAAGCTTCAGCGTGACATCAGACACTTTTTCCAGATTGTACATTGTTCGGGCCACCCGAATCTCTTCCTGGTCTGGCAGTTCAGCAAGTGGCACTGCCCGATCCCAGATCCTCAGTACATCGGTACTTTGGGTGTCTACAGTATCCCCTCCTTTACCCTCACTAGCCCAGGAGCCAGCTGCACCACCCTCCACAGCCGCCTGGAAGTCCTCCCAGTTGCCCTCTGCCAGGCTACCGGTGCAAAGGAAGTGGCCTGTGGTCTTATCAATGAAAAGACTGTGGGGGCTAGCCTCCGTCCAGTTCTCTGCCTCCGGGCCCCGTGACCCCAGGAATGGGCTGGGTGTGCGCAGGCAGCTGTGCCCATCCTGGAAAGGAATCCCTTGGGCTCGAAGGTACTGCCTTATCTCGGCTGCACTGACAAGCACCACAGGGATGTCAGGGGCTGGCAGAACGTCCTTCCGATAGGGCCTACGGGAAGGTCCTCCCCGGGGGAGACCCCTGCAACCCATCCACATTATGGGCCATCGAAGGGTCAGCAGGGCCCGCAGGAGGTACCCACTCTGGGGAAGGATCCACATCTCAGCCTGGCTCCTAGGACGTGAAAAAACGGGACGACACTACCAGAAGTTCCTCAACCCAACGGGCCTCCCATCAATTACACAATGGAGAAGCATTGATTAGGCACCCCCTGAGTACCAGGCACCATCCTCTGAACGGAAGCCCTCCCCTTCCGAAGCCCTTTCCCCGTGGGGCTCCATGCTCTCACAGGCTCGCCAGCCTCCAAGACCGCCCCTTCCCCAAAGTCAGGACCCTACCTCTCGGGGCCTCCCTACAGCCCCCGCCCTCCCTGGCTCCCCGTCCCACCGCATTCTAAGGTCCTCTACAGGCTGCTCCTCCCTCTCTGCAAGGCCCCAGGAGCCCTCTCGAGGGAGCGCCCGCACATCTCGAAAGGTCTCCGCCGTCCAAGCCCCGAGGCACCCACACGAACAGCGTGGGAACTAGCCGCGCGCTACAGCGGCCGACCTCGGAAGCAAAACTCTGCGAGCGCCGGAAGTCAGGGGCCACGCCCCGCCCCCTCTGCAGCAGGCCTTCCGGCTCTCGCTTCCACGGTTCGGGGAGCGCCGGGGTCCGGGCCCGCCTGGCCATGACGGCCCGCGGGACCGCGAGCCGCTTCCTGGGCAGCGTCCTCCACAACGGCCTGGGGCGCTACGTGCAGCAGCTCCAGCGCCTCAGCCTCAGGGTCAGCCGGGACGCGCCTTCCTCCCGCGGCGCCAGGTGGGGGCCGTGCGCCTACCCTTGACCCCTCCCCCTCGGGTCGGCTGGGGACTGGGCCTCGGCCGGGGGGCGTCGGCGGCCGGGGGCAGGAGGGGCCACCCGTGTCCTGACGCGCGACTGCGCGTTTTCCTCTACGCCCGCAGGGAGTTTGTGGAGCAGCACGTGACGGACTTTGCGCGGAGGAACCCGGGGGTCGTGCTCTACGTGACCGCGAAGAAATGCCACGTGCCCCTGGTGGTGGCGGAATACCGTGAGTGCCGGGCTGGGTCTGGGGGCCGGGTCGGGTCGGGGCCGGGCCTGGGGGGCCCAGCGTCCTCGGGGCAGACCCCGGCCGTGACCCAGTGGCCTTCCCCCTGCCCCTAGTGAACGGCTCTGTCCAGGAGGTGGCCCTCGGGAATAAGACGGCGGAGGAGATCGCCACGCTGATCCAGAAGCTGGCTGACCAGTCAGGCCTGGACGTGATTCGCATCCGGAAACCCTATCACACGTACCACCCGAGCATCCAGGGCCAGTGGCACCCCTTTACCAACAGGCCCCCCCAGCTGGGCAGGGCAGCCCTTGCCGGTGACCCCGACCAGAAACCCCAATAAACCCTCTTCGTTGTTACGGAGCCGTCATGCTTCACCTCCTCCCATCCCATCCCACCGCGGTTGTGGGCCATATAGAAAGAGCACGGGATTTGTATGTAATCAGGTGTAATTCCCAGGAGCACCCAAGCGACTTAAGCTAATCCTGGGACTCTCAGAGCTTCATTTATGTCCATGATTGCCATACCTCAGCCCTAACCTCCTCAACTCCATTCTCACGTCTCAAACTACCTTTTGGACATCCCCAACGAGAACCATCTCATTCAGGATGTCTAAGAGCTCTGGCTTCACCCCTAACCTCTCCCCACCTTCCCTATTACTGTGGGGCACCTCCCTTACGCTTGTTCCGCATACCCATTCTATTTTCAAGACGTGTCATTTCTACATTCATCACCTCTATTCTCCATGTCCTTATCTCGCCACTCACAAAAGGCACCTTCCTGGACGCCTCATCTGTCCCCACTCTGATAACAGCCTCGAAGCTGCCAAAATGGTTTTCCTAAAGTACAGGCCATTCCCACATCCACTCAGTAGACTCCATTGATGCCCTATGTGCTCTAGGATCAAATAGAAAACCTTTCTTGGATTTTTAATGCCCTTCCCATTCTGGTTCCTTTTCAGTCTTACACTTTCCCATCCAGGTTCACTGGGCATTAACACAAGGCTCTAGCTTCTCTTCTGGTTGCCTCATGCTTGGAATCCTCTCCCTCATTTTCTGAAAGGTCTTTTCCTTTTTGGTTATCTTCTGTCTGCTCTGTACATATCTTGCATATACCTCGTTGTCTGCCTCAAGCTCTTTTAGGGCAGGAACAGCATTTCTGCTTTTCTTTGTATTCCAGTTTAGTCTCAGAACTTTGTAGTTTTCCTTATTTTTCAGATGTCATTATTAAGCCTAAGAAAATCTCCAAAGTTCCATTTAGTTCTAAATTCCATGAGTTGAGTTGAATCCTGAAACTTCCTATAATCTTTTCCCCTCCATGAGGGCAGTGAACATAAGTTCAGTCCTGGATCCTTAGAACTCTTGCTGACCTGTTCAGGTTTGCTCCCACCCCAAGGACTCCTGTAAAGATTAAAATTTTAAAGCTTGTGTGGTTCTCAGTAACAAGCTCAGCACTCATGCAAGTGCAGGCCTACAGTACTTTAAGATGGGCTGACCGTGTCATGAACTGGACACAGATGGGAGCTGGGAGGTTATTAAGCTTTCTTCTGAGGGGCTTCTTGTTCCTTCATGCTGAGTTCCCTCCCATGTATCTCTGCCATAGCCTGTCTGTGGGCAGGAAGACAAGGTCAGAAGCTAGTAGTGTCTTTGTAGCACCAGAGGCCAGAATCTAGATAGTTGTACTGAGATCACTGTTCTCCTAAGCCTGCTGTGCTCTGGGAGCAGATCTGATAGGGGCAGATCCCTGCAGCAAGATGGATTGTTTCCCAACAGGCTGAGAAATACCATGGTATGAACTGGACAAAGACAATGAGGTTTAGAGGACATTGTTTACTGACCAAAGGAAGGAAGTGGGGAGATGAGCCCATGTCCCACTCCCCTCCCCAGCTGAGCCACTGTCCTCTGCCCTACTTTCTCCTCCCCCTGGGGGCTGGTAATAAAACAGAGCCCTTCCATGGTTCTCATAATAAATACATTCGGCTGGGGGAAGGGAAGGGTTCATGATGCTGTTTGAAGGGCAGTAAAAACATGGTAGTCCTGGGTTCTCTCCCAGCATCAATAGTAACAGTCATCATCCTGGCCCAAAGGGGTTAACAACCCCAGTCAGGGGTTTTTGATTGTCCCACCTCATCCTGGGGTCACACCTGCACTGACCCAAGGACCCCTACAGCACCACAGTGAAGTAGGACAGAGGCAGGACCAAGGAATCCCATCTCCCAGCCTGCCTACTACCTGCCCTTTGCATAGTTCCAGTGGGAGTGGGAGGGAGATGGTTTGGGGGGGAATCACTCCCATGAAAAGTTCATGGACCAAACATGTCAGAAACAGGTTGGGGACCCCAGGCAATGAGGGGAGGGACAGTGCAGCTACCGTCTCATTCTTGGCAGGGCCTGGGGGGCTCAGTGTGCATGTATAACCTTTTTTATAAACACAGATGTGAGCAGATCCATGAGGTGTTCATGGAGAAGACAAGTCTAGAGCTGTGTGCTGCTTCCTCTCAGTGCCGAACTTGGAGACAAGGCCCTGAGCTGGGGTGGGGGTGTCACCACAGAGGACTGGGGTTGGGCAGGGTGTGTGCGTACCTATGGGAAAAGGAGAGTGCATCACCTAGGCAGACGCGCACACGTCTCAGCTAACTGCAATGCTGTACCTATCCAGCACAGAGAGGGGGCTGTTGGGCACAGTGTGGGGAGCAGGGTCTCAGACTTCTCCAGTCACCATTAGAATTCAGCACCGAGGCAGGAGGTGGGAAGCAGACAGCAAACATGGAAGGCTCTGCTGCAGCTGCCCGCTGCCCTCAGCCCAACATGCAGCTGCAGTGCTGGAAAGAGATGGGGGCTCTCTGAAGCAGCATGATCACTGCTGACTGCCCCCTTGTGTCTTCTCAGTTTGGGGGAAGGAAGTTATGCAATTCCAGCTGCCTCCCCCCTTCTTTTAGCAATCAGGGGGTGGTGATCCACAAGCAGACCTACCTCTCTGTAGCTCACTCTTTGAGGTCACAGGTTCTGCAAAGGGTGGTTGAGGGAAGGCTAAAGGCCTGGGGGCCTAGGCCCCTGACCAGTGGCCCCATCCAGTCATTTTGGAGGATGGTCTCAAGTGGGACATGGGAAGACGTTCTGCTGTGTGGTACAGGACCGTGATGACCTGGACCCTTGTAGTAGGAGTTGAGGGGTAGGGCTAAGGCCTAGAAGGCTAACGGCTAAAGGACCTGCTTGAACAGAGGGTGTCATTCTAGAAATCAGCTCTGGAGGCTGGAGAAGGCGAGTTAGGGCCTGGAAGGCTGGTGGAGATTGGTGGAAGGGGAAGGAAGGACCTAGGCCAGGAGACCCTGGAGACCAAGGGAAATGGGGACTGGGTGGAAGGTGGGAGGGCAGCTTAGACAGAACTCTCATCCAGCCTCTCCACCAGCTGTGTGTGCTTCCGTTTCTCCAGAATTCGGCTGAGCTCCTCTGTGAAGGAGCAAGGTAGAGTAGGTGCCCGGTCATCATTCTGCTGCAGTAATACATAACTGTTACCATTCATCCTCCTCAAACGGCTGGGTAGTGCTGCCAGCCCATTGGAGAGCTCAGTAGGGGGTGGAGGGGGTGGGGGAGGAGGAGGTGCTGGGGTTCCCTCCCCAGGAATTATTCGGAGGCCACTACCCTCAGGTCCTCCTGCCCTGTCTGTCCCCTCTTCCCCTTCATCCTCCTCCCCAGGGCACTGACCAGAGACTGTCTGCAGCTGGACAGCAGAGCCCCCTGCCCTGCCGGTACCTCTGGCCAGTGAATACTTGCGTCGGCGGTTACTGCCCCGAAGGCAGGCAACATAGAGAAGCGTGGAGGCCAGAACAAGGCAGAGGCCACCCAAGGCTGCAATGGTCAGCACATAGAGGAGATGGGCATCTGGGGTCAGGTGGGCACCCAGGGCTGGGGGAACCAGGGCTGGGGCAGGGAGGGCTTGCTGCACCATGAGGCCATAGGAGGCCAGTAGGGTACGGAGCCCATTCTCCTCTGCATAGCAACTGTAGTGGCCGCTATGTTCTGGCCGGGTGTCCATCACCAATAAGCCATCCACTCCCACACGGTAGCCATCCCTCCCATCCATCAGCATCCGACTCCCATTGAGTAGCCATAAAGCCCGGGCCAGATTGGACGGCTGGTCACAGGGTAGAAGCACATCATCCCCACTCAACACAGATCGGTTCCGAGATGGCAGATGTAGTTCTGGAGGCAGGAAGGAGATGAAAGACTGACTGTGGGAGCAAGGGACTGAGAAAGGTCTAGTTCTGGGAATATCCTTCACCCTCCACAAAGTCTTACTTGAGAAGGCTGCCAGGGTTAGAGATTTAAAGAGAAGGGAGAGACTCCCATTAATGCTACTAGGAAACGAGGTGAAGCCATACCCATACACATTGATGGAGCTACACTGGCTCATTACCTGTAGTCACGATGCCTTGACAGCCACGATTGCCTCTCTCCATGTCCTGTATCAGAGCTGTCCTGGGAAAGGGTAAGGAAGACAATGCATGAGCAGGGTTGTGGCTCACAGATTCTGTTTCCCCAGTAGGAGAAACCAAAGGTTATCTCAATTGATCTCAAAGGTGCTCTCTCTCATACCCACCCACCTAGAGGTCCAAAAGAACAACCTCCACCCTTCCCAGCCCCCAGCACCTGTTGGGTGCCATGGCAGCATCCTGGCAGGCCTGGACACTAGGATCCCAGCCACAGTAGGGGTCTCTGGCCAGGATACAATCATAACAGGAGCTGTACCGGGAGCATCTGGACAGTGGCAGCTGGATAACACCACTGGGGGCACCCACATACAGGCTGTGCTGGGGTGAGGAGAGGGGTAGTTAGTAACAACCTCTTGTATGCACATAACGCTGTGACACCAGGTCTTTCCCTCCTGGTATTGGTATAGCCAGTGGCAGCATCTCACAGGAAAGAGGTCAATTAGGTTTGAGGAGTACCTGGGCAAGGGAGATGACCAAGTTCTCGACAGGCTGGGGCTCCATGAACACCTGGGCTTCCTCAATAATGTGCATACCAAGGCCCAGCACCACGGCTTTGTGGATCCAGCCATCAGCTGAGAGACATTGGGAGTCGGAGTGAAGTCAAGGCCTCATAAGGACAACTCCCCCTCAGCCTATTCCCAGGGCCAAAAACTTCAGCAGGCTCAGGATTAAGGGATGGGAGGAGTAAATTATTAGCAGGTAAAAGCAGGAGTTTAGGGTATATCAGGTGATTAAGAGTTGGTAGGGGTGACTTGAAAAATGAATATTAGTGGGGTCAAGAGGAGACTGTCATCCCCAAGGTCACACCTGTCCCCAGGAAGAGCACATCATAAGTCAGGCCGGCTGGCACAGTGACAGGGGTCCCCACAAGCCGAGTGTATCTAATGTTCCGCTTCAGCAGGAGAGGCCGCCCTCGGGCTGGTCCCACAACCCTAGCCATGAGTGGGTGCAACTTGACGAAGTCCAGGACAGGGGAGGGTAGGTCCTGAGAGGAGTTGTAGCCCCGCCTTCGGAGGCCATCTGTGATGCACTGTGGGAGACAGGGGCTCAGGTGAGGGAGACAAACATCTAGGGAAGGATCATCTTAAGGCCCAGCCTTACAGATCAGGACACTGAAGCTGAAAGGGAATGACTTGCCCAAATTCAGATAGGTGGTAAAACAGCAGAGCTAGAATTTGAACTCAGGTCCTCCATCTTAAAGCCCAGGGCTCTTTCATCTCACACAATTATCTCTAAGTGCCCAGACAAACATCCCTGGACTGGAGAAGTTAGGCTCCTGAGGAACAAAATGACCCATCCCTAACCTCACCCCAGATCGGCTTGATGAGAAAGTGAGGGCCCCCCACTTGCCCCTCACCGAGCCTGGTCGGGGCTCCGGCACAGCCCCATCATACCGACCCCAGCGACGTGTACCATCCTGGTATTCCATGTAGGGGCCTGAGAATGATGCCTGGACATCAGACAGGTCATAGCGACAGATGGCTGAGGCCTCCAGGGTCCTCCTGGGAGGGGGGAGGAGGAGACTGATTCAGATCCAAGAACCAGCCTGCTCTCTCCTCGGCTGTCTGGGATCTAGGACAGAAAACTGGAGGGAGGGGGAAGGTCCCGCCTCTCCCCGCTTGGACTCTGTTGCTGATTGGCCACTAATGACTGGTCAGCTGAGCTGCCCCCACTATCTCAGCCATTGGCAGAGGTCAGCATTCTTGAAATTCCTCCTGTGCAGCCAATCCGCCCCCTTCAGTACTCATCAGGTTGGTAGAACTGGAGATACCCAGAAATCTGTCCCTGGAATCATCCTGCCTCCCAACACCAGTTGCTCTCTCAGAGGTGGGGTAGTTATCTGATCTAATCCCTAAGTCTCCCTCAAAATGACTCCCCAACTTTCAGTTCGTCCCCAGTTACTTTAAGGCTCCCCATAATCCCCACCAGGGTTCTTCCCTAGCACTGACCACTGAGCAGCCAGGCTAAATGCTGCATAGAAGCGTGTATGGGCCCAGGAGCCCCCATCCAGGCTACAGACGCTACGTAGGGTCTCATACAGGGGGATATGACAAGTCAGCCGGGCCTTCAGGAAAGATGTCCATTTCTTCTGTAGGATTTTCTTCCCACCAAGGTCACCCTGGAGCCAGAGTAGGGGTAGGCCCAGACATCATGATGAGGTCAGGAGGTCTGGGGAACATTTCCACCCCTCTGGTTTCAGATGCCTAGACTTAGCTTACCTTGCAAACGCGGGCTACCCGGGCAACCCGGTGTCCCCGGATCTGGGAGAAGCCGCTGCCTTCCTCTGTGGCACGCTCCGTGAAGAAATAATAGACTTTGTCGTCATCTCCCACAGTGCTGGCCTCACTTTCCCGGATGAGGACGGAAAATACGAACTCTGCATCTAGAGGGGCAGAGGCCTCAGAAAAGAGGCGTCCTGGACCACCCCTTCAGATGGGGGATCCTGTCCCCTAACTTTCATTATCGTTCTAAGCACTTCTTCACGAAGGTTTCATTTCCCCACCTCTAGGGGTTTCTCCAAATATATGTAATATACATTAATCTAGAACATTCTGTTTGTATCTAGGGGCTGGGATGAAGAAAAAGAGGACCCGGCAGGGCCTGAAACAGATTGTATATTTAAGTGAGAAAGAATAAACAATGGAAACACATCTTCTCTCCCCAGCCCCTTTCACCTTCCTGTCCATCCATCTCCAAATTTCACTTGCCTTACCTAGAGTCTGGGCCCTGGATTTGCCCCTCCATCTTCAAAACTCCAACCAGGCCCAGTTCTTCCGAGCTACCACCTCTTCACCTTCCTAGGCCCCCAGACTCTGAATTCAGCCCGTCCTCTTTACTGGTCCCTAAATGCCTCAGTCACCAACTTTGTTCCCCTCACCATTGAGCCAGTGTAAGGGGGACTCCTCAGTTCGTAGGGAGCGGGGATGACGGCTGCGACGAATGTCAGGTATGCTCCGGAACTCGTATCTTGTGGCAGTGTAGAGGCCACCATCTAGGGTCAAGGAGACATCAAACACGGGGTAATGTTCCCCATGAGTGGCAAATGTCAGCTCTGCAGGGGGTGGTGTCACATACACACAGAGGGAGCTGTATGACACAGACAGAATGTGTCATTCATACGACCCAAGTGAAGGGACATGTTAGCTCTGTAGGGAGATGTGCTGTATACATGGGGTATCTGACGTGTGGGCAACACATAGCCTCACCCCGTGGCAGTACTACACACACACACACACAGCACCCACCAACAATAAGCCCTGTGAAGCCCCTGGCTGGGTCATAGGGACACTTCTCCTTCCCCTCCTCAAAGCTAGGGGGTAAAGTGAAGGCTTCAGAATCCTGGAGAAAGACAAACAGCTCAGAATGGGCATGGGGAGGTGATGGGGAGGTGATCAGAAGGCCAGAAGCACAACTATAGCAAGGCTACAATCACTGGGGAATCGATGTTTGGGAGCCTCAGAAATGAAGCAGGGAGGTCAGATCCCCCATTCCATGGAGCTAGGGAAGGTTCCCCTGCTCTGGGGAAGCTCTGAATCTTCAGGGGTCAGCAATCAGAGGACAGTGAGTGAAACAGTGAGGCCATAAGTCTGCATCTAGACCAGGCTAAATGCTGCGTTGGGAAGGGGGGAGGGAGGTGAAAGGTCAGATCAGCCTTACGATGGCAGCACAGAGTGGCTGGAAGGCATGAGTCCCACAAGCATAGAGATGCGTCGCATTCAGACGCTGCAGGAACCGGACATGGTTGAAGCACTCAGTCTAGAGGGGGTCAGGTTAGAGGGACAAAGGCGGGGAAGGGGCGTGAGTCCCTGGCCAGACGAGCAGCGCAGTCTCCACCATCTACACAACTGGAATCACTCCCCCTGGTGTCCTGGTGTCCTTGGCCAGTCATAACTACTATCATCCTCTGCTGTTCCCTTGGCTGCCCTGCTCCTTCAGTTTCCTAACCCTTCTTCCGACTCATTTATTCTCTTAATATTCTGATAACATATTTCAGTACAACTGGTCTCCTTTGAAATTTCCTTTGAAATACTGTATTTCACTTCATGTATTTAAAGCTATCGAGAAGTGGGTGTCCCAAGGCTTCTCCAGACTGCTGGAGGCACCTGCGGTACGGAGGGGTTATGAAGCCCTGCTGCTTCCCCTGCAGCCCCACCTCTTCCTCTTCCCATCCTCCGAAGACAAGAGGCCTCTGAGCCTCCATCCCTGGCTGCTAGTCTTTTCTCAGGACATGTCCTGCCCACGTGATCGCAGCTGCTTCATGGCCAGCTTCAACAGCCCTCACGTACTGCTGATTCCACCCCTGTAGTTCTCAAGCCCTGACCACGCTCCTTCACTGCAAACTCACATTTTTCAGGTATCTGTTAAACATTTCCCCCAGATGTCTCCGTGACACCTCAAAATCAATGTGTCTAAAACTTCCCTCAAAACTCACTCCTCCCCCACCATGCTCCATCTGTCAGTTACCCGAAGTAATCATCCCAGTGACGTGACGCCAGACTACTCTTTAGCTCCCACATCTAATCAGTCACCGGGTCATGTCAAGTCAGGCTCCGTAGTGCGGCCCCCACCCTAGCCCAGGCACTCATAATCTCTTTCTTACACTGATGCGCTAAATGTCTAATGGGTGTCCCTGCCTCCAGTCTCTCTTCCTTCCATTCACTCAATGGGATATGGGGTTTAGGTAGTTGTAGTGAGGGTTGGGGAAAGGGATAGGGGATTCTTACCCACCTGGTTATTTCTTCCCTTCCGGACACATTCATTCTGAGTCTCTGGGGATGCTTCCCATCGGATCTGTGGGAGGGAAGGAGAGAAACTTCTTGAACTTCAGATACCCTACCCAAGGTGGGGCAGCATCAATAAAGGAATCACTGTGGTTGGGGCATGGGACGGGGGAAAGAAGAGGGGCAGCGAGGGTGCTAGGGATAGGTATAGGGAAGGCCATGGACTCCTAAGGGGAATTTCAGAGGTTTAAATAGGATGTTCATGGATCTAGGTTACGTACAAGGAACTAAGGTATAAAGAGGTCTGTGGGAAGGGGGTAGGGTAAAAAGTATGTTAAATAAAGGTCCCAGTAGTTTGTATATAGATCTGGAATACACAGCGGGTACAAGGTGGCTGACCTCACGGTGGGATCCATCTCCGATGTCTTGGGCATTAAGAGAGAACAAGGCCCCCCGTGCCCCTACAAGCAGCCTCCCTGATGCCTCCTCCAGCAGCAATGTAGAATAATTGTGGGCGTGACCCCCAAAGTGTCGGGCCTCAGAGAGCTCTGGGGAAGATGTGGAAGACAGGTATTGATCCCCTAGGCTCAGCTCCCTTCCAACCCTCACATACTCATATTCCAACCCCCACGTTTGCCTGACCCTATACTCTTTGCTCCTATAACAGAGGCTTATTTTTGTGTATTTCCATAATGTTATACTGAATTAATCTGTTACTCTATTTTTCAAGTGACAGGGAACACTTTTAACCTATTTGTATTTCCTTGTCTTTATTTTAGTAGGAAGAGGGGAAGGTTAACCAGTGATTGTTAAGAATATGGGTAGAACAGTCCTTGCTGAGTGGATAGATAAATCAGTATGGGTGTCACCATGAGCAAGAGGTTAGTGGGGTCAGTGGGTGATCAAGGAGCCAGGAGATCAGGTGACAGCTGGATGGTAGCAATCACCGGGGGAACCTTAGTTGACAGAAGTGGTGAGAAAACTTGACCCAGAAGGTTCAGGTAGGTGAATCCTATATTGGTGTGGAAGTATCTTGGGTGGGGTCAAAGAGTCCCAGGGAGTCCAACCCCAATGGACATGTTCCTACACTAGAGGAAATCTTAGAAGGCTGAACCAAGCTAGAGAAACTAGAACTAAGAATACGGTTAGAAAACTCGGAGCACCACTCAGTCAGCCTCGTGCTCAAAGACTTCCCTTTATATACCATTCTAATGGTATGCTTTGGTATATCCTTTCGTCCCTTGCAAATGAACTCTAGAAGACCCATTCTTATGGACTGAAGTGTGTGGCAGACAGGCACCAGAGAAGGAACAGACGCAGAACTGGGCCATCTATTTCTAGTAGGAATGGCCAAAGTAGGAGAAGTGTTTATTAGAATTCGTCACATCAGATAATCTCTGAGTTCAGAGACAAAGAAGGCCACATACTTAGGGCCTCTAGATGTGGATAAGAAATTTGGGAAGTTTAGACACTAATAGAGGGGTAAAAGCCTTTGGACGGAGAGTTAGGTCCCAGAGTGTTGAAATCAATGAGAGGCTGACATGGTTCAGCCATGCCTGGGCCTGAATCCTTCTAATTTAGCCAGTGTCCCTAGACCTTAATCCCTCCTCCTCAGCCAGCCCCCACTTTAGCTTCCCATCCCCTAGCCTCCCTGCCTTCACCCCCTGCCCTTAATGGGATGAGGTCACCTTCACCTTCATAAGGGATAGTTGTCCTTGGTGTGGCATCCAGCTCTCTGGCCGGTCTCCGTGGTGGGGGCCCAGGAGCAGAAGAGACCATAAGGAGGCATAGAAGGAGGGGCCCAAGGCCCTCCCACATCTTTCTAGGGGGCCCAAGGATAGCCCAGACCCAAGAGAGCCCCCAGGGGCCTCCTGAGTAGGGGACTAGGGAAAGAGTAAGGGGGAAGCCAGTGGTGGGGAGACTGTCACAAAATCATAAGGGGTCAGGGAAGTAGTTCAGGGAAATTGAGGCCCTGGGAGCCGTGGTCACATTCAGGTATGTCCTGGCTTTCTACGATCCTGTGTCCACAAAATAAAAAGGGAAAAGCACTGTCTCTCCTAGTCCAAAATTGAGCTTCAGTTTCTCTCTCCCTGCTCCACTTCACTTACACACACACACACACAGAAATCTGCAAACCCTTACCCCTTCGCCACTATGGGGTACATTATGGCCACTGCCTCTTCTTTCCCCCTTCCCCAGGTTTTAATTTGTTCTTTTGTTTATTTCTCTCCCTTTGCTCTGCTTTTCAACTATGAATTTTTAAATAGAGCCTCTGACCCATCAGCTGCAAGGGACTTTACAGATCATCCAGTTCTTACAAAGAGCAGGAAACAGGCCTTGGGAGAGGTTTCTGTTGTTCAGTTGTTTCAGTCAGGTCTGACTCTCTATCACCCCATTTGGGGTTTTCTGGGCTGGTTTGTCATTTCCTTCTCCAGTTCATTTTACAGATGAGGAAACTGAGGTAAACAGTTATGTGATTTGCCCAGGGCCACATGGCCAGAAGTGCCTGAGGTCAAATCTGAACTCAGATCTTCCAGACTTCAGGGCCAGAATTCTGCCCACTGCACCACCTAGCTGCCCCTAAAGAGAAGTACCTTGTCCAAAGACAAAGGACACAGTTGGAGCTAAAATCCAAGGTTTTTGATTCCCAGGCTAGGGCTCTGTGTAACACTTATCCCTTCATTTTAATCACCTAATATGTACAAAGAATCACTGTGCCTATTCACACTCAATGTGCTGCCACACACCTACTTGTATATATTCATACGTCTCTTTGCACAGTAATGTGTATCTACATCTCTGTAAATCGGTAGATATTCCTTCCCTGATCTTCAGACTTCTCCCTATGAACCCTCAGAACCTCTGTGAAGCTTTCCCCTGGCACTGATCACTTGATGCTGTGCTATCTATACACATGTCTTCTTTTACCCTTACCCCCAACATCTTAAGCTGTTTGCCCCCCTCCTCCCCTCCAAGAGCAGGATGTGTGTGGTTTCCTCCATGGACCAAATACTCAGAAAATATTCATTATCACTATTAATAATAGTTAACCTTTACATTCAACTCATTAAGCATATTTTAGACACTCACTCTGTGCAAGGCACTCTGGTGTCTAATACAATGGAAATAAAGAGATGAGACTCAGAATTTGCTCTCAAGAAACTGAGTCTCCCAACAATCTAAGAGAGAAAGACAGGTGCAAAGGGGAAGTGCAGAAAGTGGAGAGATCTTACCTGGGGGATGAGGGGATTCAGGGAAGGCTTCATGGAGAAGGTAGCACCTGACGTGAGCCATGAAGCCAAAGGAGAACTTTAACACAAAGAGATGAGGATGGAGTCCACTCCAGGCATGGCTATAGCCTGAACAAATGCATGGAGATAGGAGTCAGAGTAGAACATAGGGAGCGTTCTGCCCAAATCCCTCTCCTTATCCTGTGAAGGATGTTACTCAAGCACCATTATTTTAGGTAACTGAGGATCAGAGAAGCTTAGTGACTTGCTCTGGGTCCTGTAAGCTCTACATTCAGTACCTTTTCTTCTCTACTACAGTCCCTGGCTGAATTGTGTGTGTCTATCCATGTATGGATTATTTCTGTCTACATATGCCCATGCACGCTGGAGTCTTCACAGGGAGCCTACATTAAGGGTACACTGCTAGTTGGGGGCTAAGATTCCCTGGGGTGGGGGAAGAGGGCCAGCTGGTCTCTGATCTACTTGGGACTCCTCCAGGAAGGGAGGTCAGGACCATCTAATGCTATTTCTCACCCCTCTTTCCCACCAGGGTGGGCTCTATAAGCATAAGCTCATGGTGCTGTTATCATCCCCCTTTTATGATTGGGGAAACTGAGATATAAAGATAAAGTAACTTGCCCAGTTACCCAGCTAGTAAGTGTCTGAGGCCACATCTGAAGTCCATTCCTGACTCCAGGTCCAACAGCACTCCACCCACTGCACCACTTACCTGTCTCTATACAAAGAGCAGCCTTAGGGCCTCCATTCCTCTTTGATGGAGGAGTGAGAGGTTCCCAGATGAAGACCTGGGAAGAACTGGGGGCTGAGCCCAAGGATAATGCCTGGAATCACAGCCAACAGGGATGAACGCAACACCATCCATCCCCACAGGCTTCGGTCTGTTCCTCAGTAAAACATTAACCAACCTGCTTTGGAGGAGCAGGAGAAGCTGCTGGAATAGCCACAGGGAAGTGGTGAAAGGGATCATGTCATGTGTGGGCACCAATGGAGTTTAATTAAAGGGCAAAGGTTGGGAAGGGTGGAAGATCTGGAGAGGTGTGACTGTTTGCTGAGGGAGGGTACCCGCTCAGCTTAGTACCATTGGATACGGGCAGCTCCAACCTGGATACACATGTACACACACAGACAACACATGTGTGTATGAGCACACAAGCATGAACAAGATGTGTTTGTAAACACCCACAGGTAATACGAACAGTGAAGAGAGCCTAAGTCCTGGGCTGGGCGAGCTCAACCTTCCATGGAGAGGGGAAAGGGGACAGGCCTGATTCAGGACAGTAAGGAGGGAGGAGAACCGGGCTCATCTAAAAAGGCTCAGCTTCCTTCCCCTGGCAGGGCTGCCGGGCTGGGACCAAACGTCCCCAAATCCTCCGGAGTGGCGCTGTCCTAAAAATGTTCTTTGGAACCCGGAGAACAGGCTGTCTCTCCCAGGGGCCCCTCTACCTTCGGAGCGAAGGCCAGTCCTGGGCCTGCGAAGCAGCACTGCCCGGCAGCGGCTGCCCCTCACCCCACGACGCACGCTCCCACCACGGGAGGTCCCAGGTGCCCGGGGCCTCAGCTCCCCCGAAGCAGTCCTGCCTTCCAGTCCTCTGGGCCCAGGTGGGAAGATGCCAGCATCCCTTCCTCCGGGCTCGAGCCCATCCCCGGGTCCAAGGGGAGCCCTGGGCCCCTGCCGACCCCCCGGGGCTCAACTGCTCCCGCTGCAGCCGAGGACGTCCTCTGGGGCCTGGACTTAACCCAGATCTTGGGGAAGACCCTACCCGGCGCCCACGCCACGCAGGGCCGCATCCCGCAGACCCCCGCTCCTTCCGACCCCCGCGGGCGGGCCGGAGCGGGAAAGGACCCCGGCCCGGGCCCCTCCGTCCCCACACCTGCCCCGGCCTCGCTCCGCTCCCCCCTCCCACCGCAGTCCCCAGCCCGCCCCAGCCCATGCACCTGCGGCCTCGGCTCCCGGCCCGGCCTCGGCATCCAGGCCGAACGAGGCCCGCCGCCGCCCCCAGTCCCGACCCCGGAGGTCGCAGGAGGGAGGGTCGACACCCCCGCCCCCACCCACCTTTCGGGTCCTAAATCCGGGTCCACAGCGACACGGACACTACGGCTCCAGCTGCACAACCCTGGCCCGGAGGGGGCGGGGCCGGGCGGGGGCGTGGCCGGAGCGGCGCTGGTGGGGCGGGGGCGGGGCGAGGGTAGGAGGGCGGGGCTGGGAGAGAGCCGACTACCTTCGTTTCGCCGGAAGCCCGCCCTTGCCTCCCGCGACCCAGGGGTCAGCGTCGCGGCTCGGGCCACGCCCCCCGCCCCAGCCGGCCGCCGAGGCACCTATCGGACTCCACCTCGTGGGCGGTGGGCCTCCCAGGGAGCCCGGGCCTCTCCCGCGCCGGCTCCGGGCCGGGTCCCCGGGTCTGATGGCTTCGAGCCGTGCCCACGTCCCGCGCGGCGTGGGAAAAAGCGTGGGCCCCGGCGGCCCCCTAAGCCTTCGCTGCCTCGTGGCGGGGCGCAATCTGCACCGAGGAGCGCCCAGCGGGCGGGAACCTTGGGTCGCGGGTTCACGGAGCAGACAGAGGCCGCCGAGGTTCTCTCCAGGGACCCCGCACTATTGTGCATCGGATCTCCGCATCGGAGCTGCGCCCCCTGGCGGCCCGCACTGCCCTTTGGTGGCGAGGGTGAAGCGGAGGCCCGGCACTCAGCCCGATGGCACTCGGCTCTGCATCCCCAAGGGCCTGTGGCGGCCCCGCCGCGGGGCTTGGCCCGGGTGCAGTCTGACTGCTGCTAACTTCTCGGGAGACGATCCTGGGCCTGGCATCCTGCCTCTGGATCCTCCAGCCAGGTCTTGGGCACGTCGCCCAACATCCGTACGTGAGGGGAGGGGCCCAGAAGTTCCCTCACTCGCCCCCGCCCCTCGTCCCGGAGCCTTTCTCTCGGGACCGCTCGGAACTCTCCTCCCCCCAAAGGCTGATCGGCCCAGCCTTCGGTGGAGGTCTGGAGGGGGGCTACGGAATAACATCACCTTCCCGCCGTCCTCTCTTCCGGGTTCGTGAGTTCACCCGTAGCTCCGGCCAGCCTCCCGCTCCCCTGAAGACTTACTTTAGAAAGAATTCTCCCACTTAATAACTGAAGTATGCCTTGCAAACCTTCCCTGGTGATAAAAATGCCTAACCTCGCCACCCTCCTCAGCGTGGTGTAGCCGTGCACGGGGTGGGGTCGGGATGGGGACGGAACGCTGCTTCTCCGAATGCCTGCAGATTGCTACAAGCGCACGAGATGGACATGCAGCGCGGAGGGAAGCCAGCACGAGGAGCGCAAGGGAGCAGGGGCTGGACTGGGCATGACTAAGTGGAGAGGCGACAGAGTGGCGGGGGCCGGATCAGGGGCAGTTCTAGTTTTTGTCTAAAAGACGGCAGCACTTACTTAACCCACTCATTTTAAATAAGGGGAAACCTAGTTCCAAGGAAGGGAAGTGATTTGTTCCAGGTTGCACAGCAATACGTGAACGCAGGTCCCAACCCGAAATCTTGTGCTGCTTTGACTATAATGACAGTTACCTCAAACCCGGACTCAGGAATTTAGATTTGGTGGAATTAGGAAAAAGGGAAATCGGGAGATTCCCAGATGACCTACCACAAGGGGTAAGCCCAAGGGAATACAAGTTAAACTGACCTGCTCAGTTGTGAGCTGACTCGTGTTCGCTGCCTTCTAGTGCTAGGCTGCTGTCGGACCTAGCGCTGCTGAAGAATGCGTAGAATCAGGCTTTGGCAACAAAACCCGGGGCTTCGCTTTATTAGGGAGCAGAGCAGCTAGAGGAATGGGCTTGGAGTCAGGAAGACCAGAGTTCAAAACCAGCCTCGGACACTTTGTTTTAATTTTTAACGTTTATTTTTGGCTTTCAATATTCATTTCCACAAAATTTTGAGTTCCAAATTTTCTCCCCACCCCATAACACCTTGCCTTCTGATTACCCCCTTCCCTCAGTGTGCCCTCCCCTTCTGTCACACCCCTTCCCTCATCCCCATCTTCTCTTTTCTTCTCGGGCAAAATAGGTTTCTATACCCCGTTACCTGTATTTCTTATTTCCCAGTTGTATGCAAAAACAATTCTCAACAATCATTCCTAATACTTTGAATTCCAACTTCTCTCCCTCCCTCCCCACCCATCCCCACTGAGAAGGCAAGCAGTCCAACATAGGCTGTATAAGTGTAGTTTTGCTAAAAACTTCCATAAAAGTCACACTGTGTAAGACTAATTACATTTCCCTCCATCCTATGCAGCCCCCCATTTATTCTAGTCTCTCTTTGGACTCAGTCTCGGACACTTACTAGCTGTGTAACTGTAGCCAAGTCATTTAATCTCTCTCATTTTTAACTGTAAAATGGGAATGCTAACAACACTACCTACCTGACAGGGTTGTTGTGAGAATCAAATGACATAATACTTGTAACCTGCTTAATAAGGCAATGTGGTAGTTAATAAATGTTTCTTTCCTTCCTTCTTTAACCTTTTTTAAAAAATTTAGGAAAATCTGCAATTTCACTGCATGATAATCACTGATGAAAATTTGACTTTTTAGGGGAAAATAAGACCTATTAATGAATCTGATTGCAAAACCAAGCTTTATCCTACAGGGAAAGGAAAGAGGTTATTAAAAACAACTTCCTCCAGAAAGCTTCCCTTGATTACTACCAACTTCCTCGGGTTATTTCTTTAACAAAACCTTTGAATCCTTATTGTCTTAGTCTTTTAGATGAGAAGAACTTTGTGGTCCTAGGAAAAACACTAGCTTAGGAGTCAGAAAGGTTGGGTTCTATTCCTAATTGTCTATATGAATCAGTTAATTCCTTTGAGCTTGTTTCCTCACCTGTAAAATAGAGAAAATACTTAACATTTCTATAGTACCATACAAACTGTTCAAGTGCCTTTCCCACAATAAGCCTGTAAGGTAGGAAGTGGAAGCATTGTTCCCACTTCACAAACATAGAAACAGATTCAGATGCCAAAGAGGAATGTAAAATGGTCACCTGCTCAAAAAGAATTCATTTTAAAAAGACTTTAAAAATCAAATGAGACTGAGGAAAAACAAACAGAAAAAGCAATCCAAGAAAAACACAAAGACTATGAAAAGAAAGTCAACCAACTGGAAAAGGAGATCTAAAATCTTAAGGAAGAAAATGACTCCTTGAAAATCAGAATTGGGAAAGGGGAAGCCAGTGAAGTTATAAAAGATGAAGAAATAGTCAAACAAAATATAAAGAATGAAAAAATAGAAGAGGATGTGGAACTTCTCGTAAGAAAAACTAATCTTTAGAACAGATCAAGAAGAGGAAATGTAAGAATAAAAGGACTCCCTGAAAGCTATGATTAAAAAACAAACAAATCTAGATAATATACAAAAAATTAGAGAAAACTGTCCTGAAGCATTAGAACAAAAGGGGAAAGTAGAAATAGGAAAAATCCACCAATCACCACCTGAAAGAGATCCTAAGAGGAAAACTCACAGGAATATTACAGTCAAATTCTGAAACTCCCAAGCTCATTGATAAAATATTACAACAAGGGAAAAAAATATTAATATGGTAGTATGACAATTAGAATCACATAAGACCTAGCAGCAGTAACACATAAAACCCACAAGTCTTGAAACACTATATATTGAGGAGCAAAAGAACTGGGGTTCTGGCAGAATATGTCATGCCCAGTAAAGCTAATTAAAGCATAATCTTGAATGGGGAAAAAATGGATTTAATAGATTGTCAGACTTTCAGGACTTTAAAAAAAAACTGAACTTAATAGATCTGATATACAAGAGCCAAGAGAAATATAAGTACAAACAAAAGACTAATTACAAGGGACTCATTAAGGACACACTGTTTACCTTTTATGTATAGAAAATGTAAAACGTCTATCTAAGATTGTTATTAGCAATTAGGTAGATCATAAGAAAGACTGGGGTAGACCTGAGTATGATATGTCTTTAAAAAGTAAAACCATTTAGGAACTGCTATAAAAAGAGTAATTATTTTATACAAATGGAGGAGGAAGAACTGACACAGAAATTAGATTGAGGAGAAGGGGTGTTAGTTCTGGAAACCTACTTTTATTAAGGAATAGGTTCAACGGGGAACAATACACACACACGCACACACGTGTAAAATTCAGAAAGAAATAAAACGCCAAGGCGATAAGGGAGGGGGAAGAAGATAAGAGAGGGATCTCTAGAGGGGAGGGTGATGGAATAGTTGGGGGGATATAAAGGATATTCTGATTAACGGGCAGAAGTAGAATTTCTTAGGGAAAGCATGTCTGTAAATGAGTATATATGTGCACTTAATATAGCCTTCTGACAGGGAGGGGAGGAAAGGGAAAAAAAGAACAAAGTAAAAAGTACACAGCAGGGAACAAAATAAAACAAGGAAGCAAAGACAGACAGCTTTCAACACCGTGTGTAGTGTTTTTTATGTAAGCTTGAAATGGAAATTTACTGCTATATATTTTGAATCCTCTCATGTTCTGTTGAGCACATATATGATTTTTAAAAATTTTTGTATTTATGTTTCTTTTTCTTATTGTGCATTTAAGTTTCAGTAATTTAAAAAAAAAAACAAAAAAAATGCCAAAACTTATATGGTGAATTATCTGAGTCAGGTTTGAATCAGGAGTTCTCTTTCCATTACACCAATTTGAAGGCTTGTTAAATCATATGAAAAGGCTTTGAAAATGTGATGTAAGCAGTTAAGCATTTTGCAGAGGAGGCTGTGCTAAAGTAACTTGTGCTTTCTTACCTTTAAAGCATTATTCATTTAGGTTCTGTCTTCTCCAAGAGAACTTTGAGAGCTTAGAAGGCAGAATCTTAGTCTTAACTATCTCCCCCACAATGGGAACCCCTGAAACTTTCCCAGTGGTTCTCTAGGATGGAAAAAAAAGCATACCAAAGGCTTGCGGGACAGATTCCCATTCCCAGATGCATTTTCTTTTGACTGTTTCCCTGGGACCTTTATTTGGGGTTTCACAAGGTTTCAACTTCTTTCACTGCTGTAAAGTGTAACTGCCTCTTGTGGAGGCTGTCTTGATCATGGCATTCTCAGATATTCCATTATCATTCACCAAGTTTTCTGCTCAAACTCAAGGCGACATTTTCAAGTTCACCTCTCTGCCTCTCTCTGAACTCTAAGGGACACATTAGTCAGCTAAGTGACGTGGCCAGAACTTAAGTCTCAGGATGCTTCCATAGAGCTCACTGTCACCACCTATTTGTGGTTCTTTCTGGACACAGAGAATATACAGTTCCTCATAACCAAAGACTTATTTATTTGGGCAGCTTGCCCCCAAACTCCTGACAACTACAAGACTGAAACATATTCTCACTTTAATGAGAACCAGTAGGTTCATGTAACAACAAAGCTGCAGTTCCCCAGTGCCCTCTCTGTAAGTTATCCCTCTCATTTGCCTTTGGGTAGTGTTTTGACTGATGTGTAGCAGTCTTCAAAGCTGCTGTGAAGGGTTTTTTCCCAGTTTGCTCCCCTCCTCTCCTAAGTCTACTAGACAATCAGGAGGAAAAAACCTTACATTTGGGCACAGAAATCTACTTAAGAGCAGCGCCGGCGTCTCTGCCACCTTCAAATGAATGGATGCCAATAGATTGTTCTTTTCAATTTCTTGTTACGTAGCAACTCCTAGAACAGTAGAAGGCTGCTGGAATTGATGCTAATAATTTCTACCCCAAAGTCTTTCTTTTCTTGATAATTTTGGTCATACTCTCTGGTAACACATGCACACACACATTAAAGTGGCTACTTAGCCCTTAATAATTACCACCAAATACTAGAAGCTCAAACTGGAAAAAATGAAGCTTTAATATCAAGTAACATACTTACAGGATTTTACGCACTATGTAATACAAAACCTTCATAAGAAATGGGGAAAAAAACCTCTTCTTTTCCTTCTGGATGCCCTTCTGGGCAGTTGAATTAGTGGGCAATTAGGGCTACAGAGGAAGAGAATGGTGAGAACGAAAACTGATGATTAATAAAACCCTAACCCCTAGTGGCAGCTCCATCTGACTTGCCACCAGAACCCTATCCCTAGATCCAGAGATATAAAACCAGGAGCCCAAGAGGATTTCCCAAACATTCCTGATACATTAGAATAGTCCTATGTAAATCATTACTTCCTTGTCATTAAACCTTCCTGTACTTAAAAAAAAAAATCAGTTCCATCCCCCAGCTTTCATGAATTCAAGTCCCAACTAAAATCCCATCTTCTGAAACTTTCTCAATACCTCTTAATTATCTCTTATTAATCTTGTTTCTAGTTTGCTGATACAAAACTGTTTGCTTGCTGTCTTCCTCTGTAGACTGAGATCCTCAAAGATTAGCATTATTTGTTGTCTCTCTGTAACTTTCATTAACTGCTCTTTCCATCAACTGTATTTATATTATTTAAATTGACATAGGCTTCAATTCAATTCAAACATCTATCAAAAGCACTTAGGGGCGGAGCCAAGATGGCGGAGTAGAAGGACGCACATTTACGAGCTCCGAAAACAAAAGCCCATAGAATTAATGTAAAAAGAGTCCCCCATAACTTCTGGGTCAGTACAAGGTGTGCAGAAGCAGAGTGGAAGAGATTTCCGTTCCAGGGAGCCCTGGAGACCCGTCCCCAGGGTCCGGCGCGCCCCGGAAAGTGGACCCCACCCCCAGCGCTGCCCTGGCCGCGGCCCCAGAGAAGCTGATCCGAGCAGGCTTCAGAGACGGAAGCTCCGGCAGCCGGGAAAGTCCCTCCACCCACAGAAGCTACAGGTCAGTGAGAGAGAAGGCCGGGCTGGAGGAGAGGGGAAGCAGGGCTCTCCGTGACTCGGGCCCCCTTGGGAGGAAGCGGTGGCAGCAGAGGTGTGGGCGGCGGCTGAGGCGGCAGCGGCCCAGGACTCAGGAATCCCCCAACAGCAGGCAGGATCTTCATTACGGAAGATTCCCACATAAAACCTGATGGAGCTGAGCCTGGGAGACGGCCCTGCCCCCACCCCGCTCTATTACTGAAGGCTTCTGCTCAAAGCCCCCAAGGGAACTGAGATTGGGAGGCGGGCCCCCCACCCGCTCCATTCCTGAAAGTCTCTGCATAAAGCCCCTGAGGGATCAGAGTGTGGGAGGCGGCCCTGCCCCCACCCCAGCACCTGAACTAAAGCTCACTGATTGACAGCCGGCAGGAGGAAAGCCCATTTAAATCTCAGAGGCCAAGCACTAGCTGGGCGGATCCAGGCGGGGGTGGAAAGGAATCTCAGAAGTCAAGTAACTGGCTGGGAAAATGCCTAGAAAAGGGAAGAAAAATAAGACTATAGAGAGTTTTTTCCAACAAATGCAAATGATCCCGACTTTCGGATCTGATGACGAGGACGTATCCTTGCCATTAGGGAAAGACATGGAGGGCGGGGCCTTAGTACCCCAGACACCCCAGGGGGGTGGCGGGTGGGCTCAGGCCCTGGAAGAGCTCAAAAAGGATTTTGAAAAGCAAGTTAGACAGGTGGAGGAAAAACTGGGAAGAGAAATGTCAGAGATGCAACAAAAGTATGAAAAACAGGTCAATACCTTGGTAAAGGAGACCCAAAAAAATGCTGAGGAAATTAACAACTTGAAAAATAGGCTCACTCAATTGGCAAAGGAGGTTCAAAAAGCCAATGAGGAGAAGAATGCTTTCAAAAGCAGAATGAGCCAAATGGAAAAAGAGGCTCAAAAGCACACTGAATTTAATAGTTCTCTCAAAATTAGAATGGAACAGATGGAGTCTAATGACTTTACGAGAAACCAAGAAATCACCAAAAGCACTTAAAGTGTGCAAACACCGTGCACTGATTTCAGGGCTCTTGTTGATAGATAATACTGATTCAGTTACCATTTTCTGCCTGACACATCTGGAGTGACTTTTGCAAATCAAATGTAAACCCTTTTCTTGTGACAGAAATTGTAACACCGAATATGTAAAATCTTTCCTAACACATCCTAACCTCTCACCGAGTGTTTTCTGACAGCTCCACCTCAGCCAGCAGAAGACAAATGCCAATACTGCTTAATGGAGTTTTCACATATAGAAATATATTCATTAATATGATCTCAGTAAGTGAAGGTTCTATTTTCTATCAACCGCTACAACAAAAAAATCAGAAAAGTCAGTTACATAAAAGCAAAAACATTTTTAAAAAAATAAATACCTTTATTTTCTGCTTGTAATATGGACAATAACTTTAGCCTACTTAGAAAATTAGATAGTGTAGGTTCCTGGCATGATTAATCTTACCAAACAACACTAACTGGGGCAAACTTTGTTTACAGCCTAATTTTACAATGAGTACTTCTTTGGGAGAGTTTGCCTTAGAAACAATCTTTCCAGTATCACTATTATATTCACTCTGCACCTTGAGCAAATTCTGATTCTTTGCAAAATCTATCTTGTGAGCACACTCAGGCAAAAACTGTGGTCTCCAGAAGGCAGGATATAGGGAAGTACAAACAACACTGATTCCTATATGTCCGTCAGCTCTGGCCCCTGATGTCAGTACCTATGTGACCTGGGATTAAGTTCCCTCCTCTGACAAATGAGGGGGATGGACCAGATGGCCTCTGAGGTCCTTACATTTTATTAGATTCATGATCAGAAGATATTTACATGTTGATGCCCCCAATAAGAAAGAAGGCATGCTTCTTAAGGGCGGAGGCTAATTTGTGCCTTTGAGTCCTGGACACTTAGCATAGTGCCTGGAATATACTAAGTGCTTAATAAATGTTTGTTGACTGATTCGGCAGGTAAACTGCAGGTCTACTTGTATTAAAACAGGACCCAAAACTTACAGTAGTGGAGTCCTACATGCACACTAATATAACCTATCATGACATAGAGACTGAAGTCGGACTGCCTGTGTTAGAAACATGACTGTCACTCTCCCATTTGCCTTTTTTTAAAATCACATCTCCTTCCTATTATAGATGTAGAAGTTTAAAAATACTTATTTTTATGAGACTTATTAAATAAAAGTTTACCTAAGTGGTTAAAAAGACATAGGTCTGGCAGTTTATGTGCCTTAAATGCAGTAGAGAAAAAGGGAGAGGGCATATAAAAAAAAACCCAACACTCCTAAACAATCCAGTTTTCCCTCCCTAAACTATTTAATCCAATCCCTTTAATGAACACGATAAGAAAATATTTACATGCTTTAGTTACACAAAAATCAAAGCAATCTACTTTGTACTCAGGAATTTTTACACTTTACACAATGGACAATGACAATATATGAATGCTTATAAAATTACACATAACATGTTAAAAGATATGTACATATACATATATGTCCAGTATCAGCAAGCCTTTGCCCTTTACCCAAATCTAAATAAGCCCTTTCATTTTTTTCTACTAAAGACAAGACATTTTATAATAAAACCTTTAAGAGGTAGAAATGTTGCCAGTGGACTTAATAAGGAGGGTGAGAGAGAGAGAAGAGTATCTGTGTGTGTATGTGTGAAAAATGTTATATTGCTTTGATCCCCACTCTACAAAAAAGGCTGACCTTAGCCTGGGGCACAGAAATGTTAACTGTCCCAAGTGCTTAATATATACTCCACTCACTTAAATCAACTAATTTTTCAACGGTAATTTTCACAGATAATGTTTTCTTCTTCCATGCCTTCATTTGTGGGGACCAAATATTTTTCCAAAAGATCTTAGTAAAGAAAGAAATCTAGTCTCCTGGACTTTTTATTTGGATTATTTTGTTTCTATTATGTTCTGACTCTAATGTCACTCAGAATAAAGCTGTATCACTCAAGTTAATGATAAAAAACACCTACTTGGCATTCGGTTTTAGGAAATATTCATAGACACTGATGTATTGGAAAAACCTTTTTAATTAAACTAAGAGTGTCAATAGTTTATTACTATCAAGGGCCCTTTGACTCACTAGGACATTAATAGAAACATATCCTTTAACCAACGGCTAACATGGCAGTGTGTTAAATATTAAGAGCAGCCTGTGATTTTCAAGTGGAGTGAATTGTTCTCAAGCTCACACACCTTATAAGTAATTACATCCAGAGTTTTACAAAGGGATAGCAACATGCATGATCTTGGTAAATCTATCCAAATTTCTTAGCACTTCAATTCAGGACTTTGGGCAACTTGTCAAGAAAAGATAAATCAGTGATCTGATGGAATTTTTTAAAAAGTACATTCATACATAAGACACTGTATTATCAGACATGTATTCTCTTAATAAAAGAGGAATCAAATTCTAGCTTTGGCACCTCCTGGAAAAAGATCAGACAGTCCTATCCAAGGTTCATACTTTACATTCTCTTGTAGAGTCTGGATGCAAATGGCATATTACTTGTCTGTCTCTCCATGCAAATGTTTCTATATAAGTCTGCATCTACATTTACCACATTTTCAGGAAAAGATCTTGTCCTGTTCGATTTCTCTTGGGTCAACATCTTAGCTACTTCAACTAAGAATCTGGTACCCAGAAGTCATGCAGCTTTCCCTAAAAAGAAACGGGGAGGTGAGGGGAGAAGGAAAGTTTTGTCAAATTAACAGTCATGAAGCCATGGACCAGACTAACTCCGAAGTGTTCTGAAGAGCAAGGCGCGTGCAGTAGGTGTGGTACTACACTGGTACTACGCTGCCTCCTTACAACACCATCTGCACTCAAATGGCAGGAGTCTGATAAAATGCCTGTGAATACTGTACATTTCCCTCAGCATCATATACATAAAGAAGGTCATTAAGGACATTGAGAACAATGTTAAGTGGATTAACACGAATCTTTGGAAATAAATTCCCATCTCTATCAATGCTATTTTAGTATGTGTACTGTTGACCTTGAAAGAAAAAAAAACCTCACCAGGAGTTAGAAAGTAAGAAAAGAGCAGCTAAAACATTTCATCAATTTTCCTGTGAAGATATTGCTTAAATACACAAAAGTTTTCTCTACAAGGAAATGCATGCCTTATCAGGTCATCTAATTACGAACAGCGGCAACATTAAAGCATCAAAACGTCAGATAGCATGAGTTCACTTTTCACTTTTCCTCAGTCATTACCTCTGAAGATTCCCTTCAGTATTCCTAAGATTTAGATATCATCTGCATGTACCCAGATAATCTCACACCAGACAGGTAGGCATTAAGCAATTATGGCAAGGCTTCTTTGAGCAGAATTTACTACAAAGCACTAAAGGACAATCTTCATAAAAAAATCTTTTCAGTGAAATTCGATTTAAATTCACCTAGTTTTTAATACATACTATTTGAATTTTAACAACACAATTTTAAAGAAGTGTTCCCTTATGCACTATTCCTAAAACAAAACAAAAAACACTGGTACTATGAATCATCATTTAAGTAATATGCTATAACGAAGCATAAAAATAGCAACATATTATATACACATATATTCGAAGCACACTAAGTATTCAGCATTAAGAAAAAGAATCACATAATGAAATCTTACCTGAATAGGCCGAGAATTTTGGATCATTTCTTGCCATTTTCCTTGTATTATGGCAACTAAATCTATTACCTTTAAAACAAAAATAAAAAAACTCATTGATATGGATAGCCTCCTAGGCTGCCAAGCTCAAGCATAAAAGGATTCAGACAACTGTCTTTTCCATCTTGGTTCTTTCTAGTACTAAAAGCAATCCAAATACTGTGTTGTCTTTTTTTCTCTCCATATTGAGAGCATAACATATTTAATCAGTCTCCGTACAGACCAATGCACCAGAATGAAAATGAGGCATTCTTTTAAATCCTCAAGCCAATTAATATCACTGTTTGTTAAATAAGCACCTGAGATATACAACCATTTTTAGGAAAAGTTTTAATTGCTTAAACAAGGTTAATGTTAAGACAACTTTCTGTAGTTGTCTTTCAGTTCAGAAATGAACTTTTTCAACCTCTGGAATTTAATAGATTCAATTTCACTTAAATAAGTTGCTACTTTTTCTTCTGGTAGGTTTAAAGAAAGCATGAAACTTGTCATTTCAGCAAGACCATCCTCTGAAGCAATTCCTTAGATCATTTCTGTCACTCTCCACCCTGCGTAAATAAAAGAGGGGCTTCTGGCACCAACTTGGATTCAGACCCTCCACTTCAAAAAAGCCGCTGGGTGGTCCTCTTTGAACCTGTCTGTCAGCAAAAACCATAAGGTTCTACGGGCCAGTAACTCCAGTAAGTGTTCAAAAGAATGTGTTTCTGAAACCAAGGCTTTCTATTCTAGTACTAAGAGCTATTTATCCCCAATAGGTATTTGAAAATCTGTAACTCAATACAAAAATTCACATCTGTGCACTAAGCTATTTATTTCACTTAATAAAATAAAAATACTAAATTCAAGTGACCACTCCTACAATGGACAGACTTTAGGATGTGAAAGTTATGTACATGATACACATTATTGCATAGTTTCAGACTATCCAAAATATAAGAGACAACAAAATAATAAGTGTAAGTAACCACTAAATGTGGATTTAGGATTCAATATGCAATTATATTCAATATATACATATTTTTAAAAGTGTCCACTACCATTTGTTAAGAACGAATATTCACACTTACCTTTGTTCTATGAAAAAATCTTGCATCTTCTCTGATACAACATTTTATGTGTTTCTCCAGAGAACCACAGAGCTGCAGCAAATATTTCTACATGAAACAAAGACAAGGGACTTAAAACAAATTAGCTCTGAAGCATTATACACTATCAAAAGATGCAAAGCTACAGAGTTAGCCAGCCCAAGTGACAATCATTTCCAAATCTATCATCCCCCAGTTTTCAATTTCTGATGTTAATCAACCAAAACAATCATACCCCAACTCTGTCCTATCAGTGAAAGCAGTGGCTGCCAAGACAATAGGGCTATTATGGTTTCTTGCTAGTTAATATAGGAAAATAGTCAAAAATAAAAGTAGTGATTCTAAATAGCTCTTAGCCATGTAGGCATTAATGAAAAGTAGATCTAGAGCTCAGAATAGGCACTGAATTCCTCAGAAATATGAGAAGTATTCTAGCCCATTCTCCAAGGAATATTCAAGCTTCAATAGATGACCTGTTTTCCTCTAGGAACAAAACAAGCTTTTATTAATAAAAGACCTATCATACTGAATTCCTTAGAAAGTTTAATTTCTAAGTTAACATTTTTTTAAAGAATGACTCCTCACAAACACATTAAAGACTGATGACTGTATTAGTTCATCATGCCTGAGTCAGGAGAGTAAAGAGATCAAAGTTTACCAAGCTACTGTGGATACATTTGTTTATTTTTGTGAAATCAACATTTACAAAAGGGCAAAATCAACATTTACAAAAGGGCAAAGATCCAGACTTTGGCTAGTCAAAATTTATGAACATCTCTCTATTTCCCTGATAGCATGATAACGTTTTACATCTCACAACCTTAAAAAAAAAAGGTTCAACCTCAGTGTTAAGGAAGATTAACAAATGTTATCAACAGGATACTAGCTGCACGAAAGTCACTGTTAACAGAACTCTGCTGTTTTGTGCCCAATTCTCAAACAGTTCTAAATCCTTTTTGTGTCACGGACTCCTTTGGCAGTCTTCTGAAACCCATGAATCCCTTCTCAGAATGCTGTTTTGGTTTTTTTTAAAACTTGGACAAATGCACTTTATTTTTTCTTGTGCACTTATTTTTAATTTTAAAAAATATTTTATTTTTCCACAAGTTATATGTAAAGACAATTTTTAACATTCATTTAAAAAATTTTGAGTTTCAGATAGATTTTCTCCCTCCTTTCCTCACCTCCCCCACTTCCCAGAGATAGTAAACAATTTGATATAGCTTATATAGTAAACAATTTGATATAGCTTATACATGTTCAATCTCAGAATGCTTTTAAATGCATAAAAATTTAAAAAAGAATACAAAGAAAACCAATTATACTGAAAGTTACTTTTTTTAAAGTTTATGGACTCCAGGTTAAGAACTCATGTTCCTTACTATTTGCTGTCCTGTTCCTTTGTTGTTCTGTTTCTTCTTTCTTGTGGTTCCTCCCATTAATTCTAATCATTCTTTACATCATAACTAATGTGAAAATATGTTTAATACGAATGCATGAGTAGAGCCTATAACAGATTGCACAGGGGAGGGTAAGGAAGAAAATTCAAAACTCAAAATCTTGTGGAAGTGAATGTAAAAAACTAAAAATCAATTAATTATTTAAAAAAATGCTTCAAAGCAAAGTCAAATTAAGTTAACTTGTGGTAACAGTTTTTCTACATGTGAAGTGAATTCAATTACCTTTACAAATACTATGTTAAAAATACTAGAGATCCCTTACCCTTCGTTGAAAAGGGAAAGAATAGGAACTAACTTCACTGACTAAGTGAAGAAGCACATAGGTCAGGTAATATACCTAGAAGAGATTAAATTAATATAATTAGTATTCTCAGTGGGAAAAAAGGATATATTTACAGCCTGACAAACCAAAATGTTATTTCTATAAGGTACTAAAATGAAAGCAAACACACACACACACACACACACACACACACACACACACACACACACAAATATATTGTAGAGGACATTAAAGGACACAATAAATTACTAACTTCTTAACTTATCTACACAATAGGAAGTCACAAGCCTATATATTAGGAAGGTTGTTTGAAAGCTGTGTGACAGCTGGAGTAGAGGGCAGAAAAGTCAATTAAGTGACTATCAGAATAGACTGGGTAAGAAGTACTGAGGGCCTGAACTAGGAGGGTGGCAGCATGGAGAGAAAGAAGGAAATGACTTGAGAGATATTGTGGAAGATGAACTGACAGAACTTGACAACTAGATGTGGGTAGTGAAGAAAGAAGAAGAGGACTTTGTGGTTTTAAGCCTGAGTGACTAGGAGAACAGTGGTCTTATCAATAAAAATTGGGTATCCTATAGGAAAGCCAGGTTTATATGCAGAAGATGAGTTCAGTTTTAGATTTTGATAAACTGAGACAGACTACAACCTAAGAAAAGTAAATTCATAGGATACTCAATTCTACATTGCCAAAAGACAAAACAGGAAGAAACAGTCATCTTCTAATAAAAATTTATTAAGGTTCTTTGCTGATTATTTCCAAACCTAGACCTCCAGGTTAACCTCTTACCACTCTTTTTTTTCTTGTCCCTAGGACTTCACATGGACGCCTTCACTTCAAAATTCTCAGCTCCACTTCATTTTTATTTGTCAGTGGCACTGACTACATGTATGTTTCTAGTCTCCTAAGCAAGAAATCTTGGAGGTGTCAGCAACGCTTTGCTTTCCATTACATGTATATGTATTTTGAGTTTCAAATTTTCTCCCTCCTTTCCTCAGCTCCCCCCTTCCCAGAGACAGTAAACAATTTGATATAGCTTATACATGTTCAATCTCAGAGTGCTTTTAAATGCATAAAAATTTAAAAAAGAATACAAAGAAAACCAATTATACTGAAATATCTTTTTCAGAATATTTCATTCATTCCTTTATCCTCTATCTCTTCTGCCATCAAAGTTCAGGCTCTCACATTACATTTTTGCTACCAACTGCAAGACAGACAAGACAGTCTGACTAATTTGCCTACCAGGGCTCTGACTGTCATTCCTCTGCTTAGTAATCTATAATAGCTGATTAAGTTTAAATTTCTACCAGACTCTGAATGTCTCTTCATAACCTGATGCTCTTACCTGCTCAACCCTATTTCCTACTGCACCCTCAACATGTCCCCACTACCCTAGTTATATACCATTTTCAAATGGTTCATCTCCTGCATACAACATGGTCATTTGCCATTCCCATGCTCTCCTCATACCTCAAATAATGCTTCCCTCCCCTAATCACATATCTAATTACCCATTCTTTAAAAATTATGCCAGCCTTGGAGCACCCTTCTTTCATTTTCCCAAGTCCCATTATATTTATAACTAATAACAAACGGTTTAGTGCTTAATTACATGCCCCTTTTATTTCTTCTAAATATTACTCTTGCTTCAACAAGTACCTTTCTCACAGCAGAACTACAGCCACAACACAGACATTTAGTGTTGGTGGTAGTGGCTATCTACTTCATTACAGCAAGTGTTACTGTAATGCCTCCTAACACAAAGGTGTGACCTTGGCTTCTTGAAAGTTATGTCAATGGGAGAGAAACTCTGGCAGATTCTACCATGCTGGAAGGACTTTAAGCACAAACTGACAATAGACGGTTCTGTTTTCCAGCATATATAAGAACAGAGAAGCTAAATTACCATGGACCACAGCAAAAACCCGTGAGTTAAAGACAAACACAAAATGCCCCACAGTCTCGTCTAGCCCCCTTCTGCTTCCACTGTGATGGTGATACGGTGGCAGAAAAGGGGGCAAGAAGATGCTAGGAGTGACGCCCTTTTTTGGATGACCTATAAGGCTTTACTGTTGGTGTAGTGACATTCTCCAGGGTCCAACAAATGGACACATTACCAGATGAACTGAACTGTATTCATCTTTACAGTCTTATAAAAGAAACCAGAAAACAAAAGGAAGTTGCAGTTAGATGGCAGCACAGCTCACAGATTCTCCTTTGAAAAGTAAATAAGAGGCAACGAGAAATATCATTTCACAAGATGGACTTCTTTTACTACAAGGCTCATGATAAATGTGGAAAAATATCACAATCATAGTAAGTACAACTTTAGAGAAGTAGAGCATTTCTACAAAGAACTCCACAAAACCTTCCAAATCAAATCAACATACATGTTGCTATTTGGTGATTTCCACGCACAAGTGGGCTTAGAGGATGATTAGAAATGCTAGAAGGTACAGTGTGAGAGTAAACAAGTAAGAAACAAGAGAGGCCAAAGACTTGTAGAATATACAGCCTTACCCTTAAAGTATAGATGCCTTCTCTGGGAAAAGTGTTACAAGGGTTAGACATGGAGAGCACCAAACGTAAGAAAATAAAGCATTACATTCTGACAGGTAGGAAATGATGAATGTGGGAATCATCCCCTAATCAGCTACATCCAGCTGACAACAAACTTGTTACAGCAAAGATTAATAAAAACAGAAGAAATAATAACAATGAGAAAAAGATGGCATATAACAAAATGAACTCCAATCTGACAGCACTGCAATAATATATGTTATCCATCAAACTGTACGAATAAATTGTGCCAGATTTACAGAAGGAAATAAAAAAAAAGCCATGTGATGGGAAAGCATGGGGGGGTTGTAATCTGCATAAAAGCAAGAGTACCCATACTGATGGGGTCAACTATTCACTGAAGTTACTTATCAGTGAAATAAAACCTTAGCGCTAAAACAGAGGAAAGTAACCATTTCAATGATTTGCAGGAGTAATAAAAATGAGTTGGCTTAAGGTAAAAACAACACTTAAAAACACACATGAATCCTTTTCCAAAATTATGGTCTTAAAGAAATTATAATAGCACCTATTTTGTGTGACTTAGTTTATTCTAAAATTTCATGGCACAAATAAATGGAAAAGTACGACTGACTTTTTGGCCAATTTCCTGAAATTTCTTTATTACTATGAAGGGCAAACTTGTTTTCATGTGCTTCCAGCTAATTTAGTCTTTAAAAACAAGATTTTATTGGTTTTATTTTTACATCTATCCAGCTACCTTTCTTCTCCTAAACCAAGAAAACTGTTCTTTACAAAAAAGAATAAAAGGAGGGAGGGGGTGGAAGCAGTTCAACTAAACACATCAATGAAGTCTGACAGCGTACATAGCATTCCATTTTCAAAGTCCCCCACTTCTGCAAAGAAGGGAGAGAGCTGTATTCTTATTAGATAATCTAGTCTTAAAACATACCTGTTTCTCAAGGTCTAGACCTAAACCGTCTTGGGTAAGGTTATCCTGCTGTTCACCTGTTTGCTTTGCTATCATTTTCCTTAACAAATCAGAAGGCTTCATTTGTATAAGGCACTGACAAAGGAGAGACATCTGCCAAAGGAAAGACATAGGGGAGGTGAAGTATCAGTAGTACACCAAGCACTGCTCTCTGTTGGATATCTTTTAAGTTGTCCTCTCTATGAATAATATATTCAAGTTAATTTATAAGATTGGCATGCATTAGTATTGTATTTGGCATTTTATTACTCTCCCTAGAAGTACCTTCTATACATATATGCACGCACACATGCAGGAGTGTGGGTATGTGTTGTCCACTGATTACTCTCCTTTACTTAAAAGTCTCTGATGTCTTAAAAAAGAAATTTAGAAGTTCAGAGTTAGAAGAATGGGATTTTGTTATTTAAGGGCAAATGTTTGAATGGGCCAGAGGGCCAAAACTTCGAGTTTTTATATATACATTTATATGACGGTCCTATTTCTCCAGGGGGTAAAGAAGGTTCACTGAATCAGGTAATGGGTAGGCAATGCATAGGCAATGCTTAGGGTTGAATATATCATCACTAAATTCTTTTATTTGAAGACTGATTACCAACTGAGAGTTAACTATTAATGTGGTTCTAGTTTTCACTTGCAAAGTTCAAAGGTAAAATAGTTAAGAACAAGAAGCGATAATCCTAGCTAGTTGTTTCCTATTTTTCCTTCCATGGGGGCAAATACCACTATCGGTCAATCACTGACAACTTAAAATTCACACAGACACTAGGTGTCACAAAACATTTATTAATTTAAGCAGAAGTATGTTCACTCTGAATTCAAACAATCTCAAATTCTCAGATCTACTACTATAGAGACATTTCAATTTGTTAAGCACTTTTCCACTCAAGTTACTGCTTTTACCTGCAATGTGTAGAAAAACAAAATAGATGCATTCAAAGACAGGAAAATCAAATTCTTATGTCACAGCACATATAATTAACCAATACTGGATAACCAAATTTTAGCTGTTTTTAAAAAAACTGTTTAGGAGCCTAAGAAAAAGGCAAAACAGATGTGAGAAGCAATTTAAAGACATTCTAGGCTTTCAAAATCCCAAAAGTGAATCCTTAAACCAGGTCTGCACAACCTGCTGAGCACCCCGCTTTGGGCCTCTTGCAGAGCACCAAAGGATTTCCTCTACCTACAAAGGATGTTTTCCCCTACATCTTCCTCAGTCAACCAAACTACTTTGGTGGGCTGCAGGTTGTGCAGGACTGCCTTAAACCAAAAATCAACCAATAATTAAACTTAATTTACCATATAAAAAGACACTCATACCTGAAGATCACTGGCACTTGGAATATCTTCAGGTTTCCTGTCCAGAAATTTAGCAATAATCACTAGGCTGAGATGCTGTCTCACCTGCCTAAAAAGCATAATTTAAAATTGCATTTACATTTTTTAATAATATTTTTCATAAACAAAAAAGGAGATACAAGTTTTTTTTTTAAAAAAAGCGTTGTTCTTAGTCCCTAATTTACTTCAATTTTAAAATGGATCCAAAATGTTCCAAGAGTTATAACTCTAGTACTATAAGCATTACTGATGTAAGGGGGGGAACATTTTACATGAATGTTTTACAAGGTCAAGAATGACTTTCAGAACCAGGGTCCAGGAAGCAAATAATGTAGGTTAATCAAGAGACTCAAGTTCTTGCTGGATCTATGTATCATCATAATAGAAAAAGAAATTATTCTAATTTGCCACCCAGGGATGGCACGAAGCAATAAAAAAAAGTGAAGTGCATTTTCAACAAGCATTAGTAAGCAACTACTCTGTGCCAAGAGCTGAGAGACAAGTACAAAGAATAGAAAGATCTCTCCTCCCAAGAAGCTTATACTTTTCTAATGTAAATGCTATTAAAATCTTTTTTTTTTCTCTCCCCATAGTCTCAAATACCTTCCACGTGGTGTCCAGTTAGGGACAAACTGCACTAACCACAAAAGGTTGTGATGATGAGTGGACAGCTCACTTATAGCCACAGAGATTTCAGGCATCTAAAAAACAAAGATAAAGAAGTCCATTTCACGATGGTTACCACGCTTAATTAAACAGCCCAAAGTTCATTCACACTGACTTTACACTGTGTTATTTCCAACCTTCTCCCTCCCAACCCCAAATCCCTACTTTTAAAATAAGTACATTATGAAAAAGCATGTAAAGATTTCAAGTAACTTATCACAGGGGATTTAGAGCTCTCTGCTAATCTTCAGAACTCCAGTTTAGTCCTGTGTTGTGATCACAGACCAACCATATAAATACAACAAAATTCCACTTCTACACATGGCATCTATTGTGATATTGATATAAATCTTCCTTCTCTATATCAATTTGTGATCTTGAGAGAATGAAATAATCTTTAGTTCCGTAACTCCATACCTCGAAATTTCACAGATGCAAGCTCCCCAAAATTGCCTTCCCACATGAACATAAGCAAATCTAAGGTGGAAATCACTTTTGAGTTTATAGATCTAGACTAGGAGTTCTTTTCGGTGTTACAGATCTGGAGTGTCAAATTCAAATAGATTAAGGACCCCCACGGGCTGCATACTGATTTGGCTTAAAAATATATATTACATATATTTTACTGTATTTTTGTTTATTTTGAGGACTATTTCCCAATTACATTTTAATCTAATTTGGAATGCACTAAGGAGTGTTGTAGACTGCATGCTTGACATTTTCCTTGTAGACCATACCCTTTTGACAGTCTAGTGAAGCCTACAGGTCTCTTCCCAAAATAATGTTTATAAATGTATAAAATACAGGATTATAAAGGAAACCATTTATGTTGAAATACAGTAATCAAAATCTTATAAAAATTCAGAGGTTCCTTAACTTAAGAAGCCCTGATTAAGCATTGTGGAAAAAACATAATTTTCCTACTTTTAACACATATTAAACAAATGCAGTCTTTCTTTATGTCTGATTCATCCCTCACCATGTTGGAAACACAACATATTTTTATTCTGCCTGCATCAAAAGTAAATCTCTGTTTTCATAACACTAAACTAGTATTATATTCTTTGACAGTTTCATCTCTTACCTTTGCGTCCCAATCTCTAATGTTTTTCAACAGGTTTATCAGAAGACTCTGGAAGTCCACTAATGCAGTCTGTTTCAGGTGCTTTTCCAAACTCATTTTCAAGAACATTAAAAGCAGCAAGATTATTTCTTGATCTGTGTAACCTTCTGGGTATACAGCTGTACATAAACCTATAAACTTAGCACATAATTACAAAAATAAATAAAATTCACTTACTAAGGAGAGATATTTTACCTACAAGTTTTTAAATACAGAAAAGTGTCCTTGTTACTTTTGATGTGTTGAGGTTGGCAATGATACAATAATTACAAAAGGACAAAAACCACCCCTGCAGGTAGATCCCCAAACAAAGCTGTGAGTGGTAAAAAATAGATTTCTGTTTAATCAACTCCTGACTTCAAAAGAGCTGATTTAAAAAGTCTTTTGAGAAAAAATAATACAAAAGTTATCATGACCTAAAATGTTCTTGAGCATACTAATGACTTAGGCAAAAGCATCATTTATTATCACTGTTTTCTCCAAAAAGAGTTTTTCTTTCATGTGTACTCTGAAACTCAATGTAAACCAAAAAGACAAAAATAACCTTTTTTAAGTGATAAAGGCAAGTCTCTTACCTTGACTACATTTAAAATGTTAGTTTCTGGAAGACATGAAATAATAGTTTCTGCTATAGAATCTTCACTTTTTCTTTCTTCAGATATGCTTTGTACCTCAAAATTACTGAAAAATGAACAAAGAAATGTGAAATATACATAACATCCATTTAATGAAAGTTTTACTGCTCATTTTTTAGGACAAGGCAGTGCAAGGTAAGGCAAAAAAAAAGTAAGTAAAATATGACCCCAGAAGAAAGGTCAGTCTGAAAAGGGAAGACAGTACAAGAAATGCAAAGTTATAGTACAGTACAGTACAGGAATAGAGGTAATGAGTGGCATAAACAAAAGATAAATGAAATTCAGAGGAAGACAAAAGTACTAATGTCCAGAATGAAGAAAAGAGTTAACTCTTTATATTCTGCTCTAGCTAGATCACATTTGCAGAGCTGTCTACGGTTCTGGGGAAGAATCAGCAAGCTGAAGTGTGTCTGAGAGGACATCACAAATTCAAGAGGACTTAAGGCTATGTCACACATAGCTCAAGGAACTGGTAATGTTTAACTTGAAAAGAGAAGCTCTGGTAGGACCGTCAAAACAATCAAGTATCCTAAGAGTAGTTATGTGGAATACATGGCCCCAGAGAGAGAAACAAGTGGAATTTGCAAAAATGCAGGTTTTAGGCTTGTTCTAAGGAAAAATTGTCTAATAATTAGAGCTATTCAAAAGTAGAACAGATTGCCTAGGGAAAAGGACACTCCATTCACCGCCCCACAAAACACACACATACAGAGGAGATTTTTCATCTGGAGGGACAGAAGACTATTTGTTGGGGATAATCGTAGAAGGAATTATTGGCCACTAGAAATTCCAGTCAGTAAGCATTCACTGAGGGCCTTTATCTAAAGTACTGTTCTTATAACGACCAAAAACAAAACAAACAGCCACATCCTGTCCATTAAGGAGGTTGCAATCTACTGGGGAAGGGGAAAATACAAGCCCCCAAATAAGTAAATACAAATTATATACAAAATTAATCCAAAGTAATTTCAGCAGGAGATAGTACTAACACCTTGGGAGAATCAGGAAGGTACTGCATAGGAAGAAGCACTTGAGCTGAAGCTAAAAGGGAGCTAAGGAACAGGGAAATAGCAGGGAGGGAATCACCATTTACTAGGCACCTGCTAGGTGCCACGCTGTACAAAACATCTTAAAATAGTATCTCATTTGAACCCCACACAAACTCTGAATAGAGATGCTATATATTATCCCCATTTTACAGATGAGAAAACTGAGGCAGAAAGCAGTTAAGTGACTTTTGAGGGAATGGGAGGAGAAGAAATTTAAAATCATAGATCTAAAGGTAGAAGAGACCTCACAAGTCAGCCAATCCAATCCCCTCATTGCATAGTTGGAGAAACTGAGGCCGAGGGAAGTTTGGTGACTGGTTACCCATAAGGTCAAGATTTCAAAGAAAGAGAACAGAATATGAAGCAGGGATTATGAACTGAGATATAGAGAGGGGTGAGTAAATGGAGGTCATAATGAAGATGAGGAATAAGTTTAGGAGAAGTGAGGGAGACAGAAAATAAAAGGTTATTGTCTGAGAGACAAATTTCAGAGTTCTGAATCAGAGGTCAAACAATTATAAGTGATGATTCACAGACTAGATTTAGAGCCGGAAAGAACCTTAGACAACATCTAATCCACACTCTCCTTTGACAGTTAAAAAAAATTTGGGCTCAGGGATGTTAAATGACTTCCAAGGTGACAGGTCATCTGTATTTTATAATGGCAGGTCAGGGACAGTGATACCAATTCATGTATGTGGCTGAGGTGAAATGAAAGTGAAAGTTGTGATATTTAATGAACTGAGAAACTGGGGTGTTTGAAGGGACATCAACCTGCATACTAAAACCTTAAAATATGAGGGTAAAAGTTGGGATGCAGAGGAAGACTATATGAGACCAGTCTGGAGTTCTCTGAGAAAGGAGGGAGAATGACCTGGGGAGAGCAGAAAACACACCCCCAAGGTCTGGACAGGGCAATTAATAAAGATGAATGGAACGAACCTCAAAGATGGTGAAACTGCTGAGTGACAACGGCAGGAGAGTCTAGAAGTGGCAATGAGTATGGCCTTTTCCCTTGGAGAGTTAAATGTGTAGGGAATGTAAGAAATAACATGTCTAGCACTGGAGAGGACAGCCAGGGATGCACTGTCTCAGGAACAGACAGAACCTAGGTTTCTCTGATATAAGATGTAAAAACAGGAGAATAAGAAGTTTAATATTAGGGGAAGTTTATTAACAATAGAGTGAGAGTTTCTGAAGGAATAGAGAAGTAGGTGGGAGGGAATAGCACAGGGATTTAGGAAGGGCAGGGCTAAAGCAGATAAGGAAAAGGGAACTGAGATCCTTTGTAACAGAATCTGTGACTTGTGGTTGAAGCAATCAATGAAGGCTGTACTTACTGTGGAGGTGACACGTCTTGAAGGATGGATAAGATATTAATAGGCAGGGACTGAGATGCAGCACTGATTTTAAAGTGAAAAGAGAACTATTCTTGAAATCAGGAGAGACTTAGATTCTACTCTCATCCATGAGACTTATTAAAGTACATGACATTTACATTAAGTATATGACTTTAGGCATGTCATTTAACCTAGCCACAGTTTCCTTACCTGTAAAATGAGGATAACATTTACAATACTTAACTCTCAGGATTGTCAAAGTGAAACATTTTAAAACCTTGAGTCACTTAACTTTTACAAGCCTTAGTTTCCTCTCCTATAAAAAAGGATGACTAGACAACATCTAAGATCCCTTTTAGCTCTAAATCTACGATTCTCTGATTGGAAATGTTCACTCAATCAATAAGTATTTATGAAATGGCTGCTATATGCCAATTACAAAAGCAGTCCCTGTGACCAAGGAACTAACATTCCAAAGGGGAGACAATATACACGTAGACAAGTAGGTACCAGTACCTACAGAATAACCTTGTGAGGAAATATACTAGTGAGACGGGAGGGAGCAGGGGACTGAGCAAGAAAGGAATGACAAATATGGCAGCACCTGAGCTGAGCCTTGAAGGAGAACCTGGGTTCCCTCCTTCCAGAAGTGTAGGTGACAAAGGAATGCATTACAGAAGCGAGAGATAGCTAGAGCAAAGACAAAGGAAAGTTAAATGAAGCAGCAAGAAGACCAGTTTAGCTAGACTGTAAAGAGCACAGCAGGAAATAATACGTAATGAGGTCAGCGAGAGAGAAAGAGAGAGGAAGAGAGGGAGTTGTGGTTGTTGAGACTTGTGTTCTAGAGAAGATCACTTTGGGGGCAGCCTGGAGGAAATGGGATGGGGAGCGATTAGAAGCAAAGAGACTAATCAGGAGAGGTGAGGAGAACTTAACTAGTGACGTGGCTGTGTGAGTGAACAGCATGAATGGAGGCAAGAAAATCCAAGAATATTCTAAGTAAATGGAAGCCAAGCTTCTAATGGAAGTATGAGATTAAAAAGGGCCAGAATGTGGAAAACCCTGAAAGCCGGACTGATGAGCTGGAACTTTGAGCCTGTAAGGAAATGGAGAATCAGTAAGAGTTTTTGATCATAACTATGCTTTAAGAAAATTCCTTGGGCACTTTATGCGTATAATAAATTGGGAAGGAAAGATCCTGGACACAGGCAGAAAAGTCAGGGCCAGAAACAAATCAAAAACCAGCCTAGCTATAAAAGGGAGAAAACAGAATGGTAGCTAGAAAGCTGTTCGCAGGTTCAAGTCAAGGCCTCTTCTAAAAGAAGAAATAAATCCACACATGCTTGTAAGAAAAGGTATAAATATGCAAATTAACAGTAATGACAGCAGCGCATTCATGTCTCCCTCATTACGTGCCAGGCTCTGTGCTAACAAGCACTCTGCAAACACCATTTCCTTTGATTCTCAGTACAGCCTTTGAGCAGGTACAATTATTGTCCCACTTTACACATGAGGTGACTGAGGCAAAAGAGGTTAAGCTGACTTGCCTAGGTCAAAAAAGTAGTAAGGGTTTGAGGACACAGCTGAGCCCAAGGCTCTCTAACGCCAGACTCAGCACTCTATGGACTGTCCAACCTTGCTGCCTTAAGATGCCAGCTAGAAATTCTGCTTGAGAAACACGAAGGTAAAAGGGAGGAGGGTTAAAAGCAATAGTGCTGGATTAAGAAAAGTTCTCATTTCTTTTGAGGCAGAAAGAAAACAGAGAAAGGGAGATGAGCAGAGGCAAGATGGAGGAGTTCCCTTCTGGGAAGTCTTGGTTTTCTTAGTAAAGAGACCACTGTACTTGCTACGAGCTGAAAGATGGCAAAAGTGAGGACTTTAGAAGGTGAAGATTTTACCACCACCATCACAACTACCATAAACAATACTTTGGGAACAGTCACTAGCAGGGCTGAATGCTCAGGAGTCTATAGGAGATAAAAACAGGACCACTGAGCAAGGCAGTAAGTACCTAACTGAAGTTAAACAGGGTTTGTTGCTGCACAGGTTATCCATCCATGGTCTGTAATTTTCCACAGTGATTCTCCAACAGTCAGAAGGAGGAATGAAGTACACGGACAGTCAGAATGATCCATGTGTGGCCATTATCAACTTGGGACTAAAGGGCCAAGAGGATCTAGAATGTTAATAAGGGCAGCATTAAAGTGGCTGAGCATGGCATCCAGCCTGAGTAGGATATCTAATATGGTTAAGTAGTTCGAACTGGGTAAATTAGGGAGTGTCATATGACTGCGGGTCCCCATAAAGGCAGGAGCTGATACAGTGAATGTTATTGAAAGAAGAGGTTAAAAGTTAGGAGACTGTAGTTGGAAACCTGTTGAGTTCAAGATAATTATCTTCCTATATAATGTTACTTTGAAACTGAATACACATAATTGATTAGAAGTTGTCAGACCTGCAGGGGACCAAATTATGGGTTAATTTTTATTGTGAAGTCTCTCCAATGTATTTACTAGTGTTACAGAGCACATGCAAAAGGTAATGATCTAAACTTTTAAAAAATTTACAGATTATAGTTAGAGTATTACCATTAGAAGAGACTTTAGAGATCAATTTTAGAACAAAGAAAACTAGGTCTAAAGAGGATGAGCAAATTACCTAATGTCAGTCAGGTAGTGGCTAAAACTGGGCAAGACTCAACTTCCAATCCACTGTTCTTTTTACTATATTACAATAACTCCAATAATGTGGTGCTCTGTGTCACTAGGCGAAAAAACTCTTCAACTGCTAAGTTTAAACAATATAAGTGCTTTCTTTAGATCCAAGTAACACATTTGCACATGAATGTATTTAAAAAGTCTCATTTAAATGGCAGCCAAATGTCTGATGTAAGGCAAGAAAACTTCGGAAATATCTTGAAAATGGTATGGTCCTTTTCTCTGCTTCCAACCACCTTACCATTCATTTCTCCTATTCCTCTATACCTACAGTTCTTGCTTTCCATAAATTTGCATTATACAAATTCAACTTTATGCAAAGAATTCTGAAAGAAATCCCCATTCCAAAAAAACCCACAGCGCTGTACTCACCTCACTCCTGCCCCTCAGCTTGGTGCTCTGTGACCTCCAAACCTCCCCCACCCAAAATAAAAACAACACAAGGACTTGCTGAGAGATTACCACTACTTCCACAGGGGAAACCTATGGCATCAAAAAAGGATATTCTGCTCCGGTCAGCCCCATGTGTCTGTCCCTGCCTTTATGTGTCATCTTGTCCTTTCCTGTATGTATCTGGCTCCCAGGTGTTCTTCCTCTCAATTTCAGCCAGGTTCCCTCCTGATGTCCCCCTCCTCCTGATCTCAATTCTGTCTCCAGTCCTAATGGGTCCTTGATCCATGTGCCAGTCCCTCCCCACTCTCAACCTCTCCCACCACAGGCGAGTGTGCCTCCCTCCCTTTCCCATGTCTGTCCTCAAATTACATGAAAATCGCTTTAAGTAGAATTCTTCAGAACAGTCCACTTACATAAAGCAAGAACTGTCTGTACTCAATCTACCAATGCTTGTTTCTCAACAGGAACTGCACTACCTGCACCCTTTCAAATTCACTTGGTCCAAGCCCGCTTATAGCCACAATCAACTTTCTAGACAAGAAAGACATAACAAGATCAGCAACTGTAACATGACTTATAGTAAGAAATGAGCTCCTGATTATGAGATGATTCAGGACTCTTGGCCTTCACTTCTAAATCCTGCACACAGTAGGAGACAAGAAAATTCGGGTGAAATGCAATTTCCTAAACCACAATTTGAAAACTTAAAATCTTTCTTTAATATAACTTAAAAAGTAGTCTTCCTGGGTCCAAACATTAGTGCTAGCAAACTATGCTAATATTTATAAGAAAACTTACAAAATATCTTCATTAAAGAGAGGCTGAAGATTCTGCACAGGAAATAAACACTTAAAACTAACTCCCAAGTTGACAAACACAGTTGCTATATCAGATAGTGATGGGATCCAAGGTGAAACTGATGAGTCACTAGTGACATCTAGAGAAAAGAAGGGACAAAGCATTAGTTCTATTATTGTAGAAATTTTTCCAAACTAGAAAAGTATTTTTCTTAAGCTGTTCTCACAGTTCCAGTAAAACTTAACATGAGAAAATAAGATTTTACAGTAAATAAACTGAGTCTAGAGAACTTTAAAAGTGGCTGAGAGGCATACTACCAATGTTTTATCTGGAAAATCTATGGTTCAATAGATGAATGACAGGAAGACAATCATTCTTTGCTATTTGTTCAACCACATCTACTAATACCCAAGTAGCAGTAATAGTAGTAGCAGCAGCAGTAACAACAGTAGTAATAATAGTAATTATTTTTAACCAATTTTACAGTTAACCAATGTTTAACTGGACTTCGAAATAACATTGCTCTTGAACTCTACCTTTTACCATATTGAAGGTAAATCACCTTCTACAGACTTATATAATCCACAGGCAAACAAGAACGTGTTGCTATGTGCAGAAGTCGTCTCTCAAAATTAGCAATTCCACCCTCTAAAAAAATTAAACTGGCCTACAACTGTTATCCTTATCACGGTGCATGAGGCCAATCTGTTTCTCAGTGCAATACTGTTTGTTGCTGTTGACTACAACCCAATTAATTTTTAACTTCCAATTATACCAACACTTCTGGCAAAGCAACCCACAAGCTGGGAAATTACCCAATTAGAGCTGTCACTTAAATGATTTGGAAACTCTTTTCTCCTGTACAACTAGAACACACAGACACTCTTTTTAACTTTGATCAGAAACAGGTCATGAGCACCTCATTCCATTACTACACATTTTAAAATTACAGAAGCAATTTAAATCACTAAACATACTTAATCCCTTCTAGAGGCATCTGGTGGCACAGTGGATAAGGTGCTGGCCTAGAGTCAGAAAACTTCAGTTGAAGTCTTGCCTCAGACACTTACTAGCTACATGACACCCCTGAGCAAACTGCTTAATCTGTTTGCCTCAGCTTCCTCAAATGTAAAATGGAGGAAATAATAACACCTACCTAACAAGGTTAAGGATCAAGTAAGATATTTTTTAAAAAGGCACTTAACTGGCATATAGTAGGCAATGTATAAATTCTTAAACTCCCCCTCTCTCCTTTCCCCGCTCCCCTCAACTTAAGAGTCCCAAAGCAGGCAGCATCCAACAGCTCTATACAAAGAAAACAGAAAGAATATATCTGCATACTTACCATTTCTAATTGTTATGTCTATCAACGTATTCAAAAGCTGTATAGAAACAATATAGTCTGTGTGAACAGACATCATCTGTCAAAAGAAATCATAATTTAATATTTTTACACAAAATTTAAAGGAAAGCACAACCGAAACCATGGAAATTTCACGTATTTGATAATAGGAGCTCAAAGGCAGTTATGTGTAAAAAAGCCAAAGGCAACTGACTGTACTAGTCTCAGCCATGGATGGTAACATTATCAGGTCACAATCTGATAAACAATTTTTAAGGTGCAAAGACTCAAAAGAGTGAACATGGTACAAAGGATGCAAAAAGGCCAGAATGTCTTACATATAGGTGCTTAGATGAGGGAAGTACAAAATGGGAAAAGCAGCTGATCTGAAAAAGATCTGGGGGGGTTTTAATGGATCCAAGTTTAACAAGTCACAATATGGCATCTGTTTTTCTTTGCACAGTCACTAGACTGGTGGCCCAAAGGAATGCTACACATGGAGGGCATTTAGACTTAAATGGAGAGGTTCCACCTAACTGAGCGTGCACACACTTAGGTAAATTGGAAGTAAGCGAATGGCTGCAGCCTGAGTAGTCACTAATTGCCACCCTGTGCTGTTTAATAGTTTTGTCAAATGACTTGGAGATGATATGCATATCCAATATGTCAATGACAGGAAGGTGAAGGGGCAGTTCTGTGAACAGACAGTAGGAATCAGGTTCCACATCTGTATGGGCCTAAACTGACCAGCTGTGCAATCATGAGCAAGTTACTTCCCTTCTCTGAACCTCAGTTTCTTCATGTGTAAAACAAGGGGTTAGATGGATGATCTTTCAGTCTCTTTCTGGCTCTAACAATGACTCTATGAGGCAGAACAACAAGGACAAACGTCAAGTTTTTAAGGTTGAGATTTTTAAAAATCTATTACTTAAGGACAGGGTAAAGGAGACCTGGCTTGCTGGCAGTGCATGTGAAAAAAACATCCAAGATTTTAGCTGATCACCAGCTGTTACTACTGCTTCTGCTGGTAGATCAGTTTAGGTTTTGTCTATGCAGTAAGGTATGATAATTATAGTCAGCATTCAGGTTTTATATAACCCAATAGGGGTTAGGGAGGGTGAAATAGAAAGAAGATAAAATCTATTCAGACTATTCATGGTAATTTTAAGATCAGCAATGGGAGAGACTATTGGTCAAACTGTATCTGGAACATTATATTCAATTCTATACTATATAGCATACATAGTCCTCTATAAGGAGGACAATGAAGAACCAGAGATCAACCAGGATGAGGAGTTCGGATAATACATCAGAAGGAATAATGGAGGAAAATGGAGACATTAGATTTAGAGAAGATGAAGAAGGGCCCGTTCCAATTCTAGAACTAGCAGTACTGTTTAGTAGAAGGTTTACTGAATTAGAGGATGAGATCAGGCGTTGGTCTTGGCTCTGCATGACACTGGCAGTCACTTCCACTCTCTTGGCCTCAGTTACTTCATCTATAAAATAAGGGCACTGGACCAGATAGTCTGATTTCCCTTATAACTCTTAAAATGTATAAAGCATATAAATAATCCTAAAATGTTAAGAGTTTTAAGAGACCTTAGAGATCATCTAGTGACTAGACAGAGACTCCTACTCACCTGGAATAAAAGGAAACTGATGCTCACTTAGTAAGTTACAGTGCTTTGTTGCTTGGTCATTTCAGTTCTGTCTGACTCTGCGACCCTATCTGGGATTTTCTTGGCAAAGATACTAGAGTGATTGACTGTTTCCTTCTCCAAATAAGGAAACTGAGGCAAACAGGGTTGAAGTGACTTATCCAGGCAGCACACAGTTAGTGTTTGAGGCCATATGTGAACTCAGGTCTTCCCGATTCCAGGCCCAGTACTCTACCCACTGCCCCACATAGCTGCCCAGTCAGGGGCAGAACTAGAACTGGAACTCAGATCTCCTGACTATCAAGTCAGTAGTCTTTTGACCATATCACACTCTTCATCCTATCACCCATTCAATATCTCCAAGCTTGCTTCTATTGGGAAGAAGCAAACTGTTCATGTCACAAAAACCCAGAGAGAAAACAATAACGTGGAAACCATGATGAGCAGGTTGCTTAGGGCAATCATCCTCAATTCCTCACTCTCATTCCACATATCTGATCAGCTGCCAGGTCTCTCCACTCACACTGCTTCAGCCTTACCTTGGGCCCTTGTCACTGCTCAGTTGGACAGCCTCCTCCCTGGTCTCCCTGCCTTCAGGCCCTCCTCCTCTCCAAACCACTTTCCATAGGAATGCCCAAGTGAATTTCTTTCTAAAGCACAAGTCTGACCACATCACTCTCTTGCTCAATAAGCTCCAGTGACTTCTCTTAGGACCAAGCAGGGACTCCTCTACTGGGATTTTAAGCCCTTTGCAGCCTACCTCCCTAGCCATGGCAAGCATTTAAAGAAGTGGCCTTCTTTCTTGTTGCTCCTCAGAAACAACACTGTATCTACCATCTCTGTGACTTTGCCAGAGCTGTTCCCCATACCTACAACCTACCCCTCTCCATCTCAGGCCCTTAGTATCCCTAATACCTTTCAAAGCTCAGTCTAAGGACCACATGAGGGCTTTCCTAATCCTCTCAGCTAATAGCACCCTCCCCCAAATTACCTTGTATTTACATTTGAATATACTTGTATGTATGCATGTATATTGTTTACACAAGTAGCCACTTGTCCGTCCTCTTCACGGAGGGAATGTTTCATCCTTTGGCCTTGTCTCCCTAGCCCCTAGCACAGCACCTGGCACACAGGAGCTAGTAGGCTAAGTACTGGACTGTTCGGTACTTGCTGTTTTCTCTGAGACAACATAAGCTCCTTAACAGCAGGGACCACTGCATTTGTCTTAGTCTCCCAAGTGCCTAACAGGAGCTAGCCCATGGCAGGTTGGCTGATTGAGGTTAAAGCTTCTTACTCTGTAATGCCTTTCTAATGATCATCTAGTTCAAACAAATTTATCTAGATCTTACTGTGGCAGATAAAAAGGGCAATAAGACATAACCTCATAAGGATAATGCAAAAGAGGAGGCAAACACATTATTCCTCTCACCTGAAAAAGCCACTTTAATACAGGTATAGGACACTGGATGTAGTGATAGGCAGTGCTGAGATATCCTTGTGTTGTTAAAAAAATTTGCTGTGTTTTTTCTGATCTGCAAAACAAGGGAAAGCAATATCAGTTACCATAATGTCCTATGGTAACACTCAATTAGGAAAAAAAAAGGTCCTCATTCTGGTTTAGCCAGTGAACACATAGTAATCTTTTCCTCTGTGGCTAGTTAACACCTATCACAAATCTTGTTCAAACACAATCTACCTTTGTTGGTTTAATTTGGTACTTAATAGTTATGTTCCAAGGGAGCAACTGGAAGTGACTGCTTCCCACAATGACCTAAGCTTCTAAGGAAAGCATCAGGAACAATCAATCCCCCCTAAAATGGCTTGGAGATGGAAGAGGAATAGGGCTACACTTTATTCCCCAAGCATGTTCTATAAGGCTTTTCTTACCTAAAGGTCTGTATCGTAGAGCAATTTGGGGGTCAGTCACTCTCCTCTCTCGTCACTGCTAGCAAGGCCTTGTCTAGCTAGCCTCCACTCTGGTGGAGTAATCTACATAGATTACCTCTTCTAGTTTAAAGCATACCTTCCTTCTCTAATTCAATTAAAGTTGTAAAGATAAAAAAGCTCTTATTATGAAATTCAGGAACAAACTAAGATTGTAGAGTAAGATAGGTCCCTAATATAAATAAGGAGGTTATCTTCTATTTAACTCTACTGAATCCCTACCCTGAATCCTCTTGTATAAGCCCTAGAGTTACCCCTCCAGTCTCTACTCAGTTACTTCAGGCTATCTGCTCAATCACATATCATGTGTATCCCTATCCCCAGCTATCAGCTGGGCCTTGATTATCTACATGTTAGAGAAGCACAGCGGCAAGAGCAGGTGATGGTGGAAGCAGAGGACCAGACCCTGATTCTGCCACTTACAGGTCCCTCCACTCTTTAGTCTTAGTCTTCATCTGTAAAATGAGAGAGCTGGACTGGAAAGATGATTTCTGCAAAGGTCCCTTACAACTCTCCATTTTATGATCCTATGATACCTGTTACCTTTCAGCTCCATAACTCCCCTGACAGCTGTTTCCATTTCTTAGTCAAATGGGAAACAGGTCACACTCTATTCCCTTGAGGTGTCTTTGGTTCACTTGCAGGTCAGCCTGAAGTTCTATCTAGCCTCTATTTGCAACTTATCAGTCAATACCTCAGGACTACTGGTGGTCAAACAGAGAGGCAGATACCAGTAGTTTTGGGAAAGAAATTTACTTGAGAAGGAAAAAAAGCTCATGAAGGCTCAGGTTTCAGTGCCATTCACTCTTCCAGCTTGAGTTTTTATTTACACTCTCCCCAGGTGTGGAAATGACAATGCTATGCTACAGTCCCTGGAACCTATTATCTATAGGAATAGATTTCCTGGAATAGATTGAATCAACTTTGGATAAGTGACATAATGAACTGATCTGCCAACCTTCTATTTCTAATCAGGCAACACACGAAGCAAAAGTAAGTTTAAGAGTATACCATACAGGTTATAATAAGTAATCACCCTCTGGGAAGAATAACGCTTAAGACCATATTATAACTGCAAAGTTACTGGATATGCAATATTTTCTGTCTTATGGGTTTTTTTGGTTGCTGTTCTACTTACTTAAGAATAAGATCTTCAATAGCATTCTTTGGAACAAAATTACAATCCCTTAAGTCCAATGTATGTTGACTGAAAATTTTTCCATAATTGAAACAGTGAAATATTTCTTCGCCAGGATGGCAATCAGGAATAGCATCAAGAGCAACGAAGAATTTCCTTAAAAAATCCCTATTAAAATCAGAGCAAAAGAAGCCCATGTTACTGAGGACTAAAGAGTACTTATATATAATAAAGGATTCAACTGAGTATTAATTTCTGTATCTTCTGATGTTTCATTTTTATCAACTTTGTGGAAGACTGAAACGTAAAGACTGAGCCAAGTTTAGATGCGGCAGTGGACCGCCCCCCTTCATGGTGTTACCTCATCATAGAGTCCTACCTTTCTTCTAACCCACACCACCAATGCTTACAAAGGAACTAGCAGCATGAAAAGGAGCAATTAAATTTGCTGATGAAATATTATATAGAATTTGAAATGTAAATGAAATTAAGTATATGTTTACAAAAAGCTTTTTACCTATGCTCTTCCTGGAGTTCTCCACCATCATCTGTATTTTCTGATTCTTCTGTCTCCATTTGGGATTTTATTCCTTGACCTTTCACTAAATCTTCCTTTAGCTCTTTTTCCCATTCATCTGACCTAGGAGAAATAAAAGAATGACATAATAAACACAATTTACATTTTAAAGACCTCTCAATTTTTATGATCATTTATGCAAGAAAACCTCTGGTATAAAAGACTTTGCTACATGACAAATTTAGTCATTTCACGGGACTAAGTTATGGTTCAAAGCAAAATGTAAAACGCATTATAGTTCAAATCTCTAAAACACATGAAGTCTATAACTTGAAAGTTCTTGTCCCATTACTGGTATTCTAAAAGGGTCTCCAGCATCACAGTCTCCCATCAGATTTCTTCTACCTTCAATGTTGCAGTTTAATAGTAGTTCAGTGTTGTCCTCAACGTCCATAAATGATTTATGACAAAAGGAGTTAAAAAATCCAAGGGAATGGAGGCCCCTGATTTGTTTACATATGACTTTTATCATATGTTCCTTTACTTCACATTGACCAAATAATAAAAAGTTCTCTAGAATGTTAACTGAGTTTCTCAGTAGGTTTAAGTTCTTTTAATCAAGTTTTCTACATACCCCTCAAATACGTATCCTAGAGAAAAAAAGCAAGAATCAGCTTTTAAAGGCAGAAGCCATGTCTGTCAGCCCTGTACAATAAGTACTGAACTATAAAAACATTTTTACTTTTGCTTTTGATCCTAGGGCTCTGTCCTATCAACGAGTTTTTATTGTTGTAGGAAACAAAAATTATTTTACAGTGGATTTAATAATATATTATTTTAAAATGAGCTTAGTCTATGAATAAAATAATACATCTCAAATAAATTGATACTGTGCAGAGAGACCACTTTTTAAAAGCAAATAATTTGTTTTTCTGTTTCACAGCCATTGTCACTTCCCAACAATGACCTAGCTCCATCCAACAGAACCCTAAGCAAAACAAACCAATACACTGGCTATGTCCAACGAGCTAGCTGTTGTGTATCAGCCTTTGAATATCACTAATTTTGCAACCACTGCCCACTGCTTCTGCTAACAAGAGGAAGACATACTTCACTACCAGGATCCTCAGGTCACAATTTAAGAGAACATTATGCCACCATAAATGCAGTTATTTTTTATCTTAGATGTCTTTGTAGACAAAGAAAGCTTGTATAAGTGTGCAAGTCAAGTGAGTGTTATGCTGGTAGAGAAAGTTTGGCCTATGGCCACACAACCTTGGGTTCAGGGAAGCTTCCATATGAACGGTGACTGACCTAATCAAATAAAGCACAGTGCTAACCTTGGAGGATTTTCGTTCTCCTTCGCTAGGCGCTCTAAACTGTTCTCAAAACACTGGTAACGAACACTTACCTACAATGAAAAGAAAATTTGAAATACACTTTGCAACACAACTTTTAACAACAAAATCAGGCTATGTGGAGAGTCGTTATTCAGGAGTTGGAAAAATCATTTTCTATTCTAAGCCTTCTATGCACGCTAAAATTGATGTCCTTTAAAGCAAGCTCTGACACAACTATCAAGAGATTTTAATACTAAGATATTCAATAATCCATCTTTATCTTCTTTACACAGTGCTGCTAATCTTAGTTCATAAGAAACTGAGTGCATAAACTCAAGACCTCGGTGTTGTATCTCATCTCCACTTCTTAAGTATATTCTGAACTCATTAAATCATAAATTCTGAAGTAGTACTACCACCCAACATGAGTTTATAGGTAGACTACTCAACAACTAAATTTCAAAACCAAACATTTTAAAATTTAATTCAGCTCTTCTCCCAAGGTAGATGAAAGATATTGCTGACTTCTAGCCTCTAACTCCTGATACCTCTACATCCTAACTTTACTTACAAAAATATAAAAACTTAAAGTATTTCTAGTATTTCACAGTCTAAAAGGGAACTAATTTGCTGAACTAGGAATTAATATAAGCCCAGAATTTTTTTAATCTTTTTTAATCCTTTTTTTAATCTATTTTCCTTCTTTCAAGGCAATACTAGTAAAATAGAACCACTTACTGAAACATTTGATGATAATGCTCTGAGCTTTTCTGAAAGAACAAAAGGTTTTTCTGACGTTGTAGGCTGACTGGAATTCAAAGACATGATTTCTTGCAGTGGTTTTAATGCAACATCTTCCTCATCACTTTCCAGGTTGCAATCTAAATTTTCCTCATCACTATCAAAATAAACTTTTAGTTTTTTTCTCAGTATGCCACTAGTGGAACTGGAAATTTCTAAGTTTTCACATGAAGGCCTTGAAATACTCGTGCTGCACGATACAACATCTCCAAGTACAGCTGGAGAACCCTCAGCAATACTGCTATTTTGAAAAGGCAAAGCTTTACTCGATGTTTTCATTGACAATGTATTAGCAACATCTTTGAAATTCCTCTCCCTTGGTTTCTTGATCCTGGCTTTCACAGAAGAATAACTAATAGACGCGTTAGGTAAGGTGACCTCTTTCTCTTTTTCAGAAGATGAAACAATACATGTTTCAGCATTTGATATCCCAGAGGATTCAGCACCTAAAACACATAAAGGAGAAAGTGAGCGTTTCATTTCATTTGATGCCAAACTGTAGAAAACTATGTTTTTCTGAGGGCTAATGCTGGTTTTAAATCTGTGGCTATTTCTGAAATAAAGGAGAGCAGTGTGCTTGAAAATATAACAAAAATTCTCACAACCAACTAATTTTCTTTGGTATTTGCAATGTGAATCTGGTCAATACTTCCTTGAAAATAGCTTGCCCAGGTACACACAGACATTGAGAACTAGCATCAGAACTTGAGCCCAAATTTTATTAAGACTAGCTCTATATGCACCATACTTTTAAGAGGACCTCCTCTACAAATGAGTTAAGTAGTTTTATATTGGCTTTTGAATCCAGGATTCAAGCTTGGAAGGGATAACTGAAATTCAACCCTTTTATTTGGCTATGTATTTTCAGTACCTAACCGACCATTTCTTTTAACACTGTTGTCCAGACTTGTGATTTTCTAATGTGTGCCTTTCAAAATTCTATTCTGCTTTTTTTGAACCAGCCTTGTGTTTTCATCAGTATAACTAATTTCTATTAAGAAAATTCCTTCTACCATCTACCATTCCATCTACCAATCAGTACCATCTCCTCAAATGATAGCCTTGGGTAGTTGTCTGGAGCATTGAGAGACTGGGTCGAATTGCCCAATATCACATAGCCAGGATGTGAACCCAGGCCTCTCTGACACTGAGGCCCTGTCACTATACTATATTGCCTCTCATATGGCAGACATCAGAACTGAGCTGTTTCCCACAGGTGGAAAGATTTATCCAAAGTCACATAAATAGTGACCATTTAGAGAGCACATCTCATTTGGTCTTCACTACACCCTGGAGAAATAAAATGTACAGCTATTACAACCCCCATTTTATAGACTCAGAAAGGATAAAGTCACTTAAAAGAGCTCGGATCAGAATTCAGGGCCCTAGCTTCTTTCTTTTATAATATGTTACCCTACAGGTGTAAAACATTCATTATCTTGATAATTTGATTAGGACATACCCCAAAATCAGGGTAAGTTAGGACATGTTTTTCAAAATCCTAATCAGTTTGATAAAACTCAACTGTGATAAATTCTAAAACACATTTCAACAAAATACGAAAATATCTCAACTCTACGAAATATGCCTGTATACACAAGATGTGACCTTAATCCCACTGCAGGTACTCCCATTTCTTGACTGGAAAAAACAGATCAGAATAATTTAGTTTTCAACAGATTAAGTGCCTTGCTGTTGCTCAGTCATTTTAGTCATACAGAAGGAAAGTGATACTCATATAGTTTAATGGTTTGTCACAGTCATGTCCGACTCCCATTTGGCGTTTTCTTGGCAGAGATACTAGAGTGGTTTGCCACTGCCTTCTGAAACAGATTAGGAAACTGAGGCAAACAGGGTTAAATGACTTGTCAAAGGTCACAAAGCTACTAAGTGTTTGAGGCTGGATTTGAACTCAGGTATTCCTGACTCCCTACCCTATATGGGGTCTGGATCCACCGTTTAAAGAAGTGCTGTAGGGGTAACAAGTGGAAAAATTTTAAGAAGAACACCACCTACTTGCCCTAAATGCCTTGTTAGAAGGTCAAAAACAACTGATACGGGACAGGACTAGGAGACAAAGAAAAACAAAAGGAAATTTGGGATAGACTTCTATCAGGTCTGATCTAACTAGAAGTTTAAGGTCAAAAGAAGACAGTCAACTGTCATATTAGGGCGAATTGTCATGCAGAGAACAACAGAAAATTCCTTCACTGTTCACAGAAAAGAGACCGAGCAATTCATCAGAATGATGATTATTTAGGAAGAAATTTAACCTATTAGTGGAAAGGGCTGAATAAGCCAGTGAATAATTTAATTAATAATTTATATCTGAAATGGAAGCAAGGACCTGCTTGGAAGAGTAAAGCAGGCTTACCATTTCCCCCCACTAGTGAGCTTTAATGGGTTCCAAAAAACGTATGGCAGAAAGAGAGCTAGATTTGGAGTCAGGAGAGATCTGGGTTCACATTTCTCCTGCAACTTATCAGCTATGCGATGATAAAGTCTATCTGTATCATCTGTATCTCTCTAGGCAAGATACAGTCTCTCTGACTGTTAGTTCATATGTTAACATCCCCAACAAGTGTTCTCCCAGTCTCTAGGTGAGGAGTTCATGTAAAGGAGAAACCACAACCCCTCCTAAACACTTCTGGATAGTTCTCATTGTTAGGTAGTTCCTCTTTATACGGAAACTTAACCTACATTTTCAGACCTTCCATCCATTACTCCTAATTCCGTCTGGCTTTTGAGAGCAAAATAGACTAAGTCTACTTTGTAGACAAAGAAGAATAAATTCCTCTTTCAAATAAAAATAGTCCTTCAAATACCTGAAGACAACAATCGTGTTCCTTACGCTTTCACTTCACAAGGCTAAATATCCCCAATTCCTTCCACCAACCCACAGATTTCAGGGTGTTCTGTCCCTTCATCATTGTCCTCTTTCTCTGAACATATCCTCGATAATCAATGACCATTTTAAAATGTGGCAGCCAGAAAGAACCACAATAACCCCAGATATTTTCTGGGAAGGGCAGATTATAGTAAGACTTCCCTCTCATTCTGAATCCTATTTTTAAAAAATGAAGCTTTTAGCAATTTTCAGCTGGTACATCATATTGTTGACTCACACGGCACAAATCATTAAACTTCCCTCCAATCTTTTTGATGATATAGTTATACTTACCTCATTTTGTACCTGCTCAACTGATTTTTTGAATCTTGATTTTGTCAATAAGTAATTTTAACTATCTTTCTTAACTCTGTGTCATTTAGATTTAAAAAGCATACCATTTATGTCTTTATACCCAACTGGAGTACCTAGGTTTAAATCAAGTCTCCTTACTCAGAAATATACAAAAGTGATGAGGAAACAGTGTACTAAATAAAACAGGCAAAAGTGGAACAAGGCAAGGTTCATCAGAAACCTTTATCAGAACATGGTATAGTAAAAAGGACACTAGATTTCAAGTCAGAAGACCCAAGTCTACTATTTTATACCTGTATGACCTTGGGTAAGTCACTTCTGTCTCTGGGACTTAGTTCTCTCATCTATAAAAAGAAGGAATAGGCTTGGACCTCTAAGGTCTCTTCCCTAAGTCCTATGAGTACAACACTGCATATGTTAAAACCCAAAATGCTAAATGAAATAATTACAGCTAACATTTATTAACAGCTTTAAGGTTTACAATGCATGTAAGATATACTATTTTATTTGATCAACAACCTTTATAAGGTAGATGCTACTATTATCATCATTTCACAGGTAAAGAGACCAAAGCTCAGAGGTTAAATGACATGTCCAAGGTTACACAGCATTCAAGGGCTGAGGGCAGAAATCTGCTGCTATTATCCATTAAGCCACACTATCTCAAGAGCTTTTTTTTGGAGGCGGGGGGCGGTGCGGGAAGAGGAATAAATGGGACACAGAATGAGAATAGGACACATATTTCATATACAATAAATTCAAGATTTCATCTCCTGTCAGACGATCACTTTACTACTCTTAACTAATCTAAGAGCTTCAATTCTCACTCAGAAAGAAAATTATATTCTCAAATAACATCCCTTTATTTTTTTAAATGCAGTCACTAAGATGCAAGCCTTTATTTACAATTCCACATCCTATTTAATTGTATTGTTCTACCTGAAGCAGCCTCCAGTGAATCAGAATGTAATCTTTTTCTTGAGGGACATCCATTTTCCTAGTAACCAAATGAGAGAGAATCATTTTATGATGTGTAAATGAGTGAATATTTACTTTTTTTTTTTTACACAGAAATGAAATACCCCTTCCAAAAAAATAGTTAAGAAAACTTTTTGTACTAGACTAGATTTAAATTGTTATCACCTTTGAGCTATAGTTTAATAATCTCAGCTTTTGTTATTACGAGAGCTAAGGACACTTGCCTTCAGAAAACAGCGCAATTTTTCTACACTCTTTTCGCATTTTACTAAATAAGAGAGGGGAGGAGAAAGGGGTAAGTATTCATACTGCTGCCAGGCACTGTGCTAAGGGCCATTTAAAAATATCATCTCACTTGATCTTCACAACAACTCTGGGAGGGAGGTACTGAGGCGAAGAGGCTAGGAGACTTGCCCAGGATCATACATCTAGTGTTAGTGGTAGATATGAAACGAGGCCTTCCCTTCAACAGGCCTACAGAAAAATAAGGTTAGATAAGGTTAATGAATTACATTGTAACATGAGTAAAAAGTAGTTCAGAAATAGCTGCTGTCTTAAGGAAAGGGAGTTAAAGAGCTTACTTTTTGGAAGTACATTAATACTTCTCACTTTAAAAAGGCAAGTGTACCCTAAAGGCATCTTGCAAAACAAGACACTACTAGCCTCTGATGACAAGCACTAGGTGAAGAACCTACAGGGAAAAGACAGCAAACAACTTCAAAGATAGTCTAGTGGAAAAAGTTGTTCACTCATTTCAGTCATATCTGACTTTTGGTGACCCCATTTGGGGTTTTCTTGGCAAAGATACTTAAATGGTTTGCCATTTACTTCCTCAGCTCATTTTACAGATGAGGAAACTGAGGCAAAGAGGGTTAACTGATTTATCCAGGGTCACATGACTAATAAATGTGAGGTGAGATTTGAATTCAGGAAGATTCATCTACCTGACTTCAGGCCTGGCACTCTATCCACTGAGCCAACTAGCAGCCCCAGTGGAAAAAGATATAATTAATCTCTTTAACTATTCAGAGTGCAGACACACTTAACTTTCCATTCACAAGCTAATTGTTTTGTTTCTTCTTTGGCAAATTTTGTTTTCAAGTTTAATGTTACCTTATCTCAGGCTTCTAATAAATCTATCAACTCGCTCTATTTAAATACTTGGTATATTGAGAAGTTCATTAATTTAATAAATAACAATTACATTGCATTGTTTTCCTAAAAAATGGCTCCAATCCTCCTGTAATCTTAACAAAGATTACAGACAGCAGCTCAATCACATTAACCAATTCCTTCAATATCCAGGAATTTATATCGGGCTTGGTAATTTGAATAAGAACAGGGAGAACTCTTACTATTTCCCTAGTTGACTGAAGAATGAAGAAAAAATGGATCACTTTCTAAGTCCAACACTAGGAAAAGAAAAAACAAAAACCTGTTTCTCTGAGTCAATTTAAGAGTGACTTTTTAGAATTCTTCCAGAGGACAGATGTAAGAAAGATAGAAAACCAGCACCTAACACAAATTCAACATTAGAGGACAATTGTGTGACACCAATTTCTGCATTAAAAAAGTTGTTGGACTTTTACAAATGTAGTGACTCAGTTCTTACTACATATACCTTTCTTTGAAAGTCTACTTTTTTTCTAGGATGATACTCTGCATGGCCTGTTCCTGTCTTGATTTGAATTGTGTATCTCTGTTACAGGGTTTTACAGAAAGGCTGCTTTCTCCTGAGAATGTGTTTTCTGGAAAAATGACTTTATGCTTAGCTAGTTTCTATCTCTGTTTCTTTAGTTCTCTCTCTCTGCAACTGGATTTTAAAGACAATTGAAACTCGGACTTAACTGGTTCCTGTTGCATTTTCCCAGAGCACTTTAACTGTTGGCACCTGGATATGTCATTTCTATCACCAATTTTACTGCAACTGTTTTTCAAAATCTCAGGCTCTGGTGATGAAAACAAGTTTTTGGCATCTGTAATGGTCTTGTTTTGATCTGTACACTTAGCCTTGTCTCTCATACTTCCATGATTATGTGATGACATTTTGATTGGAGCTCTTTCTTGCTCCCTTGGGTCTTTCATTTCATTCCTTGACATGCAATGATGTGAAGTAGAAATAAGGGGTTTTTCAACCACTAAAGACTGGGCTTTCTGCACCACAGGAAATCCGTTTCTCTCAGGGGCATCTCTTTCATCTTTTTTCTCTTTAAATCCTGTTATCAAAGTCTCTGTAATAGGGCTGTTGTTTGGTGGTGTAGTTGGCATCTTTTTACACACATTTTCTGTTGCAGATATTCTTCTTTCAAATTGTCCTATACCAGTGTCCAATAATCTACCTCCTCCATATTTATGATTTGTCCTTTGTGGTGAGTTCAACATGAGTCTATCTGTACATTCACCTAAAGACAAAAACACAAAAGGTAAAAAATATTAAAAACAAAAAAATAAAATTTTAGTTGGATTAGGACAAAGATAGAGAATTTTACAATGGAAGTAGAGGTACTCAGACTTCAGACATCAACCACTACAATTTAAAAGCTTTAAGCATATTGCCCTCTATTTCCATCAGAACTGCCTATATATAAGACTCGAAACGATGTGTACTGTGAGCATTTTTATGATATAGTTTTAGATGTAAGAAACACTAACTATGTCAGATTTTTATTGTTTTTAGAATTTATTAAGTTTATGAAAAACAGTGTTATTTTTACTCCATAAAAGAATTCTCTGGAATTCTACATATTTTAAAAGCCTATATAGTTGTTTACCCCCCCCCAAAATGCAGGAAGTTATGTAAAAGCACACAAACCTTGCTTTGGGATTGGTTTGAAGAAATCTGTAATTGAGTGATTTCTGAAAAATAAGACACAAATGATGTGGTATAATTAATTTAAATTTGTAAAAAAATCTCAATAATTCAGAATTAATTTCACATTGGGTGGTTATACCCTGAAAAATGTCCCAAAACAACATTTTGTTAACATAACAATGAATATTATACTGCTAAATGGAGAATCTGTATATATATCTGTATGTATAATAAAAGATTATAGTATACCAAACTGGAACTGATCTTCAGACCATCAAGTCCAAATTCCCCCTTTCAATATTTTTTTGTAAATGAGAATTACAGAAATAAGTGGGTCAGCATTACATAAGTAATAAGAACCTAACCTCTAACAATTGTAAAACTTACTGCTCTTTCCACAGTACCTTTTTTTAATAGAGACAGGATCTGTGATTTCATTGGTGTAACAGTACCCAGATGAAGTAACTCTACCAAAACAATGTGGCATGTGCTCTGCACTTACAGTTTTAGAATTGCCTAGAACATGGGGCAGTTAAAGTGACTCACCTAGCTTCAATCCTAGCCAGCATGGTGGAAAGCCGGGGAGAACTACAACAGACATGAAGCCACAGTTCTCTATCTACGGTATCTTTCTGTCTCTTAGTAGTATAACACTTTAAGTGCAAATTTATTAAAGCTTGAAAGATTGTTTTTTTTAATAAAAAAATTACACTAGAATGGAGGCAGGAATTGTAAAAACTGCTGCAGAGGACTGGAGGGCTAACCATTTCAAGAAATGAAAACCACCAAAGAGGAGCAAAGTAATAAATGGCAACATGCAGAGCTACGTAATTTTTAATAAAGGTCCTGAGTTGAAATGTGTTATTAAAAGAAAAAAAAACAAAACATACCCAAACCTCTACCTTTTTTTGTACACTGTGGTTAGTAAAATAATTCCATCTAAGTTAATTTCATTTATAACTAAGCATAAATTGGGATGAGTATCCATTGCTAAGTAAGAATTAAATGCCATTGTTATTATTTTCCATCTAAGAATAATTTAAGAAATTTAAGAGCTGCCAAGGAAAAAAGTTCAAGAAACAGAAAAAATGCAAAAAACAAAAGTTAAAATAATTACTTTGGATGTAAAGTGCTCAACTTGTGAAAAACAAAGCCAAGCTGACAAAGCTTTAGGGACTATGTGCACACTCGACAGTGGCAACAACATTACGCAGAGGCTCACAGTGCTAGTATCTCTGGTATTAAAAAATAATGAAGGGGTGAGAAAGGGGGGGAGGGAGAGGTAAAATGGGGGATATTTTCCTTATATAAAAGAGATGCACAAGAAAGAGCTTTCTTACAGAGGAGGGGAAAGTGGTAGGGGTGACAGGCAATATATAAACCTCACTTATCAGAATTGGTTCAGAGGGAAGTATAGAAATCTACCTGAAGAGAGGATAGAAGAAATGCGGGGGCAGGATACTTTTGCAAAACTACACATACATAGCCTGCATTGAATTGCTTGCCTTCTCATTGGGGATGGGTGAGGAGGGAGGAAGGGAAAGAAATTGGAACTCAAAGTTTTAGAAACAAATGTTGAGTATTGTTCTTGCATACTGCACTAGTAAAGCCAAGGACACTACACAAGCTCACATCAAAACCCATTCCTCCTTTGGTCCTCTCTCCCTCTTTCCAGTGCCAGCTTGGCCACAGTCCTTTAGGAGCATTTGTCTTCTGGGGTCTGAAACCCAGAAGCACCAGTGCTACAAAGCTCTGAACTAGTCGTGCCAGGAAAAACAGGCAGAGAACCAAGAACAGAGGGAATGAAGCAGGTTACCAGGAGAGCACACCAACTATGGAGGGGTAGGTGGGGGGTGAGTTGTGCAGCACCCCATCACAAAACACCAACTATGGAGGGGTAGGTGGGGGGTGAGTTGTGCAGCACCCCATCACAAAACACCAACTATGGAGGGTAAGTGGGGGGTGAGTTGTGCAGCACCCCATCAAATCTGAGTAAAAGAGCATAGCAGGACCAGTTTTGACTATCCAAAAGTCAGTTTGGACAGAGACCTAGCCTGGTGAACCATGAATTACCCCAGTGTGGGAGGAGGCTGAGATACTCTGAGATACAACCTCCAAGGGAACCATAATCAGGGGTGAAGGACTCAAGAAGTAGGTGATAAGGGAAAAAAAAAAGATCAAAAGTACCAAATATTTCAGAAAAATTCTTAAAGACCTTGAATACAAACAGAAAAATTAACAGTAAAAACAGCAACAATAGAAGGAAATGTGGACTCCAGATTGGGTAAAAAAGTTTAGGCATCTTTGAATAAATACTGCAAAATAAAGGAAAATGATCTAATACTTAATGAGACAGAGACCCTGCGGAACTTGAGGAGAAATGAAACCACAACACATTGTTTTTGAGTAGCTTAAAATAGAAATAATAATTCTGAGCAGCATTTATGTCCTACACAGAAAAGTTGAGTAGATTAAAAAAACCTCACCAAAGAAAAAGAGACTACAATAGAATGAGAATGTGAATACGAAGAAGTGAAGAAAATCCAAGGAAAAGAAGGGATAAGGAAGAAAACTATATTATGTTGAAAAGGACTATAGATAACAAATCAATATCAGTAATAAACTTATATGCACCAAACACCTTGGCATCCAAATTCATAAAAGAAACATCTGAGCTTCATTAAATAACATTAAAATTGATCATCATACAATCAAAACATATGGGCCAAAACACAGGTTGCATAGAGACAACCAGAGGATCACAGGTCTCCCTCAAGGATTAAGGCAGGACAAAAAAACCTTAACACTATAAACGAAAGAAATAATAGAAGAAAACTGTCCAGAAACTTTTACATAGAAAAATGAAATTGCAATAAGAAAACTAAGATCACCTCTAGAAATAAACAAAAATGGCTCCAAACTCAGACACTAGTGGTTAAATTTAACAATTCAATTCAGAAGGAAGTTCTGCAAGCCATCAAGAAAAGACCTTCAAATACAGCAAGAGTATTCCACCCCCACTAGAAAAAGGAAGAGAGATGGAATAATCTATTTGGAACAGAAATGGCCTCAGGATGCAGCCCTGGATGACCCATCCAGCAACTCTGAGCCTAATCATACAGGACAAAAGATGGATGTTCAATAATAAAGAAAAGTCAGAAACATTTTTTAGAAAGAAAACCAGAATGACCAAACGAGAGACAACACATGAAATGCATAATTTTGATTACATTAAATTGAAAAGTTTCTGCACAAAGCCAATGCAACCAAGATTAGGAGGGAAGCAGAAAATTGGGAAAGAATTTTTACAATCAGTGTCTCTGATAAAGGCCTCATTTCTAAAATATCTAGAAAACTGAATCAAATTTATAAGAATCCAAGTCATTCCTCAATTGATAAATGGTCAAAGGATATGAACAGGTAGTTTTCGGATGAAGAAATTAAAGCTATCTACAATCATAAGAAAAAATGCTCTAAATCACTATTGATTAGAGAGATGCAAATCAAAACAACTGAGGCACCACATCCTACCTATCAGACTGGCTAACATGACAAAACAATAAATAAATGCAAACCAAAAAAAATCAGAAATAGTTACTCTATCCTTTTCAGACCATAATACAAGAGGAATAGAAATTGGCTCAGGGACCACAAAAGACACAGATCCAAGTGGAGACTTAGCACCGAAATCTTAAATAACTAATAGGCCAAAGAACAAATCACAGAAAAATAATTATGTACAAGAAAATGCTAACAATAAAACAACATACCAAAATTTCTGAGATGCAGCTAAAGCAGTCCTCAGGAAGAAACTCATATCCGATGTCAACCCTGGAGTTTGGTCTAAGAAAGACAAACTAGCAGTCTGGAACTGTGCTCTGCATGCACGCTCTGCCCAATTGAGAGAAATAAACAACCTACTCTTTCTCTATCTTTCTTAGACGAAACTCTGAGGTTGACACCTTACAACCACACGTGAACAAAACAGAAAAAGAGAGTAAGAAACTGAATATGTATTCAACAAGTGTAAAAATAAATAAGTAAACCTAAAATAAGCACAAAAGAGGAGATATTAAAAATAGATGGGATATAAACTGGAAACAAATAGAAATGATAAATAAAACTAAAAGCTGGTTCTTTAGAAAGACTAATAAAATTGACCAATCTGTAGCTAATCTGATTAAAGAGAGAAGAAAGTCAAATCAATAAAACAGCAAATAACGAAGGTGAAACAACAACAAAGCTGTAAGAAAAATAACCAAAACATATTATGTACAGTTATGTGCTAATAAAACCTAGAACACAAAAGAAATAGAGGGATACCTTCAAAAATAAAAATAACCAAACTATCAGAAGGCTGTATCAAGACCTTAAATAACCTAATCTCAGGAAAAGATAGAGATCTAGGTATAAAGGAATTACCAAAAGGAAAAAAAACCCAAACTCCTAATCCTATTGTATTCGCCAGAGAATTCTATCAAACTTTTAAAAAACAATTAGCAAACATACTCCAGAAATTACTCTCAAAAACTGAGAAAGTACCCTATCAGAATCTTTTTATGAAACAAATATAATCCTAATACCCTAAACCAGGAAAGATTGAAAGAAAACCACAGACCAGAAAATCATTAATGTACCTTGACAAAAAACTTCAACACAATCCTATTAAACATTAGACTCTTAAGAATTCATACAAGAAATAATTTCTTTTGATCAAGTAGAATTTGTACCAGGAAAACAAGGAGGGCTCAACATTAGGAAACGTCAACATAATCATATTATTATTATAATAATATTATCATATTATTAATTTAATCATTAAAAAACAAAACATCTAAAACCACATTATCATCAACAGATGCAGAAAAAGCCTTTTATAAAGTATAATATTCTTTCATGCTAAAAATTCTAACAAGTACAGCACAGAGGGAGCTTTTTTTAAAATATCATAAAAAATATCTACCTAAATACAAAAGCAAGCATCACATGCAATGGAAATACAATAGAATCTTTTCCAATAAATTCGGAAGTGAAGCAATGATGCCTACTCTTCTCACTATTATTTGATATAATTTTGGAAATGCCAACAATAACAGTAAAATGAGAAAGGGATTAAAGGAATTTTCAGCCATATCTGATTCTTCAGGGGTTTTCTTGGCAAAGATACTGGAATGGTTTGCTATTTCTCTCTTCAGCTAAGTTAACAGATGAGGAACTGAGGCAAACAGTGTTAAGTGACTTGCCCAGGGTCGCACAGATACTGAGTGTCTAAGTCTGAATTTGAACTAAGATCTTCAAGACTCCAGGCCCTGTGATCTATCCACCTCACCACCTAGCTACCACATAAAAGGAATAAAGATGTAAAGAGATAAAACTATTTCTCTTTGCTAAAGATATGATGGTTTACTTGGATAACCCCAGAGAATCATCAAAGATACTCACTGAGACAATTAACGACTTCAACAAAGTTTCAGAACACAAGCTACATCATCAAAAATCAATAGCATTTCTGTAAAATAACAACAAATGATAAGAAGCAACAATAAAAACTGGAATCCATTCCAAATAACTACAAAATGCATAAAATACCTGGGAATTAGTCTCCCAAAGCACACAAAATAATTAGTTTTTCAATTGCAACTGAGAGAAAAATGAAAGACAAAATGCAGGGTGTCCCTAAAGTCTCAATGCAGTTTTAAGCTTTGATTGGCATAGCAAGATACACTATCCTGGGAACGTAAGTCTGAATGAAATCAACACAGAATAATTAAGGAAGTGCTACAAAGTACCAAGCAATCTACCTGAAAGTCACTACACACAAAAACTTCCAGGAAACCATATTGTGCCATAAATATCAAGGAATTTCATCTTAAATACTCATTTTACCTGTCTCTTTAAAAAGTTTTATTGAAAGCTGTTTTTAACTCTTGTCATTTCTAAACGTATCAATCTAATTTTGCCCTGTAAAAAATATTTAAGCAAAAATTACCAACCAAACTATTACAAAAGTAGCTTATGCACCCTATGCACACTCACCTCTCTAATGAGGCAGAAAGTTAGCTGAGACCAATGCTGACTACTGCAAATATTATTTTCCTTTACTTTATAGTTGTCTACTCTCCCAGTACAACTTACTTTGCTCTGCATCATTCATCCAAGTTTTACCATGTTTCTCCGGATTCCTTTTCTCATGGTTCCTATACCTTGATCTGTTTGGCCACTCACCACTTTGCTAACTGTTTTGCCTCTATAAAAGAGTGCTACAAATAATGCGGAACATATAGTGCCTGTCTAAAACGGGTATGAATGCTTCATTAGGGATTTATTCTCCCAAAATTTCACATAATATTCAAGAATTATTAGCCTAATTCACAACAGCAGCACCAATATTCCCACAGCCCCACTAATCCTGACTTTTGTGGATGTGGGTGAGTCATAGGGGAGGGGAGGGATTTTAGAGTGGTTTTAATTTGCATTTCTAACTAGTTCTATGTATTTCAACACTTGAAAGTCTTTGTATTTTAAAAAATACTAAAGCGCTAGAGTCGTAGATTAGCTCAAAGCTAAATTAAAAACACTAAGGTAAGAAGCCAGATGGGTTTGAAATGACAAGACATATATGGATCAAGTCTCTCTTAATTTTAAGCACACACACAAAAAGAAAACGAAACAAAAACAGCAAGCACTGGCGGAAAGTAACTAGAGGACATAAAACACTGATGGGGGAGAAAATTTGGGGAAAATAAATTCATTTCTCAATTTAGAAAACAGCACAAAGAATGTTTTTAAGCAAAACAACAAAAGTGCACAAAGATGCCCTGTGGACAAGCTGGTGGAGCACTGGCGAGAGGAGGAAATGCTTAAAGCTATTACAAGGAAAAAGCACTGCAAATAACTAACAAAGCAGAAAGGAGCGGGTCCGGGAGAAGGCAGATCGACACATGGTACAGTTTTACACACACACCCCGAGGAGAAAATGTAAACAATTCTATCTGTAGACCAGGAAGCGTGGACCCCTCAGGGAGGCAAAACCTGAGCACGGCAGGGAATATCGCCTCCTGAGCCCACTTCTGGGGGGCAGCGCGCGCACACACACACAGACAGACAGACACACACACACCACACACACACACAGACACACACACACACAGGGAATATCGCCTCCTGAGCCCACTTCTGGGGGGCAGCGCGCGCACACTCACGCACAGACAGACACACGCACGCACAGACACACACACACACAGACACACACACACACAGGGAATATCGCCTCCTGAGCCCACTTCTGGGGGGCAGCGCGCGCACACTCACGCACAGACAGACACACGCACACACACACGCACAGACAGACACACACACACACACACAGACACACACACACACAGGGAATATCACCTCCTGAGCCCACTTCTGGGGGGCAGCGCGCGCACACTCACGCACAGACAGACACACGCACACACACACGCACAGACAGACACACACACACACAGACACACACACACACAGGGAATATCACCTCCTGAGCCCACTTCTGGGGGGGCAGCGCGCGCACGCGCACACACACACGCACAGACAGACAGACAGACACACACACACACGACACACACGCACAGGGAATATCGCCTCCTGAGCCCACTTCTGGGGGGCAGCGCGCGCACACACACACACACACATGACCCTGATCGCTCCACATCCTGGGAGGCTCGGCCAGTGGGCCAGGGGGGGCCGTTCGGTCCCAGGGGTCCGGCAGCAGGCTGGAGAAGCCCCTTCGGGACCGCAGCCAGCCCCGAGGCCCACGGCCCCACCACCTCACCTGTCACCGCGTCTCTCCTGACTCCTCCCCGAACCAGGCCGGGCCGCATCGGGCCTCAAGCGGCAGCGCGACAGCGGGGCTGGGGAAGAGTCCGGGGAGGGCCTAGCGGCCACGCCGCCCAGCCGCATGTCCCCGTCGCCGCGCTGGGGGTCCGGTCCGGGGACGCAGTCGCGCCGCGGGGAGTCCAGGCAGCTTGGGACCGCGGCCGGGCACTTCCACGCCCCTTCCCTCTTCACAACAGTTACCTGTAAGACGGTGGTGCAGAGGCTGGCGGGAAGGAACCAAGCCACCAGAAGGGGGCGGGCTTTGCCGCCGGGACTGGTGTGTTGATCGGCTTGATTGGCTGGCACTCGAGGTTATTCATACGCATGCGCAGACTCCGCCCCTGTGTGGGGTTTTTTTTTGTGTGTTTTGTTTTGTATTTTTACTTGCGAACCCCGGGCCGAACATCCCAAACCCGGAAATTACTCAGTGTGTAGGAAGGAGGCGCGAGTCGTGGCCGTCGCTCTCTAGAGCCTCCGATCTCAGTGGTTGTTTGCGGTCTAGCGGCCTGCTCCTGGGGGCCTGCTCCTGGCGGCCTGGGCTGCAGCGTCCCTGACCGAGCCCGCGGTCAGTGAGCATTCCTCCTGGTCAGGTCGTTTCCCTTGGGTCCGATTCTCCCAGACCCCATTTGGGGTGTTCTTGGCAGAGATACTGGAGTGGTTTCTCATTTCCTTTTCCGGCGCATTTTACAGATGGGGAAACTGAGGCCAAGAGGATGAAGCGACCCGCCCAGGGCCACACAGTCTGAGGCTGGATTTGAACTAAGTCTCCAAGCGCTCCTTAACCTCCTCCCGTGTGCCCGACGCCGTGCAGACGGCCATACCCGCCCTCCCCGGCCATACGGTCTAATGGGGAGAGTCAGGCAAACTGACGAGGAATACGGCGTAACTAGGAGAGAGAGAAGAGACCAGGAATTCAGAGAGCCCAGTCTTTGAATAGTCGTGCCCAGCGTGGTGCTGAGGGCTGAGGATACCCAGAAAGCCAGGGTGTCTTGCCCCCTAGGGCCCCCTCACTCGAAGGGTCTTGCCTGCTTAGTTCGGGATGAAGAGGAGGGGGACTTTAGCCCTTTTTAGTTTTGATGCCTTACCTACAGTAAGAACAGGACCTTAAATCACCCATCCCTGCAAAATAAACAGTGGCAGTCAGATGGCAAGGGATGGAGGACTGGCCTGGAATGGGGGAGATGTGGCTTCGAACACTTACTGGCTGTGAGACCCTGGCCAAGTCACTTATCCTGTTTGCCTCAATTTCTTCACCTGTAAAATGAGCTGGAGAAGGAAGTGGCAAACCACTCCAGTACCTTTGCCAAGAAAACCCCAAATGGGGCCACTTAGAGGGGGAAATGACTGCCCAAGGACTTTTAAGAGACATGGGATGAAGTCAAAGGAAGCCAGAGGAGAGGTCTGTTCAAGTTGACTGACCTCTGGTTCCTACAGAAATGCTTTGAGTTAACTGAAATGCAGAGAGGGAGTGTTTGGCATCTCTGGGGGCATCTTTGGGGAGACCCATCTTTGGCCCAGTCATTTTGCCTCAACTCTCTCTTTAACCTGAGCTTTGGAGGCTTGAAAGCAGGGTGATGTGTTAAATAGTTAGCATGAGTCATAATTTTGACAGGGTCTCATCTTACAAGAATAGTAATACACATACTTCTACTGAAACCAGGCTGACCCAGAAGTCTTATACCCAAAGGAGCTGATTTTCTCCCTTTTGCATTTTTTATCCATTACATTTTTAATTAATTTATTTTTAGTTTTCAACATTCACTTCCATAAGATTTTGCTTTCTAAATTTTCTCCCCTTCCCCAACATGACATGCAATCTGACATAGGTTCTACATATACATTCATAGTAAATCTATTTATACATTAGTCATATTGTAAAGAAGAATTAGAACCAATGGGAGGAATCCCAAGAAAAAAGAAACACAAAATGGTATACTTCGATCTGCATATGAAGCAAAGAATATATTCCCTTCTTATATTTTAAAATAAATTGTAATATTTTTTTTAACCTGGCTCAATTTATCCCCATATGTTCCCTCTGCCCTGTAAGATATGGGCATCTTTATGTAAAATATCTACCCAAAAGAATTGTTGGGGAACATTTTAACTTCTGGTGGACCTGGAATTCTTGTTTCCATTGAGAGAATGCTGACTTCTGATAAAAAAAAAATACTGATATATTGAGAAGCAAAATTATTTTGGCTAGAAATTCTTGAGTGGAGATGAAACAGAGGAACATCTAGACCCTTTATCTAGAGCCTGTGTCTGCTCTGAGCATTCTTTAAAAGTGTCCTATTTTCCAGGAAGATGATAAATGTTGGAGAAGATGTGGTAGAGTTGGAATGCTAATTCATTGTTGGTGGAGCTATGAGCTGATCCAGCCATTCTAGAGAGCAATTTGGGACTATGCCCAAAGGGCTACAAAAATGTGCATACCCTTTGACCCAGCTATATTGCTTCTAGGACTCTATCCCAAAGAGATCATAAAAATGGGAAAGAGTCCCACATGTACAAAAATATTTATAGCAGCTCTGTTTGTGGTGGCCAAAAACTGAAAATCAAGGGGATACCCATCAACTGGGGAATGGCTGAATAAATTGTGGTATATGGATGTAATGGAATACTATTGTGCTATAAGAAATGATGAATAGGAAGACTTCAGAGAGACCTGGATAGACTTATATGATCTAATGCTGAGTGAAAGGAGCAGAACCAGGAGAACTTTGTGCACAGCAACAACCACCATGTTCAAGGAATTTTTCTGATAGACTTAGTACTTCATTGCAATGCAGGGACTTAAAAAATTCCCAATGGTCTCTTAACGCAAAATGCCTTCCACATCCAGAGAAAGAACTATGGAATTCGATCACAGAATGAAGCAGACTATTTTCTTTTGTATTATGTTTTGTTTAGTTTTATGATTTCTCCCATTCATTTTAATTCTTCTATGCAACATGACTAAAGTGAAAATGTATTTAATAGGAATGTATGTGTAGAATGTATATGAAATTGTATGCTGTCTCTGGGAGGGAGTGGGGAGATAGGGGGAAGGGGGAAGTGAGGAGGAAAGTTCTAAAATATATGGAAGTGATTATAGAACACTGAAAACAAATAAAATAATAATTAAAAACTCATTAAAAAAGACTTCAAAAAAAAGTGTCCTGTTTTTGTTTTGAATTGGGAGGGGAAAATCCTTAAAATGAAGAACCATAATGGTACAATGGGAAAAAGTACAAAATTTGGAATCAGAGTGTTTAAGGTTTGGTGCTATTACCTGCTAGTTGTGTTGGCAAATTTTTCATCTCTCTGGGCCTGTTTCTCCTAAAAATGAAGGGATTGTTCATGATTTTTAAAAATTTTCTCTTCAGTTCTAAAATATTAAAATGTATCTGTGATCTCATTGATTTGGATGTTATCTCTAATTATGAAGGGCTTGTCAGCATCCTATTATAAATTCACTAGTGAGGGACCCCACCCATGGTGCTGAGGGCCTTCTTGACCTGAGGAAGATACCAGTGGTATACTAACTATATTATCTTCTCTGACATTCATCATGTGGTCAGCCTATTTTTTTGGTTTTGTAGCATATATTTTTCTGGTGACATCTTTTCTTCCTCTTTTTCTTCCAAGTTCCTTACTTGTTATGTGTTACCACCTATTCACACCCATCACCCACCTCTCCCCTTCTGTCTGGTATTCATTTTTTAATTCCTCCAAGAGTGCTGTGTTTCATGTCCAAAAACTAAATAACAGCACAACTTAATACTGATATTTTAAAAATAAGTCTTTGTTTCTGTACAATAATAATAACTGACATATAGTACTTAAAAGTTTGAAACAAACCTATGAGGTAGGTAGAATTTATATTATCTCCATTTTATAGAATGCTGAAGCTCAAAAGGTTAAATGATTTGCCTGTGGCCGCACAGATAATAAATGTCTGGTAGGATTTGAACCCCAGTCTTCCTGATTTCCAAGTCTTATTAAACTAGACCAGGCAGGCTATTTCCTAAAAAAAAAAAAAGTTCATTGGCATCTTTTAAGTTTTTAATATCACATAGATTTTCCAGTAGTCCCCTTCCTCCTCCCTTTTCCAAGGAGTCATCCTTAAAACAAAGAATAAAAAAGAGAGGAGAAAAAAGTTCAGTAAATCAATATATTGAAAAGTCTGATGTTATGTGCAGTCCTGAATATCAAGCCCCTACTCCCTAAGCCTGGCAAAGAAGCTGGGATAGAGAAATATCTTCTCAAAGTTCTTCCTTGGGATCAAGCGTGGTCATTATAATTTGGAACATTCAGTTTTGTCTTGTAGCTATTTCATTGTTGTGGTCGGTCTATATTGTTTCGTTGTTCTGCTTACTTTGTATCACAAGAGGTCTTCCATTCTTTGCATTTATCATATTCATCATTTCTTATAGTACAATAATATTCCACTATACATTATACAGTTTATTTAACCATTCACCAGTTGAAAGGCATCTCCTTTATATCCAGTCATTTGCTATAATGATAAAAAAAAAAATGCTGCTATAAATCTTTTAGTGCCTATGAGGTCTGCCTTTTTGTCTTTGACAGAGACTGCCTGCTTCTTAAGAGCCTAAGACTATTTGTATTCATTCACAAGAGCATCTTGTCCCTTGGACTGAGGTTTGAACTATTTATAAAATGTTGCTACTTTTTATTAACTGTAATGATTGTGACAGGCACTTTCATGATTAGAAATATCTAAAGGCAATCCTCAAATCTTACTTTGGCAAGTGGGTTCTACTTTAACTCTCAGGGTTCAAGGCTATCTCCACACTTGTTCCTATCTAATTTGCCACCCTGATACCAGCTATTATTTTTACTCTTACTCCCAGTCAAACTAGATCATTTACTGTTCCCCAAATTTCACCTATCCTTTTCTTCTTTGTGTCTTTGGGTTAAAGTTACCTATTGTAACAAAATTTCATTTGTACTTTTGAGATGCTTTAATGTTTGTAAGCTTTAAAAGTTCAGCTACTTATGCCTTCTCATACCCTAGGATGCTGTCTTCCCACATCTCCACCTATGGAAGTCCTGCTCAACCCTCAAAGCCTGTTTTAGAAGTTACCTCTTTCATGAAGCCTTTCCTGGTTCAATTTCTCTTTCCCTGGGTCCCACTCCAAAAAATGTAAGCTCAACACACTTTTAAATTTAAACTGCAATATTAACATTTTTCTCTATCGCTTTCTTATGTCTAGAGACAATTAACAAAACAATAAATCAAGCCCTGATTTTTAGTGTTTGCCAATTTCACTAGGAAATTTACTCACAATGAAAATGTAACAAGTTAACAAATATTGAATCATCTCTCCTCTACACCTCTTACATTAGATCATATCTCTGTTGTATTCTAGTCTATATTTTTAGATACATCTCTTCTTTAGTTTATGAGATTATAAATTCCACGAAGGAAGGAATGACTTTACATGTATCTTTGTAGCCCCCCCACAGTGCCTAAAACGGTACTTGCAGAGTAGGCATATAATTACAAATCCTGAATAAATTGAATGAGCAAGCAACCTTTTACAAGAACCAAAAAGAACAAGTCAAATCCTGTTACAACAAATAATTGTTAAAACTGCACATCAGAAGATTCCCTAACTCAAGCTGAATACTCATTTACTCAAGCAATATTTTATAAAATAAAATTCCAGTACGACAAAACAATTTAGACAAGTCTTTGGATTTTATTGTACTGACTGACCTGCAGTTCACCTCTTCTCCCCCTTTTTAGATCTAAGGTAATTAATGAGCATCAAACTGACCTATAGGTAAAAGGAGGAGAGTGCAGGGAAAACAACAGGAGGAAAGTTAATTCATTCATCCGTTAATTCAATAAATATTTGCAGAGTACCTAATGCAGACCCAGTTCTGTACTAGAGGGTTTATAGAAAAATAGAAGGCAATGTCCCAGGCCTTTAGGAATCAGAGTGATTAACTTAGAGTAATTGACTGTAGTAGGACAGAGTAATGTTTGTAGAATGAAGGAGACAGGGTGTGGGGGAAGGGAGGAATAATGTGATTCTCTCAACAGCAGGACTGCACCCACCCAGACAAGTACAGGATTCCAAAAAGAAACACACAAACAAAAAACCCTAAAACAACAAAAAATAACCCTCACTTAATCCAAACCATCTCAAAGTGTGTTCTGCAGAGAAAAACAGCCTGGAGGTAAAAATCCATTCTGAATAATCAATTAATTGCTTTTCTTGGATTTGAATCATCCAGTTTCCAAAGTGTCACTTTAAGATTGGCCACCAAACAATAGTTTTCACATTTTCTTAATCTGAGCAACAGATTATAGAGTTAAGTGAGGCAAGAAATCCTTTGATCAATAAATGGAGATGGAGTTATAATGAAAACACACAATTTTAAAAATCTCTTCTTAACAGGGAAGTAGTTCTCCAAATCCCCAATAGGGATCAAGGTCCTCACTTTGTTGTTTTATGTATTTGAAAACAATGCATATTTGGATAGCTGTGTGAGGCAGTCAATTACCAACCTTTGCCTGGGAGATTTGGAGGATATATCCTTTCCTCTACACTCAGAGAATGCCTCCTGGCATTGTGCTGCAGTATTCACACCTTTTGGCTATGTTTTATCCCCAGTTAATGAAGGGCATTTGTAAACATTTAAATTTTGTTGAACCAGAGATCACTGAACAGGAAACCCTGAAAAAAAGGTATTGAAGAACCTACTGGTATGCATCTATGTGAGGCTTTGGGGAAAGTGCCAAAAGGGGCAAAAGGCCAGGGAGGGGAGATAGAAACCTCAAATGAAATTTAGTCAAGGTTAAGAATAGAAATAGGTGGTTCTAGAAGACTTATGGATATGGGAATCAGAAGGGAAAATCATTTAATATGGTATGTAAGAACATTGCCTTCTGAGCTTGTCTTTGTATTCAGGATCCATTAGATCCTTGTTTCTTCAAGGGTCAATAAGGCTTAAAGGGAGAGCTTTAGTTAGGACTTAGTGTATAAAGTCTTGGGCAAGGGGTACAGGCAGGCAAACAAGGCAAGACTGACTAGGAAGGGCTAGAAATGGGAGACTGTCTGGACAAGAGGAGCTAAATAGATACTTACATGGTCCAGACACTCTGCCACTGGACAGCTGCTGCTGGACAGTATAATAATACCGTCACTGAGGCACATTGCTCAGTCACTGGTGTGACTCAGTCCCAGCGATGGGGAACCTGCTGCCTCAAGGCCATACGTGGCCTTCTACGTCCTTTTGACCGAGTCCAAATTTTACAGAACAAATCCTTTTATTAGGGGGATTTGTTTGGACCTAGGTATATGTAGTCTCTAGGGTTGATCCCCACCCCTGGTCCAGTGACTGAGCAACGTGCCTGGATGGCAGTGTTGTTACGCTGTCCAGCAGCAGCTGCCCAGTGGCAGATTGCCAGATGGGGCCACGAGGCCACAGGTTTCACACCTTTTCAGAGTATAATATCTCTACAGGAAGGTTCAATCTATTGGTCTCTCTTTAATGGAAGCTACAATTTCTTCCCATTTTGGGCCATTAGCATGGACTAGATAGTATCATATTGATGGCACCATTCAGCAAGAATGTTGAAATGCAGAACTCTTTCAGCAACAACCTTTAGCTTAGGATCAACAGAATCTCTTCCCCGTTCCTTTTCCCTTTGACTTCCTCGGAACCTCAGCAAATTTTAAAATTCAATTTTATTTTATTTTTATTTCTGAATCCTCTTTGTCCCCCCTTCTTCTTCATCCATGAAAAAATAAGAAAAACGAACCATTACAAATTATGTATAGTCAAACAATACAAATTCTCACTTTAGCCATGTTACCTCCTTCCAAAAAAAGGTCTCAACCTGCACTCTGGCTCTACCACCTCTGTGTCCAAAGATAGTATGTTTCATCATGAGTCTTCTGGAACTCTGATTGATTTCCATTGTTTGATCTGAGTCCCTAAGTCTTTTAAAGTTGTTTGTTTTCACAATATTATTGTTATCATATAATGTGTTCTTCTGGTTCTACTCCCTTCACTCTGTATCAGGTTTTTCTAAAACTATTCCCTTCATCATTTCGTATAGCCCAGTGATGGCATAAAGGCTATGGGAAACTCTACCCCCGCAACTCTCCTTGAATTTTTCCCACACAGTCAAGTTTCTAGTTTTTGCTTGAGGCATTTGCCCATTCATTAATCCTCTCAACTGGCCTTTTGTTGAAGCCTATGCCTAATTTCCCAATTCTCTGTTACCTCCAGATTGCCTTGGTTACTTCCCACCCTTGATCCTATCTAGACCTCATTCTCCCTTGGCTACATGGCTTCCTGGCCCTTCTCTGTTACCTCCCAGCCACTCCAGATCACATGGAGACTCCTAGATGTTTTCCTCAGTCTTTCTGTATATAAGATCCATCTTGCCTCCATTAAGGAGTTCAGAGTCAAACCGGTCCACTTGCCAACACATGAATGAATACATGCTAAGACATGAATGCTCAGATTCCTTAAGAGTCTAGCCAATTCAGCAGATTTATAGAATCACACCCACCTTCTATCCATGTCCTAATAAACCTTGTGTTTGGGTAAAAAAAAAGTCTTGAGTTAAAGGACCTGCATGTCACTATTTGGGGATCCCAGTACCCCTAAACCTCAATATATGGTGTTTCCTAATCTCAACACCACTAGCACCCCATCACACACATATACCATGACTTATTCAGTCTTTTTCTAAGTGATGGGTACCCCTTAAGTTTCCAATTCTTTTCCACCTCAAAAAGAGCTTCTATAAGTATTTTTGTACATATGGGTCCTTTCCCCCATATGTGTGTGTATGTGTGTGTGTGTGTGTGTGTGTGTGTGTGAAGCACACACACAGACATGATTGGGTACAAACTCTTGGAACCTCCTTGAATTCTCCTTGAATCTCCCCACTTAATCTGGTCTTTCATATTCAAATCTGTTGCCCTTGCCCTAGCCTAGCCTTCCATTGTCTGTTACCTCTGGATTGCCCCACCTGCTTCCCACCTGAACCCTGCATTGTCTGATACCTCCCAACTGCTTCTATCTGTTTGCCACCCTGGATTACATCACTAGTTACCCCAGGTCCATCAAGATCTTCTTTAGACTCTCCTCCCAGACCAATAGATCACCTCTTGATCTTTCCCCTGGACTTTCTGTATTTAAGTTCCATCTTGCCTCCATGAAGGCACTAAGATTCAATCCAACTCAGACTCCTTCTACCTGAGATTCTATCTGGCCCACTTGTGAATACAAGCATTACAAATGCTTAGGCTCCTTAAGAGTCAACCCAATATGGGGAATTTTTAATAAATTCTGTTTTTCTTTGGCTTTAAGGAGGCTTGAGTCAAATTCATTTGAGCAGGATCCGGCGTGTCAGTATTTTGGGGTCTCCTAGCACCCTTGAACCTCAACATTTTGTTTCCCTGACCAGGAAGTGAACCAGGGCTGAGGCAGTGAGACTGCTGAATCCTCACCACTAGACCACCTCTTGATCTTTCCCACAGACTTTCTGTATTTAAGTTCTATCTTGCCTCCATGAAGGCGCTCAGATTTAATCCAGCACAGATTCCATCTAGCTGAGATTCTCTCTGGCCAAGTGTTATAAATGGTTAGGCTCCATAAGAGTCAACCCAAGATGATGAAACTTTAATAAACTGTTTTTCTTTAGTTTAAGAAATCTTGAGTGGAATTCAATTGAGCAGAACCCAGTGTGTTGGTATTTTGGGGTCCCCAACATCTCAAACCTCAACACACATACATCCATACCTACCTACATATATGTATCTTTGGGTTATAGACCTAGCAGTAGCATTGCTGGTTCAAAGAGTATATACAGTTTAGTAGCTTTGGGAAATGGTTCCAAATTGCTTTCCAGAATGGCTGGGGAAGTCACAGCTCCACCAACAGAGCATAAATGTACTGTTTTTCCACAGCTCCTCCGGCATTAGCCAAACTGAAGTGGTACCTCAGAGTTGTTTTAATTTACATCTTTCTAATTGTTAGTGATTTAGAACATTGTTACATATGTCTATTGATGACTTAAATTTCTCCTTATAAAAACTGCCTTTTCACATCCTTTGGCCATTTATCAACTGAGGAATGATCCTTAGTTTTCTCCAAGCAGAAGATGGGAGAAGTCTTGCTCTACCTAGTCTACAAACTCTTCCTCAATCAAAAGATCTTCCCTCAGTAAGCCACCATATTGCTTTAAAGTAAATAGTTTCAAGGTTTCACCTCCCATACTTCTTTGGGAATCTTATGTAGATGAGTGAGTAGTTTCAAAAGTATGAGTCAGTCTATGCCCTGAAGGCAAATTCATGGTCTTTCTGTTAACTTCAGCGCAGAGAATTTCAGGAAAACAGTTCCTTTGGATCTAGTAGAGCCTAGTTCTCCCACAAATGCCCTAGCAAAGCTCTAAGAATGCACCCAAAGTATGAGCGATAAAAAAGAAGCAAAGAGGACTATAAATTCTTCCATTCTGACCAAAACAGCACAAAAAGACTGTCACAATCCTGTGGAAGTGCAGAACTGAAACAAGCCAGGATGGATTGGGCAGCTCAGTAGTACAGTAGATAGAGCTCCTGGCTGGCAGTCAGAAAGACTTTTCTTCCTAAGTTCATACCTGGCCTCAGACACTTGCTAGCTGTGTGATCCTGGGCAAGTCACTTACCCCTGTCTTGCCTCAGTATGCTCATATGAAAAATGAGCTGAAAAAGGGAACCACTCCAATATCTTTACCAAGAAAACCCCAAATGGGGTCACAAAGAGTTGGGCACGATTGTACAACAAGAACAGAAGGGATGGAAAGCAAATTCCAAAGCAGCCCCCAAGGACACCCCCTCCTCATCAGAGGCAGGATACCAAAACAGACATGCAGCCAGGCAGCCTGGGACCAACCCAGCATCCAGGCAGCCCCGACCTGAGCTGTAACAAGAAACAAGGTCAGACCTTTCCCTAAGTAAGCGGAGCTTGCTTTTAACTGAGAAACAGAATCAAGCAAAGCCTACCTAGGAACACTGGAGTGGAGTTTGCCTCAGGCACAAACCAACCCCCAAATTTAGAAAATGAGATTAGAGATAAGAGGAAAGGGGGAGGAGCAAACAAACAAACACGGAGCAGAATTTAATACTTTTGATGGACAAAAGCTCAAAAGAATAAATCCACAGACCAAACATATAGAAAATGATTTTTACCCTTTTTTTGCCTTTGGAAGTAGTCTAAAGCCTATGGATTCATTCTCAGAGTAATGTTTAAAATAATTGAAGGAAATGCTAAATTTTAGTTAGATATGAGTGGAAATAAAGATGGAATTTTTTTCCTCTGTAAATTCATGCTTCAAATCTATCAACAGATCCTTTGGGAGTCTAAGAACCACTGAAGTAGACCCTCAGAGAAAAGAATGTGAAAAGTACTTGGGAAGAAATGATATAAAGAATGGAATAGCCAAGGAGGAAAAAATGGCAAGGAGAATTAATATTTTGGATGGTAATAAATCTTATCTAAGGATTGAACTTGAAAATTAGTATGAGACAACACAAAACATTAAAATAAAAATATTGAAAACAAAAAAAAAAAAGTATGGTATAGAGTATTTAAAAAAAAAAAACAAATAAACCTGGAAAACAGGTCAAGGAGAATCTAAGAATCATCAGATTACCTGAAAATTATGACAAAAAAAAGTAAAGCCCTAGAAATCATCAATCAAAACTGTTCAGATCTATTAGAGGACAAAATGAAAAGAGAAAAAATCCATTGGTCACCTCCTGAAACCTTAAAATGAAAACTCCCTGGAACATCAATTCAAAAACATCATCAAAGTCTAGAGCTTCTATATCAAATTAAAAATACTACAAGTAGCTGCAAAGAAAGAGCTCAAGTACCAAGAAGCCATAGTCCAGATTATGTTAAATCTTGACCGTTGCCACTATAAAATAGAGGAGAGCTTGAAATATCTAAAGGTAAAAGATAAAGGCTGACCTCTTCATATGTAATTAAAGTATTCAAGCCTTCTGCCCTTTTGGATAGAAGAATGTCTGTTTTGAATTTGAACTTTTTTTCCTTTTACATTTCAATATAAAGAGAGAGCTTTATGCATTTCAGGAATACGAAACAGTTTTAAACAAAGGCACCAAGGTGGTGGGATATGGAATGTTGTATTTGGGGAGCAGCACGTTCACCAGTTTGTAATGGAGAGGGTGTGAGGAGGGATAATGTAAGATTTCTAGAAAGGTATGTTTTAAATGCCAAACAACAGGGTATGGAGTTTAAACCAGAGGTAATGGGGAACCACAAAACCTTCCTGGGCAAGGGACTGACATGATCAAACCTGTGTGTTAAGAATACTGTCTTGTTAGTTGTGTAGAAGATGACTCAGAGAACAGAGAGTCTGGAAGCAGAGAGACCAGTGAGGGGAGAAGCAATAGAGGGTGGAAGCTGTGTAACTAGAGAGAAGGGGACAGAAATGATAGATACTATTAGAGGCAGAATTGACAAAACTTAACAAATGTTTGGATATCAGGTTGTGTTTGTCCTTCGTTCTCGAAGAGGACCATGACATCAAGATGATGACATGACTTGCAATTGACTTTGATTTGAGGGAGGGAGGGCTGTGCAAGGTCACCAACCTCACTTTCTTCTCCTGAGCCATCTGGGTCCAGTGGCATGGTATTCATCAGGACAACTGGAGATAGCCCAGGATGCAGTGGAAGACCCTGGCCCTTTCAGGCTAAGGTCTTATCACACTCTCACTTTGAGTGAAATACACCCATTCAATGAATAGGCTTCTTTAAGTAGTTACTCAAAGGATGGCCCCTTTAGTCAAAAAAAGAAAAATCAAACTGGGATGGGGGAGACCCTCAGGGTTCCTGGGTAAAAGAGAAACAATTGCTATTTAGTAATTACCAAGTATGAAGGACAGAAGAGAGGGAAGGATGATTCCAAGATGACAAACCGTGATAGAACCCCATGAAGTAAAAGGGATGTTGGGAAGAGAGATGGGTTTAGGAGCAAAGATAAGAGTAGTATTTTGGACATATTAAGCTGGAGGTACCTTTAGGACATCCAGGGGCAGTGGATAGAGTGCTAGCCTAGATTCAGGAAGACTTATCTTTGTAAGTTAAAATCTGGTCTCAGACACTTACTATCTGGATGACCCTGGGCAACTCATTTAAACCTGTTTGCCTTAGTTTCCTCATTGTCAAATAAACTAGAGAAAGAAATGGCAAACTATTCCAGTATTCTTTGCCAAGAAAACTACAAATGGAGTCATAACAAGATAGACATGACTGAAAAAGACTGAAAAATGGGGCATCCAGGTGGAGATGTCTAAAAGGTATATGCAGGACTGAAGCTCTGAGGGTTGACTTGGTTATATGTAGTATTAGGAATATAAGGTTGCTGAATTGATTTGACTTGTGCTAGTATATTTGACCTCTCCTCTTGCCTGGCTTTGAGCTCCAAACACTGATCTCTATCTGTGTACTTTCACCATGTTTCCATGGTGAATTAATTGGACCTCAGAACTTCGACCCTGACTTGCATACTTTGACCACACTTGTGCCTATGTCTCCTGCCCAGCTTGAACCTCTGGATAGTAACCCCAGACCCTCTACTCAGACTGAGTCTTGCTTGTTTTCCCCAGCTTAGATTTCTGTTGTTCAGTCATGTCTTTTTGTGACCCTGTGGACCATAGCACACTAATACTGCCCATGGGGTTTTCTTGGCAAAGATACTGTAATGGTTTGACATTTCCTTCTCCAGTGAATTAAGGCAAATGGAGGTTAAGTGACTTGCCTTGTTTTGAACTTAGATGTTCCTGACTCCAGGCCCGATAATCTATCCACTGAGCCACCTAAACGGCCTCCAGTTTAAAGTAACCCTGCTTTGGTTACTTTACGTAACTTTTCTGTCCCCTTCTCTCTAGTAACCTTATGGTTACTTACGGAGTAACCATATTTTTTTTTTTTAATAAAAATTGATCTGGCTATGGTCTTTATCTTGAGCTCCAGCTGGCCCTATCCACCGATCTTGCCCAGTTTCTTAATCTTGGCCTATTCTAACTTGTCTAAAAACAGCCCACAAAATAATCTTGGCACAGTGTTGAAGTAGGAACCACTTTATCCTATTAACTCCACTTTAAGTTTCAGGGAGAAAAGCCCTTTTGTACCAAAATTTGACAGAACAGATACTTCTGCAGTCCCATCTCATCCCTTACATTTACTACCAGTACAGCACATAAGGATCAAAAAGTGTAGATTTAGCCCTCCCAGGCTGCACCTTGGGTTTTGGTCTCAGGCCAATTCCTATTCTGGCAGGCTCCTTCTTCCACTGCAGTCCAACCAATACAGGGTGATCTACAACCAAACTTATCACAATATTAGGGGCTTAGAGAGATCTTGGTTGTTTGAAAGAAAGTGTAGCAATGAGAAAGTTTAATTTTTTCATTGCAGTTTCAGTTTGGGATGCTAATCAAATCCTCGTTACTGGAGTCTTTTGTTGCTCATGTTAATGCTTTGGAGAGTTCCTTTAACCTGGGAAATGTCGTCAGCATTCAGGTGAAACAGATTTAAATGCTTTCAATAATTTCCAGCACCACAGTTCCTGCTGGTCCCAGTTTTAAAATGACTTTCAGCCGTCTGAGCAGGCTATAGTCCAATATTTGCTTGTCTTCCTATCTTGGATTGAATTGTTTCCTTTCATTCCATCTCCTGGTCTCATTTCTTTTGGAGCTATAATTTTGACTCTGTCTTGCAGTCAAAAATTCCTGGACATCGCAGGTCTTCCTTCACCATGATGCTAGTGTTCCCTGACTTTAGCTCTAGAAAATCACATCTTTCTTCTCTACCTGATCTGCAGCAGAAGTCTGTAATGGTAAACAATTCTAGCAGCTCTGTTCCCCTGTATACCAAACCCACTATCTTGGATTGTGTCTTGTCGTTTTCCCTAATGCATCTCTTCTGACACAAATGGAATCACCCTGCACCCAGGCCATCTTGTTCTGTTTTTTCCTCTCTCCATATTGCTCACTCTTGAGATCATTTTCCACCCTCTTCTCTGATCTAGTCTGAAAGACCTCTTCCAGGCCAATCCATTCCTGGCCTAGATGTCTGTGGGTTATTTCCCTCTTACAAAACTACTTGCATATCTACAGAAATAGCACCTGCATTTTCACAACAATCTCTGAGGACTTCCAGCATCACTCTTAGAACTCCATAAAAACGTAGATATCTCTAGATCCTCTTTTGCCTATCATGCCTTCCTCAATCCTAAAATGGGGAAGAAGAGGGCTTTCCTAAGACTTCCCCTCTCTTATAATCCCTCACTTAGGATGCCTCTGGTAAGATGTTTTTTGGAGATGTGGACATTATGTATTAATCAGTGCCTTACCTAGCCTTTCCAAATGGGGAGATCCTCAAGCATCAGGACAGATTACTTTCTGACTAGCATTTGGGACACTTTTGCAGGAATCTCTATGGAATTACGCAAAATGTTTATAAATCATTTACCTCATCAGTCTTGATGTTGCAAAGCTGTGGCAAGCTTGGTCTAGCTGGTTTAATCCCTCTGCAAATGCTTCAGTTTTTCTCTCCCAAGTCAATAAGAAACTGTCTGGTTTTGTACTTGATCCCCCAGAAGAGTTAGAAGGTTTAATATATGCCTGGAAAGCAGACAAGACTTTGAGATACAATCTGGATTACACATTACTAATTTGCTTTGTGTCTGAGTTTCATAGGGGGAAATGAGCGGTTTGAATGCTCCTGTCCTCCTTCTCTGTTTTCATTTCATCCACTCCCTCCCTTTGATCCCTGTAAGCTGTTGGCCCAACATAGGAGTCCCAGGTCTGTATCTCTGTCAAGAGAAAACTTTTAGCCCAAGTTGGGGTCTCACAGTGCATTTCGAAGACAGTGAGCTTCGGATCTAGCCCCAAGCGGTTACAAAAGGCAGATTACCATTCACCACTGCTGAGCTTTGGAGTTATTTCATGCTATTTTGTGTTCCCCCCGCCAGGGCGATGACTCACAGCTTTCTAGTTCAAAGTGAGGACATGTCCTACAGTGTTTACTGCCTGATGCTCCTGGAGGAAATTCCTAACCAACTACTCACCGAGTATTAGAAACCTAACTCTGAAATCACTAATCCCCAAACAGCCTCCTTTCTCTTGACTGCTGGTTTCCTGGCTTTGATTTTATGCGCAGTAGTTCTAAACTCAAGGCCAAAAAATCCACCACATGCAGAGCCACATTCAAAGGAGAACCAATATGCTGAGACTAGAGGGGATTTGAACAGCAGCTAATTGTCAGTTTGTCAAGTGAAAAAAAGCTTTCACTCTCCCTTGAGTGGGATGGTTATTTTTTAAAGTTTGCTGGGGGTTTTGAAGCTCCTCGCTGTTAGGAGGCAGACCAAACTCAGCAGTTTTAATTATTAATCAGGTCAAAGGCTGCTTACACTTTTTCTTTTCTTCAGGGGAGGGTATTGAAAGTTTAAGGGAAGAAGATGTACAAGTTCTCACAATGTGATAGGCAGAAGGACTGAAGAGGAAAACAGAGCAAGCCAAAGTCATCTGAAGTTTTTAATGGCTCTGGCCCCAGACAGACTGTTGGAAGAAAGCTTAGGCTGCCTCTGGGTCCTTTTAAACATGAATGTAGGTCTTTATTCTTTTAGTGGGTTTGTTTCTTTCTGGGTTGAAGCCACTCTAGGCCTGACAGCATGGGTGGAAATGTGCAGTGTGGTTCAACTGCAATCTGAAGAACATGAAAATGGCAAGAAAGGATGGAAATACAAGTCTCCTGGGCTTGCCTTTCCTCCCAGGTTCCAGATCATGTTGCCTTGTCAAAACACATCTAGCGCCAAACTCCCAGGAGTGGAGGTTTCCTGCTTCCCAGATACAAACGGGAAATGGGCAAGAACTGTTTTATTTGGTTTCTAATATTTCCAAACAGCTCGCGTGCCCTCCTGAGCAGGTCAGGCAGATTGCCTGGTGGTGCCCCACTCCTCTTACTTTTTTTCCATTTAAAGGGACAACAATTACAGCTAGCTTCTTCATTTGATAAACAAGTATTTAGTGAGTGATTGCTAAGATAGAGTCTGTGCTAGGGAACGAAGGGGTTAGAGAAATAACACATGATCCCTCCTCCCTAGGAACAATCAGTCTAGTGAGACAAATGAATGAAAGGCATTTATTAAGCTCTTACCATGGCCCTAGCACTGTGCTAAGTGCTGGGAATAAAAAACAAGCAAGCAAGATAGGCTTTACCCTCAAGGAGCTTATACTCTAATGGGGAAGTCAACACGACCAAGAAGTGGTATAGTGGTCTAGTTCTGGGTGAGATAAAACGAAAACTCACCTATTAGAGCCTAGAATTCTAGGGGCAAAGTCTGAGTTCTGGTAGGTAGAGTAGGATCAGAGTGCATGCAGGTGACATGGTTCAGAAATGGATGTGTCAGAAGAAAACATACATGAAACAGTTAAGTAACATGGGGCCATATATGGCAAATGGCCCATAACTGAAGCAGATAATAGATGTTATGGAAGTTTGGTGGAAGGTGAATTACTGTGGCCTTGAATATTTGAGAAAAGTTTCGAGGAAGAAGTGAATAAAATAGAGCATTTATTAAGAGTTTTCTATTTGCAAGGCATTGTGCCAAGCCTTGGAGATACAAATAAAAGTCAAGAAGACAATCCTTGCCTTCCAGGATCTTACAGTTTAATGGAGGAAGATGGGGTAAGACCTTTCAGAAAGCCTGGTTGGGAGGTATAGGGGGAGGGCATCTGCATGGAAATATGGGAAGTGGTGAGAAGACTTCAGAAGTGATGATGCTGTAGAGACCTGAATCCCATCAAGACAAAGGAAAGGTTCTCCTCACAGAGCTGAAGGATGGGGATGGTGGTAAAGATGGAGAGAGAGATGCCTGGGGTGAAGTCCAAGTGGAGATGGCCAGAAAGTGGCATCATAGCAAAGAGACTGCATGCAGGTAGCAGCAATGAGGACAAATGGCAAGTAGGACTTGACCTGTACTCTGAAGGATGGGTAGAGTTCAGAAATTACATATTCCAAGTAGAGCGGAGAGGAATGAGTAAAAAAAAATGGAACTGGAGTGTTTGTGTTGAAGAAGGTAATGTTGGATCTTTAGTTCAGGCATAATCTCCTTCTATCAACTGAGGGAAAAATCTTCCTGAGAAAAAGAAGATACTGTCGGAGAGAGGAAAACCAAACTTCATGTTGGATTGAGCCAAAAATTCACCCGAGCACCAGTTCTCAATGGTGAACAGGAGACAGAAGATACAATTCATAGTAGAACCCTGAAAGCTAGGATGTAACATGTTTATCAAAGGCTTAATCAGTTTCTAAAGAGAGAGACTTGATCAACTCAGAAAGGAATCTTTTTTTTTTTTTCTGAATTTAACTAGGGTAATGATTAGATGAAAAACAAAACCCATCTTTGACTTTAATATGGAGTTTTATGTAGGTGTGTCCCTTAGTATTGATTGGTTCAGAGCTTGAGTCCCTAGGGAGGCATTATCTTTAAGGGTTCATATACATAATACTTTTTGGTGAAAAAACATAAAATTAAACTTGGTATCCTTGTTTAATCTTAACTGTGAATATTTGCCCCATTCTTGAACTCTGTAATTTGTGAAGAGAAAATTGCTTGTGTCACGGAGATTTTTTTTCCCAAACAAGATGTCCCTTTGGATTTCTCTCTCTTTCTCTAAGCAGAGATGCTAAGGAAAATTAATAAACTTGTTTCTTACAGTTTTGGGCCAAAAGTACAGAGTACTGAGGTTTACTTCCAAAATAGTTTTGAATACCAGCTTTTGAGGAATTTTTTTTTTTAGGCAGACCATAGGAAACAATTAAAGTTTTTCAATGTGAGAGAGATAAAACTAAAATAACATTTTGTCAGTCAGTTAATTAACGTTTATTAAGTGCCTATAATGTTCCATGCACCGTGTTAAGTGGTGAGAATACAAAGAAAGGCAAAAAGGCAGAAGCTGCTCTGAAGGAGCTTACAGTTCAATGAGGGGAGACAAAATGGAGACAACTTGGTACAAAAAAGATACAAACAATAATACATTGGAGACTATCATCAGAGAGAGGGAACCAACATTAAGGGAAATCAGGAAAGGCTGCTTGTGGGAGGAGGATTTTACTGAGTCTTGAAGCAAGCCAAGGAATTCAGGAGGTATTTTAGGAGGAGAGAATTCCAGATATTTTATATTTGATTCTGGACATGATATGGAGTTACTGGAGATCCATTTTATATCCCATAATGCTCTCTATCTTTTGTTTGGTCATATAGTCTTCCCTTATCCATAGATCTGACAGGTAAAAATTTCCATGCTTCCCATTGCTTATGATATCACCCTTTATGTCTAAATCATGTACTGATTTTTACCTTATCCTGGTGCAGAGTGTGAGGTGTTGGTTTATACCTAGTTTCTGGCAAACTGCTGTCCAATAATTCCCAGCAATTTTTGTCAAATAGTGAGTTTTCATCCCCAAAGCTTGGATTTTTGGGGTTTGTCATAGATGACTATGCTCATTTATTACTGTAATCTATTCCACTACATAGACCTCTAGGCTAATAAAGTCATCTTCAGCTGTTTTATCTTCTCCTCAAGATATCAGCAAATACCAGCCTATGCTTAGAGTTTGACCCCTGTCTGAATGGATGTGTGCGTGTGTGTGTGTGTGTACACACAAATGTATGTATATATTAAACTATATATAACATTCAAATAAAGGAAGAGAGAACTGAAAAAAATTTGAGCCTTGTCTGTTAATTTAATCAGTGAGACTTGTCCAAGAGATGTGGTGATGACTCCATACCTTGCTTGGGGGATATGCCATTCAATTCAACGAAGATTAAGATTTTTTTGTATTAACATCTTTTGTTTTTTTATATCACATCTATTGTCAAATATACGCCTGGCCTTTCTCCTACCCAGAAAGCCGGTGTTCTTATAACAAACATCTGTTGAGTGCTCACTTGGTGCCGCTCACTCTGGTAGGCATTGAGGATACAAAGACAAATGAAAGCCACATATTCCCCCAAAGAGCTTACATCCTACTGTGGGGAAATAACAAACACATAAAGATATTAAATAAATATAAGACTGTAAAAGAAAATACAAAGAGGTTTTTTTTTGGAAGGTGAAGGATAATAATTAAGGGGCCCAGAAAAGCTAATGTGGAAATTGACAATTGAGCAGAATTTTGAATGGAGCTTGAGCTAAGAGAACATTCCAGGCATGGATGATAGTGTTAGCAAAGTTAAAGAAAAAAATAGACAGAGCATGATATACAGGGAACAGAAAGTATAAGGCCCTTGGTTACAGCAGGCATTGTTGTCATGCTCTTCTCCCCCAGCTCCAAGAGTTGGAATTACACATTAACCAGAGAAAGGTAGCACTATCTCCTCAATTACTTCTGAACCTTCGGAGGGTAAAGCTAGGGCTGGGAGAATGGCAAGGCCCTTCAGAGTTTTGGGGGCAGTATTCCTCTAAATCCCCTAATAATTGACAGAGTGAAGACTTGGTTCTTGAGCAGTGGTTAAATTGAAAACTTGATTCTCTTTGGTAACTTGATGGCTCATTTTAAATCTCAGGTTGCTGTTCCATGAACTTGCCTCGAAATTTAATCACCCAAATTTATTTCCTGGAGTGTTTCTCCAAGGAATTCTCCTCCAGGCCCATTCGTCACCATCCTGTGACCTGACAGTGTGATCATTAAAGATTCTGTGGTTACTTTTCAGTTAATTTAGGGGTACTGTTAACTCAGTGGGCAAATTCTAACTTGAGTCATTGTTTGGGGGCTTTCTTTGATTGTTTATGAACCATCATCATGCTATTATATTATAGCTTAGCCCAATATGGAATTCATGCTTTATTTTGCTCTTTTTTAGGAAAAAGTCATCCTTATGCTGACTGGTGGGGCCAAAGGAGAGATAAAGCAATTATCTGAGAAATGTTCTCCCATGTTTTTGCTCTTATACAAGTCTCAGAGATATAGCTCTCATTGCGTTTTCCATATTTCCCCTTAACTCTTACTGTATGCAAGGCTGCAGAATTCCTTTTCCCACTCTGATCTCAACTAAAGATCGGGCCAGTTGCGGTCCATCACCCTCTAGTGGCAGATGAAAGCGGAGAGGTGACCAAGTGCCCTGGCCTACATCAGGCAAGGTAGACATATTGCAGAAACTGACAAACAAGTCAAAAGATGAGTTTCCTGCTTTTCATAGATAATTTTTATTGGTTTTGCAATAAACATAGGAGATAGAAACAATATCCATAAACCAACTGTACAAGAAATCGAAAGGCACAGGCCCCAAAAGGCCTTCTTGCCTCTTCTTAATGAGCCTCTAATTTATAGACAGTTGAGCAGATCTCTTATCTCTGAGCCAAAAACTTTCCCTACTTGCTGGCTCTGATGAGCTGAGGCTTCTGCCCTGCTCCTAGCATCATAGCTGAGATTTAAAGCCTGTAATGGAATCCTTTCTCAGGGTTGATGGAGGCAGATAGGAGGAACCTGTGTTGCTTTGTTGTTTTAAGAAATAAATAAAATGAATTCCCTCATCTCGCAAATCTAGTGACTTGTGGGCTCCATTTTTATATTTCTAGATTGAGAGGTGAAATTCCAAAACAAAGAGTACAAGTGTTATGATAAACCTCTTATCTTTTTGGGATTTGGAAGTCAGAGCAAAGAAGGTCTGAAAAGCTGAAAAAAATTCTCTTCTGAGAGCTTGAGGTTGAAAGTGGTTAGATGTTAAAGGGTTACAGTTTGAAGACTCCTGGCTACAGGACTGTCCTGTCTCCAAATGACCAAATACCTTTAATACTCCGATTCCATGGTCCTGCCCTTATAATCAGTAGCAGTGAAGAGAGGAGGTGAGATATGTACTTTCATAGACTCCTGTTACTGATAAGGCTGAGTTCTTATTACTCAGAAGCCTTTGAAACATGCTAGGCCCCAGCAATCCCAGGCCACAGTGATATTTCCTCTGGAAATCCCAGCCGTGTGCTACCACCAGGAACTGATGAGTGGCCTGTCAAAATCAGGAGGGCTTAGTGTTGGTTACCCCACCCTCCTGTGAGGTCTGCAGGGTCAGTTTTCTCTTCCCTACTGCAGTCCTGGCAAGGTATATACTTCCATAGATCAGCTTTAAACACCAAAAAGTAGGATAAAATCTCAAATGTCTCAGCCCTCCACATGATTCTTAAGCCTTGGGGATGGTGTATAACCATTATCACCAGCCCAGGAGAGAGAGTCCATTATCACCAGCCCAGGAGAGAGAGTACTATCACTTGGAGTGTTTACTTTCCACTTGTCTCTAAGGCCCACTGAGTGCCGAGTCTGTATTCTTCCCTGCATCTCACACCCATCCCCTTTTGGATGGGGTAGAGGAAGAAATCAAGCCCAGGATAGAGGAAGAAATTTTGTGAACCTGGCAAGCATAACACCTATGACTTTTTTAGAGCTGGAAGGAACCTTAGAGAAAAAGTGTCCCAATGGCTCCTTATTGTACAGACCAAGAGATGTAAACTCTGAAAGGGGAAGTTACTTATCTGGAGTCAACAGAGTGAGTTAGCAGCAGAGCCAGGGCTATTGCCCAGATCTCCTGACTCCTCCTTTAATGCTTTAGTGCGCTTTCATGGTACTACACTGCCGTCATGCCTCCTCTCTCTGTCTCTCTCTCTCTGTCTCTCTCTCTCTCTCTCTTTCTCCCTCTCTCTCTTTCTCTTTCCTCCTTCTCCTTCCTATCCCCTCCCATGATCCCTTAGCTTTTGTTACAGAGTAGATTTTTAAAAGATCATTTATCTTTAAACTGAATTTAACAAATACCCCCCAAAATTAGTATTTCCATATACATCAGTTTTGTTATATATGAAACTACAGCTCCCTATTCTACACAGCTTGCTTTACTTTTAAAGTATATAATAAATTTAATTTGTAGTTAAAAAAAATTTAAACTGGTTTATTTTTGAAGGCAACTAGGGTTAAGTGACTTGCCCACGGTCACACAGCTACTGTCTGTAAGTGGGTTTGAACTCAGATGCTCCTGCTCTAGGACCAATGCTAGATCCATTAGGCTGTATAGCAGTCCCTTACCTTCTAGTTTTCAGAGCTGTCCTCCTGGTCTATGTAATCTAGCCTTCTTTTCATCAAAAAAGATAGATGCTTCATTCCACTCTCCTCTCCCCCTCTCTCCCCTCCTCTTCTTTCCTCTCATCTTCCGTCATCCTCTCCCCTTTCCCCTCCACTTTCTTCCCCTGTCCTCTCTTTTGCTACTTTATTCCTAGCCTCCCTCCACGGAATGGATTTCTAAGAAGAGTTTAACTTAACATACACATTTCCATGTGAATTTGTGGCCATTCTCTGCTGCTCTGGAGACACAGGATTGTGAAGTGGGATTTGTGTTACTCAGCTCCTGACCTGGCAGGCAGATCTGTGCAGCTCAGGGAAGGCAGGAGTCATACAGATTGTGGCAGTGCCTAACAGTCCTGTTGACTCCTGATGGGCTCCCTGAGTCATATCCATTACACTGGCAAAAAATAAGTTTGTGTTATTGCTGGGCCGGCAGAGGCACGGAAGAGCGAGCTGAGCTCTACTGCCCTATGCATCACCAGCCAAACAGCCTGAGAAATCCCGGCTCCGGAACTGCTCATGGTTGTGGATGATGTACAAAGCCCAGTGACAGCTCCTGGTCCTGGCTGGGCCTGGGGCTCTGTTAGGCTGCCGGCGCAGCTGCCGTTTGATTAGATTGGCTCAGCTTGCAAGTGGAAGCAAAGATTTTCTTTCCTTTCCCTTCCATTTTTACTCCTTGGCTCTCACTTCTCCCCACCCCTGCCCCGCCATCCCCCGATTGCTCTTCTACCCCCCTACCAGAGCCATCTAGCCTTCAGTGGAGAATCAAGGGGTGCACAAGATGTCATTTCCCCATCACTTTTCAGACAACTCCACTCTAATGTGCTTTTAATGCTGAGACGCTGCACTAATTAATCAGCATCCTGCATGGAGGCCTCCCCTCCCCTCCCTCCTCTCCCTTCTCCTCCTCCCACCTCTTTTCGCTTTTCTCTCCTCCCTTATACTCCTCCTTTCCTTTTCTCTCCTTCCCTCATTTCTTTCCTCCCCTCATGATTGCCTTATTCTCCCTCCTTTCTCTCCTCTCCCCTCCTCCTTTCTTTCTCTCTTCCTTCCTTCTCTCCTGCCTTCCTTTCCCCCTACTTTCACCACTCCCTTGGCTCCTCCTCTCACTTCCCTATATCTTCTTCTCTCCCTTCCTCTGTCCTCCTCTCCTGTTCCCTTTCCTCTGCCACTCTTTTTCTCTTTTCTCTTCTTCTTCTTTCCTCTCCCTTTTCTGTCTTTTCTGCTGTCTCCCTCTAATGCTTTCCTCTTTTCCACTTCTCCCCTCCTCTCTTTTTCTCTCATCTCCTCTACCTTCCTTCTGGCTTGCTTTTAATGGCGGTCCCATGATACCGTGGTGTCTCACAGCAGAGAAAGCTCTTTTACCTGGACTAACTGATATAGCTATGAGAGATAACTGTATACGAACCAATAATCTACCCTGACAATCCAATTTACTGACCAATAGAGCACAATCCACCATGTCATCGGCTGTGGGGAGGCCCATAAATTAGTTCCTAGTAATTTATTCTGATCAATAGAATGGGCCAAGTCACTTGTCTCTTTAATCAAAGGCCTTCTTGGAGAATGTCAGGGCTGCCAGTGTGGGAGGGAGTCCCTGAAGTGCCACACCCCTTCCCTGTCCTTCTCTATCCATCCAGTAGATTTCCCTCCCCACCCCCCAACATACCACCACCATGACAGCTGTTACAGTGAGTGATGGTTTAGAATGTCCACTTCTCCTCCAGTCACTGACATTAGAGGTCAGTTCTTGTACAAGTGAGCTCAGGGGTGAGCAAGATGGTGGACGTCATGAGGCATACTCCAGGCATCTTCTTCATAGGTCTTTCAGTCCTATTCCATGTGAGGGAGGCTTTCCCCCCTCCATGGCTCCTGCTCCCAACCAGAGATAATATAACTTGAGCACTGGACATTTAGGAAGCCTGCCCCGAAGTCTGGACAGGATACATCTGATATAAATGAGTAGGGGGTAAAAATTATCCTTAGAGAGATAGGGTTCTTTTGTCTGATTCTCTTTTAAAGAAATCTTATTTTGAGGATACATAAAGAGTTTTGATTGTTTACTTGGTTTACCTATAAATCCATTCCTTGCTCCTACCTATCCCACCATCCCACCTCCATAGACAAATAGAGAAATTACTTAATGATTAATGTGTGTTTGAGAGGTTACACAAACGACCAGGGAAAGGCTTCCTTTCCTTCTGTCTTAGCAACTGAATTGGGGTGGGTGGTATCCACCCTTGTCCCCAGGCAACCAGCCACGTTTCTACCTCTAACCCTGAGTCTAATGCTCACGTGGGGAGTGGGGTCAGATTTTAGTCTGAAGGAAGCAAGGCTTGCCACATCAGAACGGGGGGGCAGGGGCTCTGTTATAAGCCTCTATGACACTGGGCCTAGGCTACATTGGGATAGTATTGTCCTTGGTTCCAGCATCAGCCCGTTCTGCACCCAGATTTGGGGAAAAGCATGAAAAGGCTGGTCCTGTGGCTTTCAAAGGGTTTCTTTATCATTCTGGTACCACGGGCCCCAATCTCACCCTGCAGTCAGGGCTCAGTCAAGATTTCTCTATCCTTTGGCTTGAATTTCTCTTAGACTTTTGCGAACTGTTCCTATCTGTGGTCATACTTCTCCCTACCCCCCACAGGCAACCAGGTGACAAAGTCGATAGAGTGAGGACCTGGAGTCAGCAAGAGCTGAGTTCAAATCTGACCTCAGATACTAACTAGCAGTGTGAGGCAAGTTCTTTAACCTCCATCTGTCTCAGTTTCCTCGTGTGTAAAATTGTGATAATAACAGCACTTACCTATCAGGGTGGTTATGAGTGTCAGATGAGGTATTTGTAAAGCTCTTTGCACAGGCCCTGGTCTGTGCACCTTGCAGGTGTTTAATCAGTGGGTATTCCTTTTCCCTCCCCAGGGGCTGCTCTTCCCTGCAAAATAGCTCCCTGGCTGGCTTTCCCCTCATCTCATTTAGTCTCATCTTCTTTATGTCAAACAGGTCTAGCAGGATCTATCCCATGCTTCCAACTTCCCTTCATCAGGATATAAGCTGGCAGAAGCATTATAAGAGGAGGGGGTGCAGATGGGAGGACAGTTAGATTGAGAGGCTGTGCAGGCCTTTTGGGGAATCTTAGAATAAGATTCTTGGGTCCTGTCACTCAACAATGCTATAATTTATTACTGTCTTTCCCTTAGCTAATAATAAAGACCTCCTGAAGAAGCTGGCCTCTGTCTAGAGGTGAACGGAAGGAGGAGGATGTCCCTAGTAATGAAGGATGACAATAGCAGAAAAATGATGTTGATGAGGAGATGGGGAGGGACACCCCAAGCCCAGCAGGAGCTGAGGGAGAGCCTAGAGAACTGACCTCTCTTCCTCCTGGGGAGCAGGAGCAGCTCTAATAGTAGGAGCAGACAGGTAATGTCATATTCTGGGGGACCACATTTTATGGAGACTAGACGGGAGACCTTGATATCATAGGGAGATGACAAAGTTCTTGTTAAAGGAGGCAATGGGAGGTGATAAATGATAAAGCCCATATCAGGGGTGAGAAACTGTGGGGAGAGATTGGAACTGTGATTGCATTGAAATGATAACTCATTCCTGAATGAGGAAACACCCCATGGCCCCACCTCCCCATGGCCAAGGTAGGACAGCACCTTCTCTGAAAGTTAAGAGTCTTAAGAGTTGTCTAGAACTTCAAGAGGTTAATGAATTGCCCAAGATCACACAGCCAATGTGTATGTGGCTTCTAAACTTCATACTTTAGGGGACACATAGGGAACCCATATGCCAGGAGATAGATGAGAAAGTCCCTGTCATGGAGGACAGATGGGGACTTCAATAGAGGACAGAAAGGGCCAGGCTCTTTTATAAAGGGCAGATGGATGAAAGCATAGTACAAGAGATAGACTGGGACCCTGTGTTAAAAGGGGTGGGGAGCTCGTGTTATTGGAAGCTGATGGGTTGTCACATAGGGGGTGTCAGCGCTACAGTGTACTATACAGAGGTGCAGTGGATAGAATGCCAGGCCTGAAAGACCTGAGTTCAAATCTGATTTCAGGCACTTATTGATTATGGGACCCTGGGCCAGTCACTTGATCTGTTTGCCTCAGTTTTCTTAATTGCAAAATGGGGTTAATAACAGCACTCACCCACCCAGGATTGCTGTGAAGAGCAAAATGAAATAATATTTATAAAGCACTTAGCATGATGCCTGGCATACAGTAGGCATTTGATAAATGCTCTTTTCTTGCCTTCCTGCTCATTTTGTAAGGGGTAAATGGGAGCCCATATCACAGAGCACCTCTTATTATGGGGGACAGACAAGAAATGTTCCAGGAAAGCCGATGGGGTGCGGTTACCATGTTCCTGGGGACAGATAGAGGATGTTCTATGGGGTCCTGTATGACAGACATAGTAAGAGGGCTGAGCCAGAGCTTACATAGGGTTCATGCTCTAGCTGCTCTCCCTGCACTCCACATTTTCCTCCAGATCCAATTCCCTTTCTTTCCTCTTGCCCTCTGTAGACAGGTCAGCCCTAGGCCAGGCAGAGCCAGATGGGCTCAGAGCTTCTAACCCCTAGATCTGCCCCCGCCTCCCCATGGGTCAGTGGGAGTAGAGCGGGGGCTGACTAGGGAGGTGACGGTCAGTGGGCTGCGGAGGCCCAAGGGCAGTCTGGGGGTGGTGACGATGTGACAGGTGGAGTGGCGGGCAGGGATCTGGCACCCTCTGCTGACCCTGCTGCAGGAGGCAGCCGGTCAGCCTGGCTGGAGGCGCAAGCAGCGACTTCCTAGTCAAAAGAGCAGCTCCTCACTCTGAATAGATCATTTTTATTGGTTTTGCAATAAGCTTATGAGACAGAAACAACAGTAATAAACAAAGAGAACAAGAAATCGAAAAGACGGGCCCGAAAGCTGTTACTGAGTTCTTCCCGCCGCTTCCTAACGAGTCTCTAATTTATAACGAACTCATCAGCCCGGCACCACCGCCGTCCCCCGTGCGGAGCCCCTTCCGGCTCGTGTGGTCGTCCCCCCCGGCCCGGAGACCTGGAGGACAGGGCCTCCAGCCTCTGGCTGCGGTGCCCGCTCACTCCCGGGCTGCTGGAGAGGGGGAAGGAGGAGCTCAGTCCTCCAAGGCTGCCATGCAACACGCCAGATCACTGCCAGCATGAGAAAAGACGGCCTTGGGTGGGCCCCAGATATTCACATCCTAGTTTTGTTTTTGCAAGGAAGCAACAGACTTGTATCTGTGAGACACTGCCATGCCAGTGTAAGGCCCAACTTCCTGGAGACACTATGAATGGCTTATAGGTCGGACCCAGAAATGAGGCTGTGGATACATAGAGAGAGAGGGAGACAAACTCCAAAGGGCAGTCAAGGAGCCAGCCAAGGGGAGTAGGAACCAGGATTTGGAGAAAGCTCAGAGCCATCTAATTCATGCATTCATGATCCCAGCTTTGGGATGTATTGCTTAACAAGATTGCACTTTTGGATCCATTCTAAGGGCACAGCTGTGGAGAGCTGGGGAAGTCTGAAAGTGTGCATAAATTTTAGGAATTGGGGACCCTCACAGAGACAAAAGCAGCCCATGTCTCCTTCCAAATTCTGGGGCAGGACTTGGAACAAAAGGACAGAGGATACTTTGGGATCCCTCATAAAGCCCTAGGTATCACCGACATGGTTGAGTTCTCTCTTTCTCAGCCAGGAGTTTAAGACCTTCTCCCATGGTGGGGGGAGCTGTCCTCTGAGCACACGGTAGGAGGACGAACACTATTTCTGAGGGTAACTGGAGTTCTTGGAGCCCCAAGTCCACCCTAGCCATATCCCTTAGTGCATCCTCTGGTCATTTACTCCTGCTCATTCCTGTCCCATTCCCAGGAAGCTGGCCACAAGGTTGAGTGTTTGGGGGCTCAGGGCCCTATGGGCTCCATCCCCCGGGGAAAGGGCCAGCTGGGCACTCCAGATTTTCCTTAGACCAGGGCACTCTAATTCAGTGTAATCCAGTCCGACCCCGGGAAAATGGAGCTGTTTAACTGCAATATCACTTATGACCACCAGATGTCAGTCTGAGGCCATAGAAATGGATAAGTAGGGCTGGCTGTCAACCAAGGTCTACAAGTGGACTCAGGAGTCCAGAATGATGGCCCCCACCTTGGTGCTCCCCTCCCCCACCCCCATCAGCATCAGCTCTGAAGCTTCCGGAAACCTACGAGGTCACTTCCCAAGAAGCAGTCACAGGATGCCCACAGGCATACCTTCAAATCTTGTCTCCATCTGATTTTTTCCAAAGAAAATACTGTGCTGAGTATCGTGTACATGGTGTAAGGCTTATGCACATACATACTGGCCAGGACCCCCCCAATGAGCTTGTTAAATGTCTGTGTGCAAACTTTGCTTTGGGGGGCGTCGACTTCAAAGATTGGTTGTAAGAGGAATGAGGGGAAGCATGACTAGAGAGTGTTTGAGTGGTTTTCCTGGGCAGAGCCCGGAGAGATTTTCCACATGAACAGAACCCCAAGCATGTTTCCAGAAGAAATAGAAGAAGGTGGCAGCTGCAGAGGAGGAGGAGGGAAAGTGGGATTCAAAGAGAATGAAGACTGTGTATGCCTGAGTAAAGGGTTAGAGGACTGTGAGAATGTGCACTTGGGAGACAGGGCATATGAGTACACACATGGATAAGGGTCTCTTTGTACAAGGGGCTGTGTGTTCATGTTTTGGTGTGGGTCTGTTTGGATGGGGAGCTGTGTCTTTATGTGAGGGGTGTGTAAGGTGTATGTGGTATGTAAGGATAAGGATCTGTTTGTGTGAAGGGTTGCATGTGTAAAAAGCTTTATGTGTGTTTGGGGATCTGAGTGTAAGGGTCTATGTGATTGGGGTTGTGTATATAAAGTGTAAAGTTCTGGGCATCATTGCAGTTTTGTATGTGTGTGTCTGGGACTGTGTGTAGGGATCTGTGTGCGAGTATCTGCATGAATATGTGTGTGTAAGGAACTGGCTGTTTGAGAAAACATAAGAGTGTAAGAGGATGTTTGTATGATAGGCTGTATGTATAGGGGTCTGTTTATGTAAGAGAGTTGTAAGGAGAAAAGAAAAGTTGAGTTATATAAAGTATAATGAGTATACAAGTATATATATATATGAGGCATTCTTCATTTGAAGGGCTATGTACCTGTAAGAGTATGTTTTATGAGGGGGGGTGGTGTCTGTGTGTGCGTGCGCATGTGTAACAGGGGGTTGGGGGGGCAAGGACCTTTCTTAGGCACTATATGTGAGGGTCTGTTTTGTATGGAGGGAACTGAATATGTATTTGTGTGTAAAGGTCTGTAACATGTTTGGGATTGTGTGTGGATCCATGGTAAGCAAGGACTGTGTATATAAGGGAATGCTTGTACATGTATATAAGGGCTATGTGTTTATAAGAGTCTGGTTCTGTGAAGGATTTCTGTGTGTATTTGTGTGTATATGGGTATTATGCTTGGGGGGCTATGTGGGCATAAAAGTCTATATGGATTTGGGGCAATGTGTATATTTGAGTGTTAGGATTTGTATTCTTGATTGTGTATGCATCTCTGTGGGTAAGGTTCTATGTGTCTAGGTGTGTCCAAACTAGATTAAAATGTAAATTTGAAACACAATAAATCATAGGTAATACTACATTTTAAAGTATAGTATTATACTACAATACTATAAAATACTACATTTTAAAAGGAAGTCAATATGGACAGGAAAGGAAGTCAATATGTGACCCACAGGGATACTTACCTAGCAGCCCCCTGTTCGCACTTGCGTTAGACATCACTGGTATATGAGGGGCAGCTAGGTGGTGCAGTGGATAGAGCAGGAGTCAGGAGAACCCGAGTTCAAATCTCACCTCAGACACTTGACACTCACTAGCTGTGTGACCTTGGGCAAGTCACTTAATCCCAATTACCTCATCCTGGGTCATCTCCAGTCATCCTGATGAATATCTGGTCACTGGATCCAGATGGCTCTGGAGGAGAAGTGAGGCTGGTGACCTGCACAGCCCTCTCTCACTCAAAACAAAGTCAAGTACAAGTCATGTCATCATTTCTCTGATGGTATAGTCTTCTTCAGCAATGAAGGAAGAACACACTGGTATATGAAACTTTGAGTGTAAGGATCTGTTTTCTGTTGTGGTTCTTTGTATGTATTTGTGAAAGGGTCTATTTGAGGAACTGTATTAGAGGCTGAGAGTTTCTTTGTGGAAGGGATCTTATATGTGTTTATGGGGAAAGGGTGTGTTTTTATGAGTGGCTGTGTATAGGTGTTTCTCAGGGTCTGTATTTGGGGATGTTTGTATATATTTATATATGTAAAGTGGCATTTGTGCGAGTGGTTGTGTATAGATCTGTGTAAGAATCTGAGTAGCTTTGTGTCAGGAATTTTTCTGTCTAGATCTATGACATATGTATGAGGGTGTGTGAGTTTCTATTTGTTTTGGGGGGTTGTGTGTATGTGTTTATGTATGGGCCCATTTGGATGAGGGGCTGTGTATGTGTAAGGGGCGATGTGTGTGTAGGTCATTTGTTTTTGTTTTTTGTATGAGTGTGCATTTAAGGACCTGTTCATGTGAGGGCTGCGTACACATGTAAGGATCTCTGTGCATGAGAAGCGGGTTGAAGGCTGTGTGTTTGGGGCTGCATGTGTAATGGGCTACTTGGTGTGAAAGTTTGTGTGCAAGGGTTTGTGTTAGAAGCTGAGCATATGTGTGTGAGTGTGTGTATGAGTATGAGAAGTTCTATGGTTTGTAAGAAAGGGTCTGTTTATGTGAAGGGCATTGTGGGTATGTGTGAAGGGTATTGTGGGTATGCATAAAGGGCTGCGTGAGATGAGTATGTGTAAAGCTCTATTTGAATGAGGGGCTGTGCATGTCTTTTTGTAAAGGTTTGTATATATGAAAGATTAGGTATAAGGACAAGGGTTTAGTGGGCTTGTTTGTGGCTAAGGGTGTATTTGCATGGGAGTGTGCGTGTGTATGAGGGACTTGGTGAGGGCATAATGTGTAGTGGTAAGAATCTTTTGTATGGAGCTGGGGGTGTTTGTGCTGTGGGTAAGGGGCTGTGTTAATGTGTCTTGGGGCTCTTTGAGGGGTTGTGTGTGCTTGTAGGTGTATAAGGCAATGTTTGTGTGCATGTGCAAAGGGGTCTGTGTGAATGTCTGCTGTTAGGGTCAGTTTGAGTAAACAGATAAGTGTGTAAAGGTCTGTGTGAGGGAGTGTGTATCTAGTGGTCTGTAAATATGTAAATATTGTAAGGGTATCTGACTAGCTGTGAGTACGAATATGTGTAAGGGTCTCTGTGAGTGGCTGTGTATATATGAATGTAAGGGTCTCTATGAGTGGGTCAGTGTGCCATGGTCTGTATGAGCGGAGGTATGTGTAGATACGTAGGGAGCTGTTAGAATGAGCATCTGTGTGCTGAAGCATCTTTATAAATGGGTAAATGTGTATAAAGGGTTGTATGTGTGTGAGAAACTGTATGTGGATGAATCTTTTTGGGAGAGGAGCTGTGTGTTAGTATGTTTATATATTTTAGGGCTATTTGAGGGTATCTGCATGTGACAATTCACTACTGTATCTACACACATCTACATCTGTATAAGCAGTTGTCCGTGTGAATGTGCATGTAAGCATATGTTTGAAGGGTAACGTGTGTAAATGCCTTAGTGTGTTTGTGTGAGGGGGTGATTTGTGTTATGTGAATGCAGAAGTATTAGGAGCTAGTTGTGTAAGCAGCTGTGTATTTGTGAGAGTTTGGGAGCATGTGCGCTCAGATCTGTGAAGGCTTATATCTGTGTCAGCACTGTGTATGTAACCTATGTGGATAAAGGTCTGTATGAGGGGCTATGTGTGTATGTGTGTGGTAAGGAGTTGTCTAAACAGCTAGCTGGGTGTCTGTTAGTTTGAGGGTGTTTGGGGAAACAAGGATCTGTTTTTGTGAGAGGCACTACATTGATATGTAAGGAGGTATGTGAAGGATGCTTTGTGTTTGTGTTGTGCAAGGCTCTGTGAGTATTAGGGGTTGTTTGAGTGGCTGTATATGCATGTATATGTGTAAGGGAATGTCTGCATGTGTTTGTGTGGATAAAAGTCTGTGTGAGGGACTGTTTGGGTAATGGTCCATGCAAATAGCTATGTGTATATGTATATAAATATATATGTGCCAGGGTCTATGTGAGTGCTTGTGTGATTCAGGATCTGTGTATGTCAGGATATGTTTATATATGTGCATCAGGGTGGCCATGTGGAAGCATCTGCATGAAGGTTTACAGTTTTGTGTGTACATGTCCATAGGGATCTGTTTGATTATGTATAGGTATACATAAGAGTGTGTGTGAATATTTGTGAATATATGGGGGTTTTCTTTGGGAGGGGGACGGTTAGTGTCAAGTGTCTGAGGTCACATTTGAACTCAGGTCCTCCTGATTCCAGGTCCAGTGCGCCATTCACTGTGCCACCTAGCTGCCCCCTTGTGTATATAGGTTTCTGTCAGTAGTTCTATGAATAGCTAGGTGTATATGGGTGTGTTTGTATGAATTGCTGTGTGATTATGTGTGTATAGGTCTACGGGAATACCTAGATGTGCGTCAAGCTCTATTTGTGTGAATGGCTATGCATCTGTGATTGTTAGGGTCTGTTTTTTGTTTAGGTCTGTGTGTGTAGAGGTCAGTTTGTGTAAGGGCTGTGTATGAGTATATCTAAGAGAATATGTTTGTGATTGTGTGATGTATGAATGTAAGGGGGTAAGTGACTGTCTATATATTTAGAGTAGGGTTTTTTTTGTGGTATGTATGCATAAGGATCACTCACTGTGTGAGTGATTATGCATATATATAAAAGGATCTATGAGTGTAAGACTAAGTGGTTGTATGTATAAACACAGCTGTGTACATTAGGGTCTGTTTGTATGAGTGGTTATGTGTAATTTTGCATACAAGGGTCTGCATTCTATTTGGGACTATGTATGAGTATGTAAGGATTAGTGGTTAGGTTTTCTGTGCGAAGGGCTGTGTCTGTAAATGTGTGCTGGGTGTCTTTTTGTGGTGTGTGTGTGTGTGTGTGTGTGTGTGTAAAGGGTTGTCTGTGTGACCGGTTAAGCTAGTGTGTTAGAGTCTGCATGTTTGGGGTTGAGTGTATGTATGTATACAGAAAGGTCTGAATGAGTGGCTGTGTCCATATATGTTTGCCAGTGTCTATATCCGTAAAGTCTTTGAGGGGGTGGTGTAGGTGTGTGTAAGGGTCTTTGTGTGAGTGGCTATTTGTAAATTTACACTTAAGGGTTTTGTGAGTGCCTGTACATTTGTGTATAAAGGTCTCCGAGTGGTGATGTATGGGTCTGTTTGTGCGAATGATTGTGTGAAGTCACACAATGGTGGCCTGTGCGATTTAACATAAATGAGAGTCAGTTTTCTGTTTGGGACTGTGTATATCTGATTACAGGTTTATTTTATGTTTGGGCTTGTATACCCACATCTATTTCTGTGAGTGACTGTGTGTGTAATTATCTGTCTGTAAGAGGATGTTTATATGTATGTATAACAGTCAATGCATGTGCACGTGTGTATATATGGGTCTGTGAATATCTGTGTATGTGGGTGTCAGGATATAGAGGCTTCTCTTCATAAGGATTACAACTATGTGAATGGCTGTGTATGTATGTGTGTGTGTCTGTGTGAGTCTCTTATGTTTGCAGCTGTATGTGTGTACATGTGCAAGCATCTATTTGTGCAAACCATATGTGTAGATGGATGTGTAAGGAGCTAGGGGAGAGACTGTGTATGCAAGCTTCTTGAAGTGGCTCTTGAGCATGTGTGTTTAAGCACATCCCCACACAGGCCTGTGTGTAAGTGACAGAGGTTTGTGAGGGTCTGTGTAAGCTCTTTACATGAGTGGCCACGTATGTGCTATGTCCCGATTGCCTCGTTTGTGCCTGGGGCTGCGCACATGGGTGTTGGGAGCTCTCTGTGGGGGCGCTTCTGTGTCCTTCTGCACTCCTGTAAGGGCCCTGTGTGCGTGTACCCCAATGGCCCTCCGTGTGGTGGAGGGCACTGCACCTGGACGGGTGGCAGCTGAGTATCTGCGGCGCTGGGATGCGCCTGGGAATGCCCACGTGCGTGAGTGGGTGACTGTGCCCACGGCACCCGCGATGCCAGGCGGCTCGGGTCGTGTGCTCCAGGGCCCGGGGACCCTTGCCCGGCAGCAGCCACAGCCCTCTCCTCCTGAGTGCAGCCGGGGGCTTCCATCCATCTTCCCGGCCTGGAGTGTTAGCATTGATCTACCGGGGAAATGGAGAGCTCGGCGGGCTCCTTAGCGCGGCCTCCCCCCGGCCTGCCGGTGATGGAGCGCGCACACCCCGCTCCCGAAGCGTGGCCGCTCCAGCTCGGTCCGTCTTCCTGCCGATAGCCCGCCCGGGTCCGAGCCGGATCGATGCCGGCGGATTGGGGGAGGCGCCTCGGGCGGCCGGGCCTGGGCAGTCCGGAGCGGGGTGCCCAGGGGGCGGCGGGCAGCGCGGGCACCCACGGTGTGCCCAGGAGGGCGGGGTGCCAGGCACCTCGGCCGTGGGCTCCGCCAGGGAAGCCCCCCTCCCCAGGATAGAGTTCCCAGCCGCCTCTTCTCCCCCTCCCCCCACGCCCCGTCTCCCCCCGCTCTCACACACACCTGCACCATCAAACACCGGGCTTGTCTTTGACCCCCAAGCAGGGGGCTTTAATTAAAGAGACAGTGACCCCTTTTATAGTTTGCCCGAGTTGGGTTTCAGGGCCGGCATCACGTGCGGCTCACATAACCCGCACAAAGCGCCAGGCCCCCGGCCCGCGGGCCCCCGGGAGGGGCCGGTCTCCCTTGTAGACGCCGCCGCGGCGGGCCGGCCCCGGCTCAGGACTCTCGCTCTGCGCCCCCCTTTCTGCCGGGCGGGGGCTCCGCCGGCCGTGCCAGCCCCAGCTCGCGTCGGACAAGGGTCTCGTCCATCAGGACGGAGCTTCACCCCTCCACGAGGGCTGGCTGTCCAACCTGAATCACGTTTTCCTATTAAGTCGCATGATTAAATTGGCCGAGCTAGGGGAGAGGGGTGGGATTTTGGCCCCCAAACTGGATCAAACGCGGCTTAGTATGGTAGGAATATTTTTGTCAGTCACAGACTGAAATGACTAATTAACACAATATTAATCAAAAGAAGTCACTGTCCTGGTAGGAGAAAATCCTTAGCAAACCCTTCTTTGATCAAACCTCGGCCCTTTAAAAATGGTAAATTAAAACAGTCTGTGGGTCTGCTTCCTTCGAGATGTTGCATTTCAAGGGTCATCCACTCATAGAGCATGTACTGATAAAACCACAGATTTCAAGCTGGAAGAGACTCTCGAGATCATCTAGCCTCATCTCATTTAACATATGAGAAAATCGAGGCACAAAGAGGCTAAATGGTTCATAGGTATTCCATAGGTAGCAAAGTTAGAATTGGAACTCTGTTCTTCTGGATCCCAACTCAGCATCACAAAGATCTCACTTTTATGAATTAAGTTAGATTCCCCTTAGCCCATGAGTCTGAGGGCGGTTATCTTGCATTCTTTGATGTCTTTCAAATAAGGGTTTATTTTTATTCAGGTAAGTAAGTTCAATCTGTTTATTTGGTATCCCTCCTAAATTATTTATGCTAGGGAAGGCATCAGATCTCTTCTCTAGGAGGATACAGCTATAATAAGATCAAATCTTTGACTTCAGTGAGGAGAGGTTTTCTCTAAATGGAGTACACCTGCATTTTTCTACGCTGATAATCTAAGTACCTCTCAGTTATCTGCATGAGGGATTATTAACCATAAATGATTAATTCCAGGCTGCCTGAGTTGTTTCCCCGTGGTCAGTCTCCAGAACTGAGCTGAAGTTAAATTTACAGATCAAGAAACATGGAAATACTGTGGATTAGGCTCTGGTATGGATTATCTGTGTTATCTCCCTCCCACCTACAAATACACCTGTCCTTGACCTATACCTCCATCACCGTTCATAGGAGTCTTCTAGGCCCTACAAGACAGAGCCTTCACTCCCAAACAGGCCAGGCTTGGTTCTGACTACATTTTCTGACCCCTTGGATCAGGCACATGAGTATATGCATATGGAGACACACCTGTAGTTATACTTGTGGAGGTAAAAACCCAGACAGATGAGTCACACAGACGCATACAGAGACAGGCATGTACACAGATGTACACAAAACCACAGGCATGTGCCGGCATGAGGCAATACAACACACATCGTCACTGTATGCCCGCACTTAGGCTCACAAACAGAGCACAGAGAAAGAGAGAGGGTCACGGCCCCTTCACTCCTCTCCCGGGCTGGGATCCGGGAGGCCAGGAGGGGGCTTGGGGATAATTGGTGTTGGCGTTTCCTGCCTCCGCTGCCCACGAAGCTCCCTCCGTTTCATCTTCAAGCAGATCAATCCCGAGTCATGTGGCTTTCCACATGGGTGCCCCGGCCCCTCTTTCCCCTCTCCCCCGTCTCCTATGCTCAGGGAAACTTCGTTAAGGCCATTAATCTGCTGACCAGGGCAAATCATCAAGTTATCCTGAAGCCTCCGCCCCCTGTCTCTGCCTCCTGGCCTCCCCCATTTCTCCCTAGAACTCTCTGGCACCCCAATCCTTCTCTGGCCTCCCTCTGGGGATCTTCCCCACCTGGCCTTCTGTGTTCGATTCCCAGAGACTCCTGCACCTACCCCTTGGGGAACATTAAATATGACAACCCTTCTCAGACCCTGCCTCCTCCTGCTCTCTCTCCCCTTCTCTCCCCCATCCCCAGGACTCCAACTTTATCTGGGATCTCTGGATAGTCCAACTGTTGACCACTCGTGCTGTCTCTCCCCCTCCCCACCATCCCCAGATTCCTAAAGACCTCTGCCCTTGTGACCGGGGCAGACAACAATTACTACAACCATCCTCAGTTCTGCTTCCTCAGACTTTCCCTACTCCTGGGGACCCCCCCCCAAAGATCTTCCTTTTTTACAAGAGTAGAGTACATCCACTCCCAGGGATCCTTCACCCCATTCTCCTGAAATCCATCCCACCTTTCCTTCCTGCATTTTCAAGTTGCTCTTCAAGGGATCGCTTCAACCTCTGATCCTCCTCAAGAATCTACACAACCCAAGTCCTTTTAGCCTTTGTCTTTTGAATTCCCCCTGTAGCCCCTGGGATCTTTGCTTCTGCCCCCAGGTACCCTTTTTTGCTCCTACCTTCAGGGATTTCGGCTTCCTTTCCTTACTTCCAGGGATTCTTGGTGAAACCACCGACCACAGACAACCCCTTATCTTTCGACCCCAGACAGCCCCCCCTTTCTCACCCTTTGCCTCAGGGCTCTCTCTCAATATCTTCTCCCCTACCTCTATCACTACCCCAGATTCATGTCTCTTCTATCTTTAGCGCCCCTCCGTGAGGGTCCTTTTGCCTTCCCATCAGCTGTCATCCCACACTCATCCTTCCTCTCTGCCTTCAGTAGCCTCATCCTTCATCTTCCCCCCTTCCGTTCATTCTGTAATGAGTTCCCTCTCCACAACTTTACCCACAAGCCTTGTCTGCTTCTTTATGTGGAGGGAGCCTTACCAGCTGTGTGTGTGATAGCTACACCCCAACTTTCCCAAGAATGCTCAGAGGTAGGAAGTGGGATGGTGGCACCCTGGATATTATCCCATTACACAGCCGAGCATATCAAGAGATGGAGAGCAGGAGGAAGCATGGCTTCTAACTTCCATACTCCTTACCCCTACCTTATTCATAGAATAACTAGACTTGCCAGTGGACTCCACCCAATTCCCTGAAGTCTGTGGAGTCACAGAAAACCCCATATAATAGGTACATCCCTCTGGGTTGTACTAGGCCTGGGGACCGAGTGTCTGAGGGATCATATCACTTCCCCTAGGAAAGAACCCAGAGAATGGGGATCCCTGGCATAGCCCCTCTCTGTATCTCCACTCTAGCGCTGTGATCCCCCTCCCCCATCTGCCTCATGGCTGCCGGAAGGAGGTGGCTCCAGTCTCAGGGTGGGGGCGCCCAGAGCCTTTTGAGCCTCCCTGGGGGTGGGGGAAGAATCCTCATTCTGCCAGCTCTTGGCCCATTGTCCAGCCCAGAACAAAGCCTGGGGATTTAAGCCGAATGACCAGTCGCATGGGCCTCCCCATCGAAGCGAGCCTGGCCAGGGGGCGGGGGCGGGGGAAGGGGGGTCAAGAGAGAAAGGGGACAGGAACCTTTGAAAATAACTAATTAAAGTGCCTTCAGCTCCCCCCTCCCTGGGCGCCTAATCTCTCCAGGGCAGCAGCTCAGACAATGTGCCCACTCCCCCCGGCCCGGCCCCTTGCCCGAGTTTTAAAACAAGAGGCAACTGGAAGTTAATGAGCCCCAGCTGACGGGCCTCCCTAATGAGGGGGGGCACCCCCGACAGCTCCCACATTCTCTAGTGGCTTGAATAGATCCCATACCCCAGTGGGAGTTCATTCATCAAGTTCCAGGGGTGAGGGCCAAAAAGGAGCAGAGAACTCTGGGCAGTGCAGTTTATGCCCCTAGCCATTTGAACAGAAACATGTGTCTATGGGGAGGAGTATCCAAGGTGGGAGCCCCAAATCTGCACACTTCCCTCTTCCCCTCATCATGTCAGACTGCAATGGCCAGATTCCTACCTCGAGGCTAGTCTAGGCTGGGCTGAGTTGCGGTCAGACACCAGAACCTCTCTGGTCCAGCGTCTTCTCAACATGGCATGTCTATTCAGGAGGGACAGCTTAGGGGAAGGGATCCGAATCTGAACCTGTGGGCTCACAGGTACGTGGATGAAAGCCCTCACTTTCAGGGAATATGCCCTCTTTGTGGAGGAGCAGAGACAAGGTCCATGACATCCTTCTGTGACCATGACACCCTAATCCCCGTCCCTCATCTCTCACCCTCACCTATCACTGACCTTCTCATCTCACACTCCTATCCTTGATGCCCCTATCTCTGAACCCCTCTCTGTCAGTTCTAAACCCCCATTTCTGACTCCTGGCACTAGACTCTTCATTTTTTACTTGGAATGGAGGAAGAAAAGCCATTTCTGACCATTTTAGGAGGATGTCTGTTGTAAGAAAGGGGCTTTGTGGGGGGAGGAGGGGATGGAGGTTATGACTTCCCTTGCCTCCTGTCCTAGTCCTCTCCCCCAAAACCTCTAGGCCCCCACCCTGCCCCTATTCTCTGAAATTAATTAATTACCAGGGGACAATGGTCAGCACAGGAGCCAGCAGTCCCCCTGCCTTAATTGGGGTCCAAATTGGAATGGAAGAGACAACCAATCTCCTCTCCCATTCCCATCCCTATCCCTTCCCCCCATACTCCCTTCTGTACTGTGCTTGCCTTGAGTTGGGAGACAGGACATTGAGGATGGAGGGGGATGGGGGCATTGTTGCTGGTCTCAGGGTTGGGGGAAGGTCAGTATAGGCATATTTGAGGGAATTCCCTCTCAACTAGCATCAGGAGTTGGGGTAGAGGTGGAATCCTTCTCCAGGTTTGGAATTTGCTTGGTCAAGGGTCTAGGATCAGGACTGACTTCAGGCAGAAGTAGGGTAGACTCTTGGGGTTAGTGTCTGGGGATCTAGGGTCTAAGGTACAAATTGACTCTGAACAGAGGAGACAAACAATTCCAGGAGAATGGCTGATGGCCAGAGACTCAGGGCTTAGGGGATCTTGGATCTGGAATGGAAAATAATGGTCCCAGAGCTTTATAATCCATAGTTTGGAAGGTCTGGGGTTCAGAATTTGGGAACTCTTGGGTTGGAGGTGGGGGATCTGGCCCCTGGGATTCTAAGGACTGGGATGTGGGAGCTGACTTTGGACAGAGGCGACTGATTCCCAGGGTCACTCATGGTGAAAATATCACATTTCATGGTTTGTTGCCGATTCATGGAAAAATCCTATTAAACCAGAGATTATTTACACAATTTAAACGAGCGGTGAGGGGGATTATATAAAAGCCATCAGAGCTAAAGCTAGGCAGCTGAACAGTCTGGCCCCCCCACCTTGGCCAGCAGGGGGCGACCTCCCCCCAGTATTAACCCCTCCTTTTCCCCATCCCAGATCCCCAGGTATTGGGTTTGTGTTTAAGTCTTAGTCAGATAATCCCTAGGCTCCTCACAACTCTAGGGAGTGTGTGTGTGTGTGTGTGTGTGTTACCCGCTGGAGTGTTGTGTATGTTTTGGTGTGAATTTCCATTACTTTCTTCTTGTATTCACTTTCTGCTTGGCCTAAGTAAAACCCAATTTTTTCCTGGCAGGGTACATCACAAAGCAGTATCTTGAAGCACAAAAACCAAGGGAACACACATGTATTTCCATGCCCCTGTGCATCAGTCTGAAGTAAAAACCTCCAGAAATGGGGTTTATTGCAAACAAAATGGAGTGAGAAGGCACTGAATTTGGAGCCAAGGGTCCTGGATTCAGATCCTACCTCTCCTACTTACTATCTATGTAATCTTGTTCTGGTCACTTTAGTTCCTTTGGGCCTCAGTTTCCTCATTTGTAAAATCAAGAATGGAAAACTCGATAAACTCTAAATTTTCTTTCAGTTCTAATTTCAATGATCTCTGATTAATTCCTTTAGGTTGAAAATGGAAAGAGAAAGGACAGCTCCCTTACTGTTCTTGTTGGGGTGGATGTTGGGTGGGTGGGAAGGATTGTATGTATTGGGGTGGGGAATGTGTGTATGAGTGCGAGGAAAGAGGTCAAAGCCCCCTCACCTTACAGACTCCCCCAGATGACCAGAACTCTTGTTGAACTCAGGTCCCCAAACCCCCAATGTCCACTCTTAGACCTGAAAAGGAACATCAGACTGGGCACCCTTCCCCTGTACCCTCCAGGATGTCTCCTCTGGAGCTCTCAGCTTCCCATTGGCCCAAGGGATATACTTCTTTCTTTATGGTACTTGCACCTCAAAAAAGACAGAGAAATTGTTGTGGTCAAAGGTCAGAAAGTCAGCATTAGTGGATGATCTGGGTCAGGACTCTGGAGCTACTGGGTGCTGGGGGTTTGGACATGGAGGGTAGGAAAGGTGTCCAGCTGAGTCAGGAACAGAACAGGCCCTGCATCTTGTCCTGTTCCTGGCCAAGGGCCTGCCCTGCCTCAGCAGTTTTATGGCCCAGTGTGGATGAAGATAATGCCCTGGGGAGGTGGCAGGCTGTTCTGGAGGGGAATGTACTCTATCTTGCCCTCAAGGCTGAGAACAGAAGGGGCCAGGACTATGTTCCCTTTTTAGGACTCAGGGACAGAAAGGGACATTAAGGATTGGGGGTCAGTGGATTTTTAGAAGAGGTCACCCGGTGTCATGAGTCATGATGGGGATGCCATAGAATCAGCATAGAAGACAAGGGGGAAGATGGGCTTGGGGAAGGGTCAGTCTAGACATATAGATGCAGATATTTCACTAAAAATGACCACACTGCAGCAAAGAGAGGACTCATTTGGAGCCAGAAGACCTGGGTTTTAGTTCTAGTTTGACCATTTATTTTCTGTGTCACTTTGGGCAAATCACTTTGCCCATTTTGAGCCCAGTTTTCCACATATACATGACTCTATGATCCTAACACAGTCTGAAGAAAGGACTTCCCAACATGAGCAGGTGGGAGCTTCTGAGAAAGGTAGAGAGGGCATCTGGCCAGGAGAACCTCTGGAAAATGGGGCTTTCTTCCAGTTTTGATCACCACTCGGGCAACTTCCTGTCCAGAGTCAGTGACCAGGTTGGGAGGTCTGAGGATAAGGGCTCAGTCACCTGGGATTTTACTGGATTCACTTCTTTTTACTGAAGCTGGTTCTCACCATCACTGTGGAGCTGTAGCCCTGAGATATTTAATCAGCTCATTATGGACCCTCCCTATCCCCCACTTCTAACCTGTTTGTTTTTCTCCATCTCTCTCCTTTAAAAAAAAAATGAGAGAAGAAGAAAAGAGGAGGAAAAGGAGATGAGAGGAGAGCAGAACAGAGAGCCCTGTCTTTAGAACAATCACTTCTGATTTAGGCATTCATCATGGTCCCAGGTTCCTGAAGGGGGCCCAGGAGGAGCAGCCGCCAACAAGAACACTTTATTAGAATTTATATGTCGCTGGCATCGATGGGGGGAAATAATTAACACCCCTACAAATATATCGTAAACAAAATATTTATTAGAAATAAATAACTCATTTATTTTACATATTTCATTTCGACAATAACGTTACCCAATTTATCATTTAACATTTTTGCAAGACAACTTAACGACTCCTTATTAGCGTTTCCATTTTTCACCCGCGCACCATAAACCACGAGGCTCTCCCCAAATGCCCCAAGATACCGCGGGTGCCAGGCACTCACTGAGACCCAGGTGAAGGATCAGACTACCTTTATCATTAGCACATTTAGACACATATATACAAATATGCCCTTCCCCAATAACAGACCCTTGCCCCCTCCCCGCAATCTATATAACCATGTGCACACAAGTCCATCCCCATGCTCCCTTGGAAGCCCTAACCACATATGAACACACATATACACTCCCTAGACACATTATGATCACATAAACATGTATACATTTAGTTGTACATATGTGGGAGGTGGGGAGAGAGGGGTGGAACCAGGTTTTGTTGCTATGTGTATATACTGGGCTTGGGGGACGTTGATGGGAAAGCCAGGTTCAGGTCTTTGGGAGGGGTGTCTCTCTGTCCCTGCCAGGGTCTCTAGTCATCCCCCCAATACATTCTTCCCCTCTCAAGGACTAATAGGTTCTGACTGGAAGGAAGGGACCCATGTTTCTTTTGTCATTCTTCCTAGCCTATGGCTTAATTTCTTTCTGAGTAGAGGCATCAGCTTCCTGCCCCTGAAACAGTTCCCAGTTAAGCAAATCCTATTTCCCTAATGTTTGCTAAACCTGAAAGCAGGATATGGTGTGATGGGCCAAAGGTTTAGGTCTGAAGGCTTTAGGTTGGGGTTCTGAGATGGAGATTCTGGGCTGAGGGTTCTGGACCAGGGATTGTAGGCTGAAGATTCTGGCTATAGGTTCAGGCTAAGACTTTTCTTGAAGGTTAAGGCAAGATTTTCAGCCATGATCCCCAGATGTTCAGGAGAGGCCCCGGTCCATCCCACTATCCCCATAGGAAGTATTGGTAATTTTTTAATGACAAATTATCCGTCCCTTGTTGCCATCCCAAACCTTAAACTTCATCTATTTCTTGTTGGAATTGAGGAGGGGCAGAGGGAGCATAGGAATCTAGTAGGAGAGAGAATGAATGTGTGTGTACAAGTACATGGCGGCATCCTCAGATGTGACAGGGGGTGTGTGTTTCTTGCTCCAAAACTGCTTCATCAGTTTCCCTTGTGCCCTTAAGCTCCAAGCCTAGTTATCTGGGAGATTAAGTAAGGCCTGGGGTATGCTGGCTGGAGCGAGGAGGAAGGGGGCAGGCTGGGGTGGGGGCACTGGGGAGGAGAGAAGGTCAGTATAGATATCACCCCTGAGTCCACAGCTGCTAATATTAACTCAGGAATCATTTCATCTCCTGGGAGAGCCAGGCTGAAGGGTGGGAGACCAGAGGATTTAGGGAAGGAAGACACACTGTGGTTGGGGGCCTGAGGCCTGGGGGCAGGGGTGGGACCCAGGGGTGGGGGCAAGTACACAATGACTGGGGGGTTGGAGGGTCTGAAACCAGAGACTTTAATAAGAGTCACTGACAGCAAATACGGCTGACATGGGAGTCCCATTACTCACAACAAGGGCCCTTTTGTACCCACAGGGCCTGGGCTGGGGAGGCAAGGCCAGAAGGGGAGGGGCTGGCCCTCTAGGTAAAGCAGAGCATAGCAAATGCCCTAACTTCTCCACCCACCTAAGTGCAGAACCACCTTCATATGTCTCTAAAACCTATTCTTGGGCTGGGGTTGCCAGGGTTAAAGGACTGGTTGATTCTTTTGGAATGATCCTATCGTCTTGTCTGGAAAGCTTCAGGATCCTTGAGTTGGAATAGACCTTAGAAATCTAGTTGAGGGGTCCTTAAATTGGGCTTCAACTACTTCAGGGACCCATGGATAGATTACAGGGAGTCTCAACTTGGATAGGAAAAGAAATACATTTTTATTTCAATATCCTTGGTTTCCTTTGTAATCCAGTGGGGTGAGGGGGAGGTAAGGCAGAGTGGTTTATGCATTTAAAAACATCCTGGGAAGGAGTCCAATGGCTTCACTAGACTGCCCAAGGAAGGGGTCCATGGACACAGGCAAGGTCAAGAACTCTTGTTTTCTGGTCTAATCCTCTCATTTGCTGGAGGTGACATACTGGATTCCTGATGTGGATTCCACTATACTATGGTACTATTTGTGGCCTAGAACTCTAAAGAGTTATGAGAGCTCTCAGAAGCCATCTTATCCAAGTGACTTACCCAAGGTGATCATCTAGGTAGTAAACATCAGAAGTAGAATTTGAACTCAGGTCCCTTGACTCTGGAGCCAATGAGACACTCCACTGGGCCATGTTGCCTCAATGCTCCCTCAAAGTGCCCCTTCACCCTCTAGTTCTGCCTGTTGCCATTATTGCTTACTTCCTTAGGAGGCAGAATTTACAGTGTGTTATTTATGAACCGTAATTGTGATGGCTGCTACAGTAGACAGGTTAGGAAATCTCAGTGTGAGGAGAGATGGCAGTTTGGTGACAGGAGTAGGTACAGAGGTCTATCATACTGCAGAATCTGACACTCATGGGTTTGATATAATAATAATAGCAGCTCCTTATAGTGCCAGGTACTCCGCTATGTGCTTGAGAAGTATGATCTCATTTGATTGTCACAGCAGCCCTAGTAGATAGGTACTCTTATTAACCCCATTTTACAGTTGAGGAAATAGAGGCAGATAGAGGTTAAGTAATTGCCCAGGGTCACAAGCTAGTGTCTGAGTTTGGATTTAAACTCAGGTCTTCCTGACTCCAGGCCCAGCACTCTATCTACTGTGTCCTCTAGCTGCCTCTACCATACTACAATGCTGAACTTAATCTACTCTAATATGGGACTCTAATGCTTATATGCACATAGTAGGATCAATAAAAATCTGTTAACGAACTGAAAAATATAGGTAATATTTTTTAAAACTGTTAACATGAATGAATGAGTAATAGGCCACAAAGTCTTTGGCACCAACAAATACTTTGACGTCAGAAAGAGATGTGGTTTTATCAAGGGAAATGACACTCTAGAAGATGCATTTGCCTTGCTACTGTACCCTAAAATCCACTGGGTCTTTCCATCTGCTTTGCAGATGAACCCTTGAGAGACCCCTGACAAAAGACTGTGTTGTTTTCCTACTGGAATCTCTCAGAGCTTAGCACAGTACTCTGTATGTATTAAGCACTTGATACTTTTTCAGTTCTTTCATTCCAAATAGCTTATACTCTTCCACATTGCCTCCATCAGCATCCATCAGTGAAGGATTAATAAATGAAAAGGTGAATGCTAGATCTGACAATTTGACCCCAGTTTTAGCAGCTCCCTTGGGTTCTATGCAGGAGAAATGGAGTAGTTTGGGGAGTCTCAACAAAAATCTATTAAGCACCTACTATGTGCAAAGTCCCCTATTTAGCTGGAGGGTTACACGTGGTAAGGATTGGGGGTATTGTTTAGGTAGAGAGAGGAGACCAGTCAGCTATTTCTTGACCTCACCAGTTCTTGGCTTCTGGAGTTGCTGGTAGACATTGCAGTTGCTGGACCTCTGAAGACTTTTCTAACATTTCAAAGGTTACAAGGTCATAATCTGGTCCACTATATCTATGATACTACTCACCTAATATCAGAAAAGAATAATCCCAAGAGACAAAAGAAATAAAGCAACCTAAGTCCATGGGAAGGGCTGCTCCGGCTGATGCCACCGACCCTCCTTTTACAGCCGAGGCCCACAGAAGTTCTTCCTCCTTGCTCAAGGGCTGCCAGGGAGGAGGTCACTAGCGTTTACTCATCAAACCTTTTCATATGAACACTCAGTTCTGGCTTAGCAATTAATTAAAATGTTTTTAGTACCATGTAATGGACCGACAGAAAGCAGCCAGAGGATGCCTGAGCATCATCTGAAATGGAGACAGGGAGGAAGAAAGAGCCCCTCCATAGTGCATTCCCAGAAATAAGTTCTACAAACCTCTATTTGGTTGGTATAAGACAGAACATATTGTACTTGCTCTGAGGATTGGAACCTTATTGGCCAGTCCTACCATTACCTAAATATGTATAAAATATATCCTGGGATTACAACTTTGAGGCTGGTTTTGGAACAAGATTTGGAGGGTTGTCACTGCCTTAATAGATTCCAAAGCAAGATCTGATCATAGCTCCATGTGTTTGCCTTCATCCTAAGGTAACCTCTTTGGAAGACAAATTAATCTGCCTTGCAAATTAAACCTGTTCCAGTGTATTTCTTGCCTTCTCAATGGGCAAGGGAAAGTTGAAGGAAGGGAGAGAATTTGGAACTAAAAATTGAATAAAAGAAGAAACATCCCTTTTGATGGGTGGGAATGGGAGCAGGGGAATAAATGCCCTTCAGAATGAGCTTCTCACATTTTTTTCATCTGCTTCATCTCTCTCTTCCTGTCTCTTTCTACTTTTGCATCTTGCTGTTTCATGCTTTCTCTCTTTTTGTTTCTCTCTGTCTCTTTCACATGGAGGAACACAAATAAATTCCTATTTCTCCAAATACTCCCATAGGGAATCTGTACAGAGTTTGGTGAGCTAGGTTTGGCATTCAACATGCCACAGATCGTGATGAAGTGCTGCCCCTCTGTCCTCACTGACCCAGGGCATCTATATGATACATGAATCTGAGGACTGTATGTAAATGAATCTCCTGTGGCAGTTGTGGTTTAGTGGAAAAAACACTAAATTAGCAGAGAGGAGTTGTTCAGTTATTTCGGGCATGTCTGACTCTTCATGACTCCATTTGGAGTTTTCTTGGCACAGATACTGGAGTGCTTAGCCATTTTCTTCTCCAGCTCATTTTACAGAAAAGGAAACTGAGACAAACAGGGTTAAGTGACTTGCCTAGGGTCACTCAGTTAGTAAGCGTCTGAGGCCACATTTGAACTCAAGGTCTTCCTGACTCCAGTCCTGGTGGTCTATCTACTGTACCATCTTGTTGCCCATGACATCTGAGTCCTAATACTGACCCTGACTAATTTAACTGCATAACCTTTGATAAATCCCTTCACCTCTCTTGGTCTCAGTTTCTAAATGTATAAAATAGGGATGGTATAATGCTTGCTTGCTCTATTTCCCTTGCAGGGGAATGGGAAAGGTCAAAGGACAAATAGAAGCGAAATTCTTAGTGACCTGTAAAGTATAATAAGAATGTCTATGTGTAATAGGAGTCTGGGGCGTGTATGGACCCTATCACTTTGCTTGGCTGATGCAACCTCTTTACATGGAAGATACTAGGGAGCTTGCTTTTGGGAGAATCATGATGATATAGAAGGCAGATGCCTTGGTGTGACCACAGTCATGGGTGGACATTCTGTAACTGGTCCTGCTTGGCTAACAACATGTTTGGGAGGAGCTTTTTCCAGTTGGCTACGTGGCCAGAACTGTTGGCATCTTCAAAATGGTGTGAGTCAGCCTCGGCTGCCTCTGCTTCATTCACTCCTTGGCTTCATTCAGCGACTCTCCATCATGGCATTGGGGGAGAGACCATGTGGGAAGGGGGAAACCTTAAGTCCTTTTCTCCTCTGAGATCATAGGATTTGGTTCTTGGTCTTTTTGTACATTCTTTTCTATTCTAGGGGAAGAGAGTGTAGTCTTCAGCCTCAGCAATTTCAAAAGTTAGGAGAACAAGCCATAGAAATCTGGGTTTTGGAATCCAGACAGGATTTTATAGCCAGTACAGAGTCAATATTTTGAGGAGCAAGGGGTGATCTTTGGGAAGGGACTCATTGGAGTCCTACTGCATCTGGACATGACCTGAGTGAGGTATGTAGGAAATGAGCTGAGTTGTGAGCCTGTTTCCCCTCCACCCACTCATCCCAAATGAAGTACATAGGAGAAATTATATCCCTGAGGCATTGGGGAAAATTCTTTTATATTTTTTCTGCTATATTTTCAAAGTCAATATTCCTTTGGAAAAACTCTCCAAAGTTAATTGATTTAATGGAACTAGGTCCTGGTTACTGAGCCTAAGAATGAGGGGGACATAGCTGGTGGGGCTTGAGTCAGTGGGAGTAGAGAAGAGTAGTAACACCCCAACCTTTCACATTTATCCCTTGAAACCCTGAGGAGATGTAGCAGGCTGTAGGAGAGAGTCTAGAGCATGTTACAAATGTCTTCTGCTAGGCCCCTGTTGTTTGGGGTAGGGTATAAGGGGATGACCCTTCCTTGCTTGGGGAGATGCTGTCTCAGGAGAGGACAATCCTACAGCTTCCTCAACCTCCTAGGTTCTCTTTTAGGGCAACCCCAAGCAGTACTTCTCCTTCCCCAGGCTCCTAGTTATCCCCAAAGGGTCTCCCGAGAACCTTGGTGCCTTGGTATGGCTGACTGTCCAGGTCTCCACCACACCATCTGTAGCTACTTTCATACTCTAACTTCTAAACTTTGTCCTCAGCCTGTACAATCTCTTGGCATTCCAGACACAGACTCCACAAATACATCCTCAGACATCCTAGGACTTATACTAGAAACCCTTTCTCTGGAGTTTGAGGACCCGCATTCAAATTCTGCCTCTGACAATACCTACTTGACTCTGAGTAAGTCCTTGACCTCGGTGTGCCTTAGTTTCTTCATCTTTAAAATGTGGAGGTTGGATTAAATGGCCCTTGAGTTTCCTTCCAGCTATAGAGTCACGATCCTGGATGTCCCTTAAAGACAGAGAATACTCACAGATGCAGATGTACAAGACTGCCCCTGCAACCTCTCACACCCAGTAGGGTCCATGACTCCCTAAGAGTCTGGACCCTCTAAGCAGCCTGGGCACCCCATCTTCCTGTCTATAAGTCTTCCTCACCAGAGCCTCAGCTCATCTGCCCTCTCAGCACTAGGGATGATCCCTAACATATAGATGTCATACAATTTGTTACCAAACACTTTGGTGTCAATCAAAAAACATTTATTAAACACCTACTCTATGCCAGGAGATCACAGGAGCCATCTCTCTCTCTCTCTTTCTCTCTCTCCTCCCTCCATCCCCCCCTCTCTTATTATAGAAAGATATGTATCTCTATAAATATATAAAAACATGTATCTCTATATAATTCTCTAGACATACATTTATATAACATCTTTATAGAAATATGTCTCTCTAGATATATATCTATATTAATATAGACTCACACATATAGGATATACATATATCGCACATTATCTATAAATATAAATATATATACACACGTGCACATGTCCGAGCAACTGGGAGAGCAGGAATGGATTCCTGTAGAAGATTATGCTTGGGCTGAATATTAAAAGAAATCAATGATTCTAAGAGACAGTAAGGAGGAAATGCATTCCAGGTATGGGACACAGCCAGTGCAAAAGCATAGTGATGGGAAATGTTATGTCAAGTTTGACAGGACCATAGATTAGGTAAAGGGGAGTAATGTACAATAAGCCTGGAAAAGTAGACTGGATGCAGCTTGCAAAAGGCTTTGGCTAATCTGGTCTTCAGAATAATCCTGTGTGGGAGGCAGGACAAGGATTATTACTATTCCTATTTATCAGACAAATGATGCTCAGAGAGGTAAAGTGACTCATTTAAAGTCACAGAGCTAGCTAATGTCATAAGAGAGGTAGAATTTGAATCCAGCTCATTTGACTCCAACTCTAATTCTTTCTCTGCTACAAGACGCCACCTTCCAAGGTTACACATCTAAGAAATGGTGTCATGAGGCATCTAGGAATCTAGGGTAACCTGGAGTCGAGATGATTTTGAGTTCAAATACAGCCTCAGACATGTAATATTACCAGTCATTTAACCACTGTCTTTCTCAGTTTTCTTGGCTGTAAAATGGGGACAATAACAGCACTGACCACCCAAGGTTAGGTGAGAATGAAAAGAGATACTGTTTGTTGAGTGCTTTGCAAACCTTTAAAGGCTATAGAATGCCAGCTGTTATTGGCATGAAATCAGAAGGAGTTGAGACTCAGGTCTCTGGACTCCCTGTATGCTTGTTGTATGTATGTATGTCTTGGGGGGGCAGCTCAGTGTCCCACAACCCCGCAGACCCACCTCTCTAGTCCCTAGTCAACATCTTGGCCCCCAGCTCCTCAGTACTTATCCCCCTGCCCCTGGCTTTTATCTTTAGCTCCTTGTCCCCAGTCTCCTCATTCCACAACCCTTTCCCCTTGGCCCCCAAACCCTTGCTCTCCAATCCCCTGCTCTGTAACCTTTCAGACCCTTGTCCCTAGCTCTCATTCCACACCCCAGAGCCCCTGCATCCACATTTAGCTCCAATTCCTGACCAAGCTGGGAATGGGGAGGGGATGCCCCTGACCCTGGGGGAAGGCTGAGGGTGGGGGGGAAGGTGTGAGCCTGTGAGTCTGTGTGGAACGGGGGCTGTTTAGATAAACAGATGGCAACAAATGGCATAAAATTATATACCCATAATGTCAGTTCATAACATTTTGTTCGACATACTTGATTTAATCGCTTAGCTGACGATTGGCTTTTGAGCCCATATGGTGGGGAATGAAGCCTCGGCACCGGCTCCAATCTGGCTTTTATCGCCATGGCTGGGGGGTGGGTGGGTGGGGGGAGATGCAGATGGGAAGAGAATGAGCAGTGAGAGGGGGCTGGGGAGGGAGGAAGGGGGTTAGCCGAGAAAGGAGAGGGCTGGACTCTGGCAGGGATGGGGCCTTGGCCAGAGTGGGACCTCGGCAGCCCTCAGACCGCAGGTGGCTTTGGCTCCTGCTGACCATAGGCAACCCCATCCCTCCTCATCGGGGCTAACCCCCACTGGCCACTGACACATCCACTAAACTAAGTTCTAATCTGGCTCTGATTCTGCGTCGGGTCTTAGCCACTCTTCCTCCATGTCCCCATCAAGGTGTCTGCTTGTCTCTGATTCTCCCCACTCGGTGCATTGCTCTCACTTTTGCTAAACAGAATTATTTCTATGTGAGTACATGTATGAGAGAAGATGTGGAGAGTGTTTAAGAGTGTGTTTGAGTGGTGGGGGCAGGGGAGGGAGAATGAGAATGTGTGTGTGTGTGTGTGTGTGTGTGTGTGTTTAGGCAGAGTGACCAGGTGATCTCTGAGGTCCTTTCCAGCTTTAACAATCTGTGTCTGACTTTGTGTAGGAGAGTAGGCATGTCCAGTGACCGTTTGTGTGACAATGTGTGTATGTACGTGGGGGATGAGAAAGAGAGAAGGAGGGAGGGAGAGACGAAGGGTGGTAGAGAATGAGAGAGAGAAAATGAGAGAGAGAGAGAGAGAGGGAGAGAGAGAGAAAGAGAGAGAGAGAGAGACAGAGAGGGAGAGAGAGAGAAAGAGAGAGAGAGAGAGAGAGAAAGAGAGAGAGACAGAGAGGGAGAGAGAGAGACAGAGAGACAGAGAGAGAGAGAGAGAGAGAGAGAGAGAGAGAGAGAGGGAGAGAGAGAGAGAGAGAGGGAGAGGGAGAGAGGGAGAGAGGGGGGGGGAGAGAGAGGGAGAGAGAGAGAGAGAGGGAGAGAGAGAGCTCAGTGTACTCTCACATGCATATGTGATAGAATAGTATTATAGGATTTTAATGGCTATACAAAACCTTGGAGGTCCTATGTGTTGGACCAGTAGAGAAGAGGAGGAACTAAGTCATCCAAGATTGACTCTCTCAGCAGTTTGGTCTGTGGGTTTTCCTGGCCTCTCTGGTCTATGGCTGGCCTGTTCAGTCCATATACTTTCTGTCCTGTTCCAATCTGTGGGTTTTCTTGGCCTGTTAAACTTACAGTGTCTTTCCAGCAAGGATATCTAAGCTTAACCAACTCAAGTATTGCATGTATGACCAGGTCACCGGAAGGGTCTTCCTCTAAATTGCAAATAGATGTAAATCGATAACTCGACCCAGACATGCCTTGGTTGGAGGCACAGAGTATACAGGAGGGAGGATTGAGCTCTGCAGGCTTTAGAGCCCTCTCTCTTTTTCCTTCCTTCAATTCCCTCCTTCCTTTTCCTTCCTCCCTCCTTCCCCACCCCCAGCAGTTCCAAGCTCCAGCTCCTGTGTCCGGCCCTCCCTTCTACTCCCATGCTGGGAGAGTCTGGGCCCCAAATGGTGCCAATAACTCACGTCTCTGCATCATCTACCCCCCGCTGTGATGCTGATGGCTCCAGAAGATGGCGGGGAGCCAATCCAGGATGGCAGAGAGTGAGGGTAAGAAGGGCGCTGGAAACCAGTTCTTCCCTGGACTTGGAGCTAGGGTGGTCAGTCAATCTATCTGCCTGTCTCTATCTGTCTTGGTCACACTCCCTGTCTGTCCTTTATCCCTATATCTTCTGTTGGGCTTCTTGTCTATCTCTGTCTTGTCTCTATATCTCTGTCTCTGCCTCTACCAGTATCTGTCTGTTTTGTCCTTGTCTCTCTATGTTTCTGAGGAGGGACAAGTTCTGGGTTTGGAAGAGTAAACCCACTGGACAACCCTCTCTTCTTGAGGATTCTGCTTTCTACATCCCACAATTCAGTTCCCTTTGACAAAATTTGGGCCTAGTATGTGCTGAGCAGTGTTCTGGAAAGACAGATGAAAGACAAAAATGTTATAGTCCATCCATCAAGATGCTTGTATTCTTTGAGAATTTATCAGCTAAAACATAGCCAAGGACAATCCAGTCCCCTATGTATCTGCCAATGCCCTGAAAATTGACATTGATGCTGGAAGAGTTCTCCAGTTAGCTATTTTTTTTCACTTAGTGTCTCTCAGACTGGACCACCTCTTATCTTCCTTTTCCCCTTTCCCCTACTCCTTATCTCAGCCTCCATGGTTAACCCTGCTCTGTAGGTCTTCCCTGAGACTTCCAAGATCAATCTCTGCATTATCTATCATTACTTTAGTGTGTGAGATGATAACTATGAACTACTCTTTTCCTGTCCCCCCATTTTCTCTCCTTCACCCTCTGATCACATGGGATGGGGAAATGGAGGAGCTGAGGGGTGGCTGTCCACTGGACACAAAGTTGTATTCCCTCACCTCAGGCATGGGGGCCCATCCTTTCCCCTTCTGTCTGTCTCTGCCCTGCTCATCCTGAGTCTCCAAGGTCGTTTTCCTCCCAGAGGCCTTTGAGGCCCATCCCAGAGGCCTCCATATCACTGTGGTTATGGCAATTACTGTAATCATTGTTCACCATGGTCCCTGAATTCACAAATCATTGGGATTGCTGGGCACTGAGGTCACTGGGGACACTTTAGGTCCAGAGTAACATAACCTAAGAGACAGAAGGACATCAGAAGCTACCCAGTGCAATCTATGCCTGACCTAGAATCCTCTGGATAACATACCTAATGAGTGGCCAAATGTCCATGTGAAAAAGAGATTAGTTTGTTCTACTTGGCCCCTAGTAGGAGATGGTTGATCATAGATGGCAGTGGAGAGAAGTTTCAGAAAAGCAGATTTAGGTTTGCAATTGAAGATTCGTAGGAATACTATAATGAGTAGTCTAGGGAGGGAGTGGGTTTCTTTTCACTGGTGGTCTTCAGGGAAAAGGAAGTTGGCCATTTATTGGATATTGTTGAAGAAATTATTGTTCAAGTACAGGTTCAATTTATTTAAGTAAAAGCCCTTATTAAATACCAATTGTGTGCGAGGAACTCCTGGGAAAACAAAAGAGAAACAGTAAAACAGAACTTGCCCTCATGGAGTTTATATTCTACTTGACTAAAAAAAAACTTTTTTATGGAGAGTTTAACATGCAGGTTTTATCAACCCCATTTTAATAGATGAGGAAAGTAAGATGATCTCTCTATTATCACACAGTTTGTCAGTGTTATAGGCAAAACTGAAATTCAGGTCTTCTTTATCCAAAGTCCAGCACGTTATTCGTTATTGTGTTTTAGGAAATCCCACCCGCTAGATGGTCAGATGAGGTGGCTCCTAATTTGGGATTTTGGTCACAAGGACTCTTTTACACATGGGAGCTGTATGTGTATGTATGTGTGTGTGTGTGTGTGTGTGTGTGTGTCCACTGCATCATAGAGTTGTAGAGATAGAAGGGACATCAAGTCAAATTGTCCTGTCTCTATCATACCCAACCAGTGATCATTTCACCTTAGGACAGATCTAATCATTAGGCAGCTTTTTTCTTATGTTAAACCTAAATTTTCCTTTTTTTTGCATTTTTTTCAGTTCCAATTTTAGTTCTACCTACTGGGACCAAGCAGAAAAAAAATCTAATCGCTCTTGTTTGGAAAAGCTCATAGAATACCAGAAGATTCCTATCATGGAAAGAGTCAATAAACAATTACTAAGCACCTACTATGTGCCAGGCACTGTGATAAGAAAGGTAAAAGACAATTCTTACCCTCAGGGAGCTCACAATCCAGCTGAGGAACATAGCACATAAAAAGTAGCTGAAAAGGGGGCATTAAGGGTTCCCTGCATGGGGGCATGAGGAAGTCCTGTGAGGAAGCAGAAGTAGGAAATGATGAGGTGACTGTCTTAGGGCCCCTCCTTAAATGGTGGAGGATGTGGAAGGAGCTCTCCTTCACTGATTCAATCAGAGGAAGGGAGGAGTCCTAGAGGCAGGTGCTACTGAGGAACTGTGAGTTTCAGAGTCCATGTCTTTTTGCAGGATGATGGATTTCTGGAGGTCTTGAGCATGTGTTCCATCTTGCCTCCCCTCTCTCCCCCCACCAAAGAGTCCTTTCTTCTCCAAGCTAGCTACTCACTGTAGTTACTGAGGTGAGTCATTGCAAAGTTATTGTTCACTAGAGTTTTTGTGGTTACTGGAATGTCACGGGACCAAAATTTAACCCTTTGACTTGCCCCCTAAAGTCCCCCCACAGCTGGGCAGGGAGTGGTGGGGAGCAGGTGAGTGTTCTATAGAAAGAAAGCAAGAGCCCCACTCTCCTCTTGCTTCTCTCAACAGGCCCCCATCCTGCTTTATGTCATTTGAGCTCAAGCAGAAGGCAGCATGGGTTAGGGGGAAGATTTAGAACCAGAAGATATGGGTTCAATTTCAGGCTCTTTCTTTTTCCAGTTCTATGATCTTGGGCAACTCACTTTATTCACTGAACCTCAATTTCCTCATCTGTAAAATAGAGATGATACCTGCACTACATGCTTTATGGAATTGTTGTGAGGAAACAATCTGACTCAACCAACATTTATTAAGCACCTATTTGGCATGACCCTAGAAGAGTACTGTGTGAAAAATCATAATGCATTTTGATAGTCCTATTTATATGAAAACCCTAGTGGGGAAAGTAGTAGGGACAACCCTAGTGAGGAGGGGTGGCAAATACTAATCTCCATTTTAAAGGAGGAGGAAACAGGATATATGAGGGGAGATCAATGTAGTATGACAGAAAGAGCCTTGGATCTGGAACCAGAGGACCTGGATCCGAATCGTGCCTGTGATACTTACTACCTGGGTGATGGGGGCTAGCTGGGTATCTGGGCTTCAGTTTCCTCAGCTTCTGGCTCTAAATCTGTGAAATCCAGTTTAAATGGTTCCATGGCTAGTTAGTGTTTGAGGTGGGATTCAGACCCAGGTTTCCAGGTCTAGCATCTCCTACACAAGGCTTTCTCTCTAAGTACTAAACAAACATGATCCACTAGTATTATTAGAATATTGCATCCAGGCCATGCTGACCACATGGATAGGGCACAGACCATCCAAACTTGAACCCAACAGGCATTTCCTTTGGGAATGGAGAGTGACTTTAGGAGAACTAGTCTGGGAGCTCTGGGTCCAGGGGGAGAAGGAGGGTGGAGAATGAAGAAAACAAGGAGAGGAGAGAAGGAAGAGAAGGGGAGAAAGAGAAATCCTTCTTTTCTTATTCCCTGAACAGGAGAGGCAAGAAGGGGAGAAGAAGAAAAGAGAAGAGGGAAGACTTCTCTTGGGCTGATCCTTTGCATGAGGGAGAAGAGGAGAAGGAGAGAGGGGGAGAAGGAGAGACCCTGAGAGCTGAGCCTAAAAGGGTGAAGAAGAATTTTCATTATGAAGTTAATTAGCTTTGGAGCCTCGGCACCTTTCAGGAGGAGGAATTAGAGGGATTTAATTGCTTTATCAGCCTTGCCTTTGATTTTCAGCAATCAGGCCGATTCCATTTAATTTAACTGCCACAGACGAGGAGAAAATTGATGCACTCACCTGCCTCGGAGCAGAAAGCGAGAGTGGGGAAGAGAGGGAGCGGGGCGCTAGGAAGAGATCAACGAATCCGGTGTCTGTAGATTAATGGAAACCAACAGCATTTGCTCACAATTGGAGATGATGTGTGCCCTCGAGGTGTTTGGAACTGTGTGCCATTGTGTGTGCTGGTTGGGTGTGAATGTGTGTATCCCTGTGTATATATGTGTGTGTGCAGCTCCTGGGAATGTGCGTGTGGGTATGTTAATGCATGATTGTGTGTGTGACTGTGGGTGTGAATGTGTGAATGTCACCCGAGGGACTATCGGAATGTCAGTGTCTGTAGGATTGAGTGTGAATGAGAGTGTCCAGGTGTGCGATTGTAAATGTGTCTAAGAGACTGGTGTGCGTGTGTGTGTGTGTGTGTGTGTGTTTGGGTGATTCTGTGGAACTACAAAAGGGGGCAGATGATTGAATGTGTAGGGGTCCCTGGAGGGGGCAGACACCTGCAAGAGACTGTGAGGTGGTGGGGCTAGGGGAACTGCTGGTTGAGGATTGGGATGGAGAGTTTGTATTCTGGTGGCTTTATCTCTTTGTGGGTGGGATGTTTTGGTTATGGTAACTGGGAGCAGAATGTGTAGAGATCATGGGGTATCTGCCTTCCAAGCATTAAGGGTGATGCTTACACCCTCAACCTAGTTTTACCCTTTATGAACAGGAAGGCACACCTCATCCAGACCTGCCCTGGGAATTCAGGCTTAATTTTTCCTCTGGTGTAGCCCAAACTAGCTTAGGATACTGAGGGAGGGATAGGGTTGTGGGAATGGACCCTCTCCATCTCTCCCCTGTCTCTGTCCCCTGTCTCTCTCAATCATCTTCCCATTTTGGTTGCCATATTTCGCTAAAATTGGAAAAAGTCATCATACTTGAATGTCTGTTCTACTTTTCTCCCAATACCCTCTTTACTCTGTTGGTTCCCTATCAGAGTAGAGGGGAGTAACCCCTCAACAAAGAGTCCAGGTTTGGTCCTGGGGAAGGGAGAGAATGGAAGGATCAGGGTGGGGACTGGATATCCAGGCTTGGGTGGGGGCAACGTGGGAAGCCAGTAATTCTGGTTGGGGAAGGGGGTAATGTCCCTTGACCAGCAGGTTCTGATGGCACCTCCCCTCCACCCTCCACCCTAGATGTTTCCCCATCCTGAGTCCTGAGTTTTCGGCCTCCTGATTAGAAGGTGGAATTAACCTGATTAATGTGATGAAGGCAGGTCGGCTCAGCGCGGCCTGATGAGCAGAGATGGATTGGGAGCGAAGGCTCTCAGATGGAGGCACAGTAATTGGTGCGTTTGCTGCTGCCTGCCTCGCTGACCTCGCTGTTTAGCCCATTAATGATGATGCACAGGCCTCACTTTCCAGAGATAATGACAGAGGATCTTGGGGGGAGGTAGAGAGGCTGGGGGACCATTCTTGGAGGATGGGGGACCAAGGCCATCAAGAAAGGGGCCATCCCAGGGAAGACCAGGGATGGAAGAAGAAGGGTCAAAGGAAGGGAGAATGAGGGGCCAGTCCATGTAAGAGGAGCATCTGGTGGGAGGGGTTGGAAAGAAGAGAAGGAGGATGAGAGCTGTGAAGGACAATGCATGAGGGCAAGCAAAGATGGGTGATGGGCCCAGGAAGGACATGGGGATGAATGTCAGGTCAAGGAGAGTGAAGCATCATAGGATGGGTGAGCTAGTGTTCTGCTCAAAATATGGGGGATGAGGGACTAATGAAGATGAGGAAACATGAGGATGAGGCGCCAGTGAACAATGAAGGACCTTGGGGAGGAGGAATCATGGAGATGGTTGAGACTAAGAAGATCAGGAAGATCCTAGGTGGATGGGGGTGGGGCAGGGAGGAAGATGACAGGTTGGGAAAGATGGGAAGGCAAGAGAAGAAGGGATTGGAGGAAGATAGGGGACCAGAAATTGGGGGGGCAAAAGGAGGTACTCAGGAAGGATGGGTAGACAGTGAGAGATTGGGGAGAGGAGGGTGGCTTAGAAGAGAGCAGCTCTGGGATTCTTTAGATTTGAGGGGTATGGCAATACCCCCAAACCCCAGGCCATGATGTTGTATCATCCTATTTCAACAAAGGACCCAGGGCTTCTCCACTCTGAACTGTTTATGGTACCACTGGGAATTTGACACTACCTTCCCTCTAAACACAAAGGTTTGCCTATGGGCAGCTAGGTGGTGCAGAGGATAGAGCACCAATGCAGGAGTCAGGAAGACCTGAGTTCAAATCTCACCTCAGACACTTGACACTCACTAGCTGTGTGACCTTGGGCTTAACCCCAATTGCCTGATCCTGGGTCATCTCCAGTCATCCTGATGAATATCTGGTCACTGGATTCAGATGGCTCTGGAAGAGAAGTGAGGCTGGTGACCTGCACAGTCCTCCCTCACTCAAAACGAAGTCAAGTCAAGAGCAAGTCATGTCATCATTTCTCTGATGGCATGGTCTTCTTCAGCAACAAAGGATGAACACACACAAAGGTTTGCCTGGAGAAAACAGTTCTAAAAGAGGAAAGGACCAAGCCCAGAAGCTGCAGAAAGGCCAAACGTAAGTGGGTGGGGAAGTGCTTATGTATATGAATGTGAAAGGTTGGAGATCAAGGCAGTGAATAAGAGGCAGGATCTGAAGACTGCATAATTACTAAGTTTATTATCTCTTTAGCTTCAAGGAGATGGTATAGACTGCAAAGTTGGTCTGAAGTTCAAGGCATGTAGTGGGGACAGATCTTGGATGTTTCCTTAGAGTCTGGGGGTTATTAGACACAAAATACAGATGCATGAAAATGCTGAGGTTTGTAGGTGACATGGTAGATAGCGTGGGACCTAAGGAAGACTAGGGTTTGAATCCTGCCTCAGACACTTACTAGCTATGGGACCTTGGACAAGTCACTCAACCTCTCTCAGACTCAATTTCCTCATTTGTGAAATAGGGATAACAATAGCTTCCCTCTTAGGGTTGTTGTGAGAACAAAATGAGAGAATACTTTAAAATGTTAGCTATTCTTATCATTAGTACTCAGAGGCACAGAGATGTAGTTACACAATATGTGTGATTATTATATGTTATGTTATGTTATTGGATCAGATTACAATATATCATATGTTATACTATTATATTCAGAATGTATCAGAGTTTGTTATTTCTATCATGCACCATTCTGCTATCTTAAAACAGCAGACTCAGATGACTCCCAGGGAATCTCCATATTCCTGGTCTCCTGACCTGGCCCTTCTCTGCTTCATGGTTTCTTTCTCCCTCCCTCCCTCCCTCCCTCCCTCCCTTCCTTCCTTCCTTCCTTCCTTCCTTCCTTCCTTCCTTCCTTCCTTCCTTCCTTCCTTCCTTCCTTCCTTCCTTCCTTCCTTCCTTCCTTCCTTTTCACATACCTTTTTCCCTTGCTGTCATGTGCTACCCAAACCTGTGCAATGGGAGAAAAAAACAGAAAAGCTCTGTTGGGCTCTGTACCCAAGGGAGTTCACATTGGAGGGTGGGGAACGGGAAGAAGGGACCAGATGCATACATACAACGACTAGTAAGTAGTACAAGAGATGTCAAGATCCTGTGTGACATCTCAAATGACTGGCTATGGCTTACTTCTGTAGAAGTTCAAATGGTAGCGTAATTGGGTAATGAAGATGATGATGATGATAATAGCATAGGGGCTAGACCTGTGATTTCACTAGTATAGGGACCTCCCCGATAAGAAACTCTCCTTAGCTAGCAAGTCAGCACTTTCTCTACAACTTATAGAAAATTGCCTGCAGAATATTGAGAGTTTAAGCAGCTTGACCAGGGTCACACAACCAGGATGCATTAGGGGCAGGACTTATTCTTAGGTCTTCCTGGTTTCTCTATCCACCATGCCTACCTCACAGTCTCTCTCTCTTCCCCACACTAGGGGACCCTAACATACATATTGACTCTCTCTCAAACATATGAATTTCTCAGTTCCTCAGTCTACTCACTTCCCACAACCTACTCTTCCATCCTGCTTCAACCACACTCAAAGATGGTCATACCCTTGATCTTTTTATCACCCACAAATGCACTACTTCTGTGTTCAAAAATTCTGAAATCCCTAATTTGACCATAATCTCTATTAATTTGATCATAATCTCATAATTTCTACCTCTCCCTCGGTCTTCCCATAGTAAACCCTACACTTTATTATGACACCCAGTCCTGCAACCTCTCAGTTGTCCCCAGGCCACATCTCCTACACTAGCATCTTTATATCTTGATGGACCAGTTTAACTCTATTTTATCCTCTCTTCTAGAGTCCCTGGCCCTCTTTTTATATTACTGATTGTGCCCTGTTGGGTCTCAGTCTTGGATCACTCCTACTATCTGCTTCCTTTACTTCTATACTTGGGCTGCTTAAAAAAAAATGGAGAAAATCATGGAACTGTTCTGACTCATTCCACTACAAATGTATGTTATACAACCTCAACTGGGTCCTTGCTGCTATGAAATCCTTTTACATTTCCCTTATCGCTGAAGTACTCTTTATAGCAGTTCTTCTATTGGGAGGGTCTTCTGTTTTCATTCTTCTTCAAATCTCCCAGGGCTTCCCCTCTCCTCTCAGCTGAGAACCTTGCCTCATATTTTACAGAAAAAACGAGGCCATTCACCATGAACTCTCTTCTCTACCTTCTTCCTCATCTCCTATCTCTCACATGCCTTCTGTTACCATGTCCTTCCTTCACTCTTATCTGACATGAAGATGTGGCCTTTCTCCTTGCCAAGGCAATCCCCTTGACTTACTCAAGTGATCCCATTTCATCCCATCTCTTCCAATATTTTGCCCCTCTGTCATCATCACTCTTTCACTTATCTTCAGTCTCTTCCGGTCTACTGGACATTTCCTACAAACATACTCATGTCTCCCCATCCTGAGAAAAATCTCACTTGGTCCTTCCATCTTTGCTATTACCCTATACCTCTCCTGCCTTTTGTGGCCAAATTCCTTGAGAAAGCCACCCACAACAAGTGCTTCTGCTTCCTTTCCTCTTTCTTCACTCCTTACAATCTGGCTTCCAGCCTCATTGTTGCACAAAACTTCTCTCATAAGTTACCATTCATGATGGCCAAGTTCACTGGCCTTTTCTTGATCCTCATTCTCTTCAGTCTCTCTGTAGCCTTTGACATGGTCAGCCACCCATTTCTCTTTGTTAATCTCTTCTCTCTAGGTTTTCAGAACATCCATCTCTCCTGGTTCTCTTTTGAATTATTGGGCTGCTCCTCTGTCTTCTTTGCTATAGCCTCATTCAGGTCATACCCACTACTTGTAGGTGTCCCACTGGGTTCTATCCCAAACTCTCTTCTATTATCCCTCCTTACCTGGTGATCTCATCAGCTCTCATAGTTTTAAATGATCATATTTACATTGAAGATTCTCAAATTTACCTTTCCTGCTCTGGCCACTCTGCTGACCTTCATCTCCTATTGCCTTTCAGACATCTTGTGATTCCTGGATGTCCAGGAAACATCTTAAATTCAACGTGTCTGAAATTGAACTCATCATTCCCCCTAAACCAAGGGTGGGGAACTTGTGACCTCGATGACACATGTGACCCTCTAGGTCCTCAAGTACAGCCCTTTGATTGAATCCAAACTTCACAGAACAAATCCTCTTAATAAAAGGATTTATTCTGTAAAACTTGGACTCAGTCAAAAAGCCACACTCAAGGACCTAGAAGGTCACATGTGGTCTCGGGGATGTAGGTTCTCCACCCTTGCCCTAAACCCTCCCCACTTCCAAACTTTCATATTACTGTCAAGGGCATCCTCCTCCTCCCAATCTCCCAGGCTCCCCCTTAGTTTTCATCTTTCATTTCTCATCATCTTTCCTACCCCCAATGTCTAATCTGTTGTCCAACCTGTCAATTTCATCTACTCGACATCTTTCTAATTCACCCTCTTCTCTCCTCTGACACTACCACTACTCCGGGGCAAGCCCTCATCACCTCATGTATTGATCATTGCAGCAGCCTTTTGGTAGTGCTGCCTTCCACAAGTCTCTCTCCCCTCCAGTCCACTCTCCATTCAGCCTCCAAGGTAATTTTCCTAAAGTGCCAGTCTGACCATGTCACTTGGTTTCTCAATACACTCTAGTGTTTCCCTGTCATCTCTAGGGTCAAATTCAAAATTCTCTGTTTCCAAAGTCATTCACAATCTAATTACATTCACAAAGTAATTCACAAAGCCACTCACACCTCCCCTCCCCCCACTTCAACTGTCCCTGCACACATTCCTTTCGTGATTTTTTACACCTTACACCTTTCCACATACACTTTGGTCTTTTGACACTGACTTCCTGGCTGTTTCTCAAACAAGACATTCCATCTTTCGGCCCTGGGCATTTTCTTTGCCTGTAATGTTCTCAGTCCTCCTTGCTGTCTACTGACTTTCTTGGCTTCCTTCAAGTCCCCACTAAAATTCCACCTTCTATAAGAAATCTTCCCAACACTTTTTAATTTTAGCACCTTCCCTCTGCACATTATTTCCTGTTTTCCCTGTATATAACTTGTTTGCATATATGTTTGTGCATTGTTTCCCCCTTTAGATTGTGAACTCCTTGAGAGCAGGTCTTGTCTTTTGATTCTCTTTGTATCCCCAGTGCTTGGCACATAGTAGATACTTAATAAATGCTTACTGACTAACTACGCCAAATTGTTTTTAGTTAATATTTCTTTATATAGCCATTAAGGTTGTATAAAACCCTTCTATATAGATTATTTCATTTGATCCTCCTAACAGTCCTGTAAAATAGGTGCTATTATCCCCATTTTGCAGATAAAGAAATTGAGACCATGAGAAGTGAAGTGACTTTTCCAGGATCACACAGCTAATGAGTATCTGAGTGCAGGATTTGAATCTAGGTCATTCTGACTCCAAATCAAATGTTCTGCCTGCTAATCATTTTAAATAGCTTACATTGATCTATTTCTATCTTTAAAGTTTACAAAGCATATTCTTCATAGCCACCTTGTGATGTATATAGAGGAAGTATTATTATTCTTATTTTGTAGATGAGGAAACGAAGAGTTCTAAGAAGGTAAGTGATAAGATAAGGCCCATGATGCCTCAAGTCGTAAGCATCTGAAACAGAATTTTAACCTGAGTATCCTGAATCTAAAGCCAGGCCACTATACCAATTCAATTCAATTCTACAAACATTTATTGATCAATCAACAAGCCATAATTAAGTACTTGCTATGTGTTAGGAACTGTGTCAAGTTATAGAGATACAAAGCAAAAAAAGAAAACAGTCTCTGACTTCAAAAAGTTTACATTCTAATGGGGGTGGGGAGAAAGGCAGCATGGACATATATAGGCATATGCAATACATGTATGTATATATGTATGTATGTATATGTACACATACACATACATACATATATACATATACATACATACGTATATGTATACCTTAGAGAGGAGATCACTAGCACTTGGGGATCGGGGGGGAGTTTGGAGAGGGGAGATTTTGGAAAAGAGTTCCTTCAGAAGGGGACACTAGAACTAAATCTTAAAAGAAGTCAAGGATTCTAAGTGGCAGAGGTGAGGAGGGAGAGTACTCAGGAATGGGGACAGACAGTGCAAAAGCATAGAGATAGGGATGGAGCACCATCTAGAAGGAGCAATGAGTGCCCCCAACAGCTGAACTATAGATGTGGCCTAGAAAGAGAGTCTAGCAGTCCCAGATTTCAAATTACACTATAAAGAAGTAATCATCAAAACAATTTGGTTGAGAAATAGAGCTTGATCAGTGTAACAGATGGACAGGTAAACAATCTATAGAAACAAAGAGCAAAGTAGCCTACTGTTTGATAAATACTATCCTAATCCCAGCTATTGGGGTAAGAAAACAGTTTGGAAAAACTGGAGGGAAGTCTGACTGAGACCACATATAGATCAATATCTTATGGTATATACCAAGATAAGTTCTGAATGGGTACATGACTTAGATATAAAAGGTAACACCATAAACACATTATAGCAGGAAGAGGTTACCTACCAGATATATAGATAAGGGAAGAGTTTGTGACCAAACAAGAGATAAAGAGGTCTACAGAGTGTAAAATGAACAGTTTTATTACATGAAGTTATTTTTTTTTTTGCACAAACAAAACCAATGCAGCCAAAATTAACAGAGAAATAGGTAAATGGGAAAAAGTTTGAAGCAAGTTTCTCTGATTTTGTTTTATTTTTTAGATAAATAGGGAACTGATTAAAATTGATAGGATGAAGAGTGTTTCCTCAATTTATAAGTGGTCAAAGCATATGATTTTTAGCAGAAGAAATCCAAGCTATCAAGTCATATAAAAGCTCTAAATAATTAATAATTAAAGAAATACAAATTAAAACTACTCTGGGGTCCCACCTCATACCCATCACATTGTCAAAGGTAACAAAAAAGGAAAACTACAAATGCTGCAGGGGTCATGGGAGAACAGATTCATTAATGCTCTGCTGGTGGAGCTGTGAACTGGTCCAGCCATTCTAGAAAGCAATTTGGAACTAGCTGTTAAACTGTGCATGCCCTTTGATCCAGCAAACCTTTACTAGGTCTATACGCCAAAGAGATCAAAGAAAATGGAAAAAGTCTCATATATATGAAAATATTTATAACAGTTTTTGTGGTGATAAAGGATTGGAAACCGAAGGGGTGCTCATTAAATGGAGAATGGCTGACTGAACAAGTTATGCAATATCAGTGTGATGGAATAATATTGTGCTATGCTGTAAGAAATGATGAAGAGGATGGTTTCAGAGAAATCAGGGAAGATTTCTATGAATTGATACAAGGTGAAGTGAGCAGAATCAGGAAAAAAATTTATACAATAACAACAATATTGTAAAGATGAAGAACTGAAAGACTTGAGAACTTTGAAAAACACAATGATCAGTCACAATTCCAGAGTACTCAAGATCAAATATTCAGTTCATTTTCTGACAGAGAGATAGTGGATTCAGAGGGCAGATTGAGACTTTTTTTGGACATAGCCAGTGCATTATTGACTATGCAGGTTTGTAACAGAGGCTTTGTTCTTCTTTATTTATGGAAGGAAGAGGAGGTGAGTTGGAGAGAAGGCAGGTTCTTATTTAAAAATAAAATAAAATTCAATAAATAAAGAAGATTGGAAAGACAGGAAGGGGCCAGTTTATTAAAAGTTTTAAATGCCAAAGAGTTTATACAAGGAATCCTAAAAGTCTTAGAGCAACTTTAAGCTCCTAAAATTGAAAATATTCTAAACTTGCTCTAAGACTTTTGGGCTACTCTGTATTTGATCTTAGAGGCAATAGGGAGACACTGGAGTGGTGTGGGGGTGAAGGGTAGCCTGAAGTCACATGATCAGACTTTTGTACATTAGGAAAAAAATTGGGGGGACTGTATGGAGGATGAATTAGAGAAGGAAAGATGAGACAGGGAGACTGAGCATGGAAATATCAAAATAGTCTAAGTAAGTAAGTAAGAAGTGACAAAGGCCTGAACTAAAGTGGTTGCTGTGTGTGTAGGGAGGAGGACATATATTGGAGAGATGCTGTAGATCTGGTACGTAGATGTAGATGTGGGAAGAGTAAAAAGGAGGAGCTGGAGATGACACTGAGGTGGTGACTAGAAGGATGGTGGGGCTCCAGGCCAATGGGAAAGTTCAGAACACGACTGAGTTTGAGGAGAAAGATAATGAGTTTTGTCTTGGACATGATGAATTTGAGATGCATATGGGACATCCACTTCAAAATGTAAAATAGGAAATTGGTGATGTGGGCAAATGTGTAACCTAGAAAGGCCTGAGCATGAGCCGTGGGACCCTGGTTACATCTTCTGCTTTGAATTTCTTTTTCTGAGGAGAGGTGACTGAGGAATCACTCTGTGATTGACATTTTCAGCCTGGGAGGCAACCCTTTGAACTTGAGAGATGGGGAGTTTCTGGATACCTCAATGAGAGGTGACTAGTAGAAAAGGTTTTCACAAACTACAGCATTTTTGCACAAGATGACCACTGGGGAGTATATGTGACCACTCCTCCTGCCATATTCAAGTAGCTGTCATAACTTTGAGGTGGGAGAGAAGGTTTCTCCATTCATGGAATATCTCACAGACACACATTTATGAGAGAGGAAGAAAAGAGGGAGAGTAGAAGCTGTCCTACCCTTGAAAGGGTCCTGGGTGGGCAGTTCTTCCTGGTTCAATGGTCAATAGAGACAAAAGGACTAAGGACTGATGGAGATTCCTTTGTTGTTTCAAAGCACAAGATCCTCAGAGATGAGCCACATACCAGAAATGGCTAAAGGGAACTCAGTTCAGTTTCATAATGCTCCAATGGAACATGCTCTTCCATCAGATCAGGAGAGGGGGTCCTGATGATCCCCATTATGATGGAAAAGACAGTGGGAGATCATTTTTGTGGAATTGTTTATACAGAGACAAGAGGTGGAATGCTGTATATAGGGAACAACTCGTAGCCCCATTTGTCCGGAAGGGGAGTGATAAGAAGCAGGACTACAAAGAGAAGTCAGGACCAGATTGCTTATCAACCCCTCTCTTAGGGACAGGTGCTTTGGAAAGACTTCCCAGAAGAGGTGGGATTAAAGGAGGAGAAGGATTTGGCTAGGGAGAGAAAGGAGGAGGGTTTTGTTTGTTTCTGGGTTACCATACTTGTATTTGCTCGTGGGCTGTGCTCATGGGGTCAACCTGTTAGCTTTAGATTGGTGGATCAGGACTCATAGATCACTAGTCTATAGCTATGGTCAAGATCGCCATCTTCTCACCTTTTGAGCTGAACTAACACTTTTTAGTTTAAATATTATGATTTACCCTGTACCCCCTAAAATTTACTGTTGCTGCCTGGCTGTCTCTTGATTTTTCCTGCAATATTACAGAATCTCAGAGTTGGAAGGCACCAAGGCCAGGCTCCTGAGGGTCTGATCACAAGGCAGAGAACTCGATGCCCAGCCTGATTTTCTTGCTGGTTCAATCCCCTCTTTTTGGTGTCTTCAGGTGCCTTTCTCTATCACAGGACCCCAGAGAGGGGGAAATCCCATTCTATGGCTAGTAAATTGCCATCACCTTCTTCCCAATCCCTATAATTTAAAGTTGTTTGCAGAGGTAAAATCCCTTTCTCCTGTCAGTACTCTTCACTCTCATTCACTGCCACCCACCTTAGCCCCAAAGTCTCCCAAGGTATTTTCCTTTTTGTATTCCTTCCGTCAAGCTCTCTAAGAATAGTAAGTATCCTATTGAATACAAACTTCCCTTTGTCCTAGAAGTCATTCACTCAACAAGCATTTATTAAGTGCTTACCCTGTGCCAAGCAGGGCAGCTAGGTGGTACAGTGCATAGAATGTCACACCTGGAGTCAAGAAGACTCATCTTCCTGAGTTCAAATCTGGCCTCACTTACCAGTTCAGCCACCCTGGCCAAGTCACTTAATCTAACCCTATTTGCCTTAGTTTCCTCATCTGTAAAATTAGCTGGAGAAGGAAATGGCAAACTACTCCAGTATTTTTGACAAGAAAACTCTAAATAGTTTCATGAAGATTTGGTTATAACTGAAAAGTGACTAAACAGTAACAATGAGACAAGCAGGGCTGGGAGCTGAGAATATGAGAAGAGAAAGAAAGAAGGAGAGAAAGAAAGAAAGAAGGGAAAGAAGAAAGAGAGAAAGAAAGAAAATGAGGAAGAAATCATCCCTGCTCTTGAGGAGTTTATTGGAAAAGGTAACATATGTAGATGTTCAGAATGTTCCAACGTATGGAAAAGGTATGCATGGAAAAATACACAAATTAAATATGAAGAAATAAATTTATAAAAATAAAACATAAACAATATAAAATAAATATTGTATATATAATATATACAAAATAAATTTAAGGAGGTCAAATACAAGGTAGTTAGTTAAGGAGGGAGGGCACTAGCTGTTGTGGGCAATCAAGAAAAGTTTTTGGTTTAAGATTGTGCTGGAGCTGAGTCTGGAAGAAAGTGAGAAATACTTTGAGGGAGCCTATATTTTCTTGTGTTTTTCATCTTCTTACTCTCACCAAAACCTGATTTCCTCCAGAAGACTCCTTATTCTTGGTCATCTTCTGCAGTCCTGTGTGCCCCTTCTGTCATGCCACTAAACATAGCAGGCCAAAAAGAATAAGTGTATTTCTTGCTTCTCATTGCTGCTTTTAGATCCATCCTCTGCTTTGATCAACTATTTCTCCTCCTTTGAAGTTCACTCAGTCCATCCCTATCATCTTACTACAGCTGTTTCCCAGCCCTCAGGTCATCCTCTCTGCCTTTGCACTGATGGACATCAAAATCCACAATGATGTCTTTTCATACTCTGGTTGTCTAGTTCAGCAGGCTCCTTAACTCCTATGATCTGCATCTTTATTCTCCCTCAGCCACAGGGATGGTTGGTTATGCCTTAGATCTCACCATCAGCTACCTCTTACCTTACTTTCTCCCTAAACCCCTAAATTCCTCTTTCTCATGGTAATCTCTTGTCCTTTCATTCTTTCCACTGCTTCACTCCTCCTACGTTATTCTCGGTGTGACTATGACCTCCAGACCTCCCAGTTCACGTGGCTATCACCCTTGTTCAGGACTTCGGAATTCTCTCTTCTTAATTCTGATCCCATAGTTAACTAATTCAACTGAATCTATCCTCAAATCTCTTCCCTTATCAGTGATCATGCTTTGCCAAATCTCAGCCTTAGGTTACACCATTGGCCATCCCTATTGCTACTTTGGTGTTTTTGAGCAAAATGGATAAAGTCCCACAACTATGCTGAGTAGGTCCACCATAAAAGTATGTTATCATACACAGCTGGACCCTCATTGCTGGCATGACAGTCCTTTAATTCTTCCCAAGAGATTCTTAATTACATTCCTTGAAGTAACATTTCCAAATCTTCTCTTCTCAAGATCATTAGACCACACTTTATTTCTTTCCTTATCATCAGAGAACTTTGCCTTTGAATGTTCTGAGAAAACGGAGACTATATCTCATGAGTTTCCTTTTCTCCTACTCTATGCTTCCAAACCCATCAGAATTATGCCCCATTCTCTCCTCCTTGGCTCCAGTTTAAAAGAAGAAATGGTCTTTCCTGCTACGGCCAACTCTACTTGTGTTCTTGAGTTCCTATATTCATAACAGTTTGCCATTATGATTATTCCCTTTCTTTGTCTATCTGTCTCTATCTATCCCCTTCACACACACACACACACACACACACACACACACACACACACACACACTCTTTCCATCTTTACTTATCTACTGGTTATTTCTATACAAACACATCCAAGTTTTCCCCATGCTTAAAAAAAACTCTTCCCTTGAACCGTTTTTCTCAAGCTATCATCCTACAGTCTTGTAGTCAGTCTCCCAGAAAAAAGTCTCCTACCTATCTTCATTCCCTTAAATCCCAGTCATTTTTTCAAGTCCTTGCAATCTGGTTTCTGATCCTATTAACATATACTGCTCTAGCCAGTGATCTTACAATTACTACCTTATGTGGCCTTTTTTCAGACCTCATATCTGAAACTTTTGACAATCTTGATCACGGTTCCTCCAAGATATTCTCTCTTTCCATGACACTCCTCTTTGCTGGTTCCATTTGCTGGGTCCTCCTCTATCTTCTGTCACCTAACTGGGGCAAGAGTGTCCCCTAAGACTCTTCCTGGGACCTCTCTTCTTCCATCTTAATACTCTTTTGATCATCTCTCAGGTCCCATGCATCTAATTGTCATCTCAACATAAAAGTCTTCCCTAATTTCTTCTAACCCTAATTTCTTTCTTGAACTCTAGGCTTGCTCATCTCTGCCAGCATATCTTATTGGTATCTTAAACTCATTATATCTAAAACACAATTCATTTTAGTTTTTTTTAAACTCACTCTTCTCTAAACCTCCCTATTTCTCTTAAAGGTTTCACCATCCTTCTACGTCACCCAGGTTCGAAACCTCAGAATTACCTTTGACTCTTTCGTCTTCTTCATTCCCCATAACTAATTAATTGAGATGTTTTGACAATTTTATTTGCACGATATTTCTTGAATCCCTTTCTACCCACCCAGCAACTACCCTAGTTCAAATTCTTATCACTTCTCACCTGAATTATTGCAATGGCCTTCTAAGTGATCTCTCTGCTTCTAGCCTCTCTTTTCTCTAATCGATCCTCATAGACCTGTGAAAGTAATCTCCCTGAAGCACAAATTGGACTACCTCACTCCCCCCTCAAAAACTTTCACTGGTTCCCTAATGCTTCTGGGATGAAAATCCAAACTTCTTAATTTGACATAGAAGTATCTATTTACAAGAAAAAATAAAGTTGCATTCTATTTGAGTAACAGGGGAGACATATGTTCAGAATGCTGAAAGACGGATTTGCCCAAGGCATAAACAGACATCTTTCAAGCTTCCAAATTTACCTTAGTCCAACTAATGTCCCCCAGGCTCTCCTAGCATTAAGGATGCGCAAACTACAGCTCTAAGATCAGATCTCTAAGAATGGTTCTTCTTGTAGAACCCTGCTGGCTTTGTTTATCCCAACTTTCCAATCCTTAGATTTCTCTATCAGTGGATTTATAGCCAGTAGTACACCTCTCTAACAAATAACTAAAACTGAGTAACACATAGCTCATTCAGGGGTTCTGTAATACATAATCACAATTTGATAACTAAGCTATTCAAGACATACAAATCAGCATAACCTACAGGATGACCCTGAAAGTCCACAAAACCATTCCTGCAAGTGGAACCTTCGTGTGGGGCTTATACTTGTGTGTCTTCCCAGCACTGGAGAATCTCAGAGATAGAAGAAGCCTCAGAAGTCATCAAGCCTGACCTCTAAATCCTCTACAAGATCTTTCTAAAATGGTTGTTCAGTTTCTGCTTGAAGATCTTGAGAAAGGAGGAATTTATTATGTGTGGAGGCAGGCGACTACACTTTTGAATAGCTCTAATTGTGAAAAAGTTCTTCATTATATGAAGCGGAGATATGCCTCTCTCTACCCTGAGTTCTCCCCTCTGGGGACAAGCAGGAAAAATTTTACTTGATGATTCTTCTGATACTTGAAGAAAGTTATCAGGTAGGGAATAAGGGAAGGGATTAAGCATTTATATATTGCCTGCATGTGCCAGGCACCATGTTAAATGCTTTTATAAATATCCTATTTCATCTTCACAACAATTCTTCAAGGTAGGTACTGTTGTTTTCCTCATTTTATAGTTGAGGAAGCTGAAGCAAATACAGGTTATGACTTGTCCAAGGTCACACAGTTTGTTAAGTGTCTGATTTGGATTTAGGTCTTCTTGCATCCAGGTCCAGGCTACCACCTAGGTGCCTCTGTTTTCTTCTTCTTGGTAATTTCCCCTAGTTTATTCAGTAGATCCTCATGTGACATGCTCTCAAGTTCTCTTGCCAACCCTGCATTCTCTTGATGCTCTCCAGTTTGTCAATATCCTTAAAATGGACCAAATACACCCTGGGAGACTGGGCTTCAATGTGTTCTTGAGGGGCTGTGATTCTCTATTCCTATGGGGCAGATCTATGGGTAAAGGTCAGGGAGAATGATGATAGTGGTATACCAGTGTTAACAGATTCTGTTTGTTTAGACTTGGGTTGTTTATTGTTTCAGTTGTGTCTGAATCTTCGTGACCCCATTAGTTGTTTCCTTGCAGCGATGCTGGAGTTGATTACCTTTTTCTTCTACAGGAACTGAGGTAAACAGAGTTAAGTCACTTGCCCAGGCTAGTAAGTGTCTAAGGCCAGATTTGAACTCAGGAAGATGAATCTTCCTGACTTCAGAACTGGTACTCTACCCACTGTACCACCTAGCTGCCCTTAGACCTGAGGGCTTTGGACAAAATACTTGAAAAATTTATGTCACTCATGTTTTTTTAGGAGAAATAAGAATAAAGGGTAAATGAAAAGGGTTGAGTAGAAATGTTGGTCTGAATTGAATTGCTCTCCAAAAGAGAAAAATCAGTGGCAGTATTACCTTCTTTTAATCTGAAGAGCATTATGTCCTTGGAGTCCTGAGTAGGGGGAAGCCTGGCCTTCAGTAAAGGGAAAATGATCTGGACCCTATGTCAGAAGAACCTCTGTGAGGGACCTGATGCATTTAAAACCAGGACATTGGTTTCTCAGAAAGCAGTAAGAGAGGTGTTGGACTTTGGGCCTAGCAGATCACCCTGGATCCAAGGTTATCTAAAGAAACTATGCTTTTAACTGGATACACTTGGATTGTGACTCCTCTGTTGAGGATGTTCTCTGGAATAGAACTTTGATCCTGATTGGCTCAAGCTCTATCCCAGAGAAAGGGAGTTTCTGTACCATTGAATGTTATCCTGACAACATATGATTTTTTGATGTTTATCTCTGTGGCAATAGATGGGGGCAGCTTTTGGGGCAGAACTCAGGAGAGAGGTGGCTTCCAGGAAAGGGAGCAGTCATCAGTGAAGGCCAAAGCCTGGTCACCCCTAGGATATCACTTATTCCCCTTTTCTGTCTTACATCTTCAATCTCTCCCTCTACAGTGACTGTTTCCTCCCTGCCTACAAATCTAAGGAAGTTTCTTCCACACCTGTAGACCTTCCCTCAGCCCTGCTGCCCCGTCAAGCTAGTAGTCCATCTCCCTTTTTCATTGTCACACTACTTAAGAGTCATTTGTACTTGTTGTCCATTCACTTCCTATCACCCCCTTCCCTCCAACCTTCTGCCCATATCATTCAATGGAGCCTGCCCTGTCCAAGGCCATTAATCATTTCATCAACAAATCTAATGAATGACCTATCTTTTCTTGGTCCTCATGTTTCTGAAGTAGGATTGATTTCTCTGAAGAATGCTGAACTCTTCTCCCCATTCCTTGCAATGTCCTTCACCTTTGGTTTCTGTGACATTACTGTCTCCCAATTCTCTGCCTAGTTCTCTGACTTCTGTTTTCATTTCTTCATCCCTTTCCCCCCAACTTTCAAAAGGTAGACAACTACTAAGGTTCTGTCCTCAACCTTCTGTTCTTCTCTCTATATTTTCTTCCTTCATGAACTTATTCATTCCCTCAATTTCAACTACTAACTTTGTTCAAGATGGAAATTTTAGGAGTCATATTATCTATCCCAAGATAGATATATCTATCCCACTCTTCAGCATCAGCCTTAAACTCCCTGGGACCCTGTTTCTTTACCCCAGTTACTACTTTCTGACTTGTTGCCCATGTGTTCTCCTGGCCCCTGCTTCACCTGGAACCTGTATTCAAATCAATATTGTCATTGCTTGTTCTTTTTAATGTAGGCAAAGAACTGGTAATCAAGATGGTATCCATCATTTGGAGAACGGATGAACAAATTATGGTATATGAACTGCTAAAATACTCTTGTGCCGTAAGGTATGACGAAAAGAATGGTTTCAGAGAAACCTGGAAAGATGCGTATGAGCTGATGCAAAATGAAGTGAGAAAACCAGAAGAACATTTTAATAAAATAATCATTCTGTGAAGACAAATTTTGAAAGACTTAGGAACACTAGTCAGCACAATGACTAGCCACAATTCCAGAGGACTCATGATGAAACATACTGAACACTCCCAGAAAGAGAAGTGACGGACTCAAGAGTGTGGATTGAATCATATTTTGAGGGACATGCCTGGTCAATTTTGCTTGTCTGTTTTGCTTGACTATACTAGTTGGTAAAAGGGATTTTGCTTTTCTTGCTTTTTTAATGGGTATTAGGTGAGAAGACAGATCTTCATGAAAATAAAATAAAATTTTTATTAAAACATTCTCATTAATTCTGGAAAGAGGATGCCAACTCAACTATGCTACTGTTCTACCCTTTTCTGTAACTTCCCAGGCCAAAACACACCTCTCCGGTCACGACTCTCTTTTGTGTGTTGTACTACCCTATTCAAATGTAAACTCCCTGAAGGCAGGGCCTATTTTACTTATGCATTTGTATTCCTAGCATTTAGCATAGTTCCTTAATAACATAATTTATTTAACATGGTTTCTTTGATATTTTAATAAATACTTTTTCATCAGTACCAGAGATTGGGGGGGCAGGTCCACCTTTTGCACCTTTAAGAATGGTCCTACTGTCTTTGACTGACCTCTAGGCTCTGACCCAAGCCTTGTGGTTACTCTGACAAAATAACTTTGAGAAACTTTCTAGTCCTGGCCTGAGGTCCTTGTTATTTTTCTTCAATGCCTGAGCATGCTAACTGGACTTTCTCATCTCTTACTCAAGCTTTCCTCCCACTCCTATGAATCAATCCATCTCTGCGTACCGAGAAGGAACCTGCTTCTCTCTCCAACACTTCTGAGTTGGACACCACCGACCTCATTGCTCATTCTCAATACCTATTTGGTGGTATAACAACAGCAACATATATTTTAGAAGAACTACAAAGTCTCCCTCCCTAAAGGCTAGCCTTCTCTGAGCCTTGCTTTTTGGAGGTATTTTATGAAACAGCCCTTGGGACTACTTTAGCAAGCCAGCCTGGCCACTCCAAAGGAAGAATGTGGGGGTGAGAAGAAACGTTGATAGAGAGCAGAGGGATTCCTCCACACCCCCAAACTTGGTGGGAAATGCTGATGTAAGCAGGAGGCCAGCTATCTGGACACTGAGGCAAATGGGACCCATTGGCTGTTAAGCCAAGCATAGAGCTGAAGGCAGACTTATCTGAGCAGTGCAAAAAGAGAGCCTTTCTCTAATCCCCTGAGGACTCTTCTGTGTGAGGGTGGGGGACACTAGACCTTGCATGCACAACAATTAGAAGATTTCTAAAGTAGAGAGGCACTCTGTCCCAGAAGAGGGTGTATCTTCTGCTCTAGCAAGAATTTTATGGATGGTGCAAGTCCCACTAGAGGCAATCCAAGACCATTTCTTTTTCAAAAGTGAAATCGAAACACTTGGGACAGCTAGGTGGTACAGTGTCACATCTGGAGTCAGGAAGCCCTGAGTTCAAATCAAACCTCAGACGCTTAATAGCAGTGTGACCCTGGGCAAGTCACTTCACCCTGTTTGCCTTAGTTTTCTCATCTGTAAAATGAAATGGAGAAGAAAATGGCAAAATCACTCCAGTATCTTTGCCAAGAAAATCCCAAATGGGATCATGAAGAGTCAGACACAACCGAAATGACTGGACAGCAATCCAAACACTTAGGTGGAGGTAGTCCTTACTGGAATGTGAGGAGGTGATTCTCTTTCATTATCATTTATTTTCTTTCTAGGGAGAATTTCAGCCCTTATGGTAGTACATTAAAGCTAGAGGCCTCTGTTGATTCCTAGGAAGAAGTAGAATCTCCTAGAAAGGTGGAAATTGTGTTAACTATTTATAGGTTACTGTGGGTATTTTTCTGTGGAGTGAGATAAAGGCTACTGTAGGTATAGAGAGCTACGTTAGGATCCTTGAACCGGAGTCAGGAAGACCTGAATTGAAATTCAGTCTCAGATGTTTAGGAGCTGTGTGACCTTGGGCAAGTCACTTATCCCCTACTTGCCTTGATTTCCTTGTCTGTAAAATAAGGATAATAATAGCACCTACTTTCTAAGATTGTTCTGATGAGATAATATTTATAAAGCATTTTATAAAACTTAAGGTGCTATATAAATGCTAGCCATTATTCTTATTACTGTCCTATATGCAGTGTTATCTTGAGTACTTGCAGAAGAGCCTCTTCTACCCACCTCTGTGGAGATCTAGACACAAGTGATAATCTGAGGTTTTTCGAGGAAACTCTTGGTGAAAGGCAAACAATCCAGAGAAGTGTGACTTCAGGGCACTAGATCAGATTTTTTTTTCATGTTAAGCCCAGAGTTTGGGGTGCTAGACCATAGGTTCCACAATGTTTGGATAAAATGCAACCTTTGCTTTCATAGCATTTCTAAGTCAAGTACAGAGTTAATAATAATGCACTAATAAACTTTCAGGTGCTATGGCCTATAATCCTTCCAGGTTACCCTCAGTCTACATCAGTTTCAGCAGGTTCTACAGGCTCTCTGTTGTAGCACTGTTACTCTGGTACTATATCTTTAAACAAAAATTCAAATCGAAATACAAACACTTTTACCAAGCACAGTTGGAAAATGGGGGGAGTTTCATCATATTCCCTAATTTTGACCTCCATCCTTGGTCTCTCTCCCAAATTCCAGTTCTGCATTTCTAATTTCCTGCTGGACATTTCCACCTGGATGTCACAGAAATAGCTCAAACTCTACAAATCCAAAATTACACTCAATATCTTCTCTAAATCTTTTTTTTTTTTAACTTTCCTCTTTATGTCCCCCATTCTCCCACTTACCAAGTCTGGAAATATCAAATCTGTTTTTAATTTCTTCTTTCTTGCCCTACAAATTCTGTCTGTGACCAAGTCTTTTTTTTATTTGATCTCTGTAATATCTCTAGCATCTTTTATCTCTTCTCCATTTTCACGGTTCTCACCTTAATCTAGGGTCTTGTGCCCCCAGTGATGAAACAGGTCACATCTCATCTTATCCTGCCCTAGGTAGTTCTCAGCCTACTTTTTCGATGATCTATACATCATTACACAGGATAGTATGCATATAAAATAATAATCCCAATAATAATTCACATTTATATAGTACTTTAATTTTTATAAAATGCTTTTCCTGATTTATACATCTTGATTCACTTAAATTAAAATACTTGAGGTAGTACATTGAGAAAGATGCAAAATTTAGATAACACTTTTTCTATCACAGAGCCTATAAGCTAGTAGGAAGATAAGCCACAAATATGAATAATAATGATATATAATATCAACTGATAAAATTCGGTAAAGGGTTACTAAACAAAGTGCTATGTAAAATTCAAGATTGTTATGAGAGCCTAAATGCAGTAGAAAGAGTGACAGATTTGGAATCAAGAAATTTAGGTTCAAATATGACCTAACTCAAGTCATATAACCTCCTGGGGCCTCTGTTTCCCCATATGTAAATTAGAGGTTTAGAAAATAATTGAAACCCAATTTTGTGAAATTATAAATATCAAGCTTGGTCTAAAAGCAGAGATATGAGAAGCCTTCTCCTGCCCAATGTCTTTGTAGAAGACATAAGTTATAGGCTTTGGACATGAGAAATGTTAGACTTTTCCAGCACGTTGGTTAGTTTTGCTAATCTATTTTATTCTCCTTTCTTTTTTTCCCTCTTAGTTATAAGGAATGACTCTCTGGGAGAGGGAGGCAGGTGTTATATTCTGGGAAATGATGATGAACTTTATTCAGTATGCAACAGAGAATCACTCAAGATTTTTGAGCAGTGGAATGAAAAGACCAGAACTTTTGGGTAAAAAGCTATTGGGTAGCTTATTTTAACAGTGGCTTTGAGGGAATAGAGAGTTGAGGTGAGAAGATCCATCAGAAGGCCATTGCAATAATCCAGGCAGGGGATAATGAGGGCATGTACTAGGGTGGTAGTCTTGGAAATTCAGAAAATGAGACAGATAAAATGGTAGTTCATTGGCTATGAGAGGTGAGAGAAAGGGAAAAGTTGAATAAATACCCTCCTCTATCAGTCTAGGAGCTCCTCCTTCTCTCATCTGACCCCTCTCTCTGCTGCCCAGCATCCCTAGTGTTATATTTCCCTGTGGTCATAGGAGATGCATGTCAACATTATGAGTGTCCAGCTCAGATTTATAGAGACAGAGAAGGCCCATTCTTACTATATTTGGTCATTTCCCTTTAGACCAGAGTTCATGACCCTCTGCTGGGGATAGGGATGTCCTTCTGGTCTGTCAGTCTGTGCCCAAAATGCTAGCATCAGTTTTGACGGTTACTTTTAGTGCTCTTTGGTCTTTGGAGGAGCAAGATCCTTTCCTGTTTAGACATCTGTTTCCCACCTACTGACTTCCAGGTTTTTCTGAGATCTGCCTCCTCATCACTTCTTATAGGACAAACATATTCCATTACAAAAATGTCAGCTAAATTTTGTATCTTTCTTAAATACAACTTAGAATCAAAGTGTGATAAAAACATGAATGAGGGGTATCAAGGAGGAATTTCAGCTGGAAATTCAGTCTGAACTAGGGATCAGGATTCATTCCACATGGCTGCAACAGTCCCATTACTTTTGACACAAGCTTGCCCAAGAGAATAAGGAAAGGCTTAGAAGGTGCTGTTAAGTACTCAGCTACAGAATCTTGGCCAAACTTGTTGTGTATTTATATCTAAGAGGTCTTAGACCCTAAAGGACTTATACCACTTTTCAATATACAGATAATTCATTCAGTCAGATAGCATCTATTAAGCACCTAATTTGTGTTACAGATTGTGCTAAGTACTGGATCTTCCTTGGGATGGACAACAGAGGGGAATGCAAAGAGGAAGGGATAACTGGTTTCCCGGACTCCCCAGAGCTGCATCCTCACAAAGAGATTTCACTTCATTGTCTTTCTTTCACTCCTTCCAAAAAATACAACCCAATGGGGACACCCTAATACCTACTTAGAGGTACAAGATTTCCCTATTTCCATCTGCTGCCTCCAGGTAGCCTTAGAATGGGGAAGAAACTGGTACTCTTGTTAGGGCTATTGAAAACAATAATTGCTTTTTGTACCCTGCAGATCAATTGCTTTGCCTTCTTGATTGTACTAATAACTTGGAAGAAAGAACACAGTACAACATGATGACAGGATCATGTTAGGAGTAGTAACCAATTTATTAGGCCAGGTTCAAGGAACCATATTGGGAGTGCAGAAGATTTGGATGAAGTGACAGTAGAGGGGACCAGTCCTAGGTCATCAACAATCTGCTGAATATTTCCATTTACATGTCTGAAATGCAAAGCATCCTATCTAAACTTGTACCTTCTCCAAATATCCCTATGTCTTCTGAGAACATTGTCACCAAACTATATAACCTTGGAATCATACTTAACTTTTTATCATATCTTGCTCCCCATATCCAATCAATTGCCAAGTCTTGTCAATTCATTTTCTCCAACATCCCTTGTATCCATGCCCTTTTTTTCTGCTATGATTTTGCAACCCTGAGAAAGTCACTTAACCCCTGTCTGCCTCAGTTCCCTAATCTGTAGAATAGGGATACTAATGACACCTACCACCAAGGATTGTTGTGAAGTTACAAAGAAACAACACTTGTAATGTGTCTTGTTCACTTTAAAGCACTATATAAATGCTAGCTACTATTTGTATTATTCACATGGAGATCATCCTAGTTGAGGTCCTCATCTGCCTGGACTCCCCTATTATCTCTGAAATGGTTTTTCTGCTTCCATTCTCTTCCTCTCCAATTCATTCTCCATTTACGTGCCAAAATAGTCTCTCTAAGGTAAAATCTATTTATGTCATTCCTCTGCTTAAAATCCTCCAATGGTTTCCTGTTGCTCTGGGATAATTTTTTTCTGATTTATTATTTTTAAAATATTTTCTTTTTTTCTAATTACATTTAACATTCACTAAAAAAAATTTGAGTTCCAAATTTTCTCCCTCTCTCTCTCACCTTCCTCCTCTCTGAGACAGTAAGAAGTTTGACATAGGTTATACATGTGCAGTCATGCAAAACATATTTCATATTAGTCATGTTGTGAAAGAAGAAATAGAAAAAAGAAAAAAATGGGGAAAATAAAGAAGGTGAAAAATAGTATGCTTTGATCTGCATTCTATCAGCTCTTTCTCTGGAAGTGGATAATATTTTTCATCATGAATCCTTGGGAATTGTCTTGGATCATTGTATTACTGAGAATAGCTAAGTCATTCACAGTTGAGCACTGTACAATATTGTTGTTACTGTATACAGTGTTCTGGTTCTGCTCACTTTACTTGGCATCAATTCGTGTAAGTATTTCCAGATTTTTCTGAGATCTGCCTGATCATCATTTCTTATAGCACAAACATATTCCATTACAATAATATACCACAACTTGTTCAGTCACTCCCCAATTGATAGGCATCCTTTCAATTTCCAATTCTTTGCCACCACAAATAGAGTTGCTATAAATATTTTTGTACAAATAAGTCCCTTTCTTCTTTTCAAAAAATCTCTTTGGGATATAGACTTAGTAGTGGTATTACTGGATCAAAGGGCATGTGCAGTTTTATAGCCCTGTGGGCATAATTCCAAATTGCTCTCTAGAATGGTTGAATCAGTTCACAACTCCCCCAACAGTGCATTAATGTCTTAGTTTTCCCACAACCTCTTCAACATTTATCATTTTCCTTTTCTGTCACATTAGCCAGTCTGATATGTATGAGGGGGTAGCTCAGTTTTAATTTGCATTTCTCAAATACTGATTTAGAACATCTTTTCATATGACTATAGATAGGTTTGATTTCTTCATCTAAAACTGCCTATTCAGTTTGAACTATTGCTCAATTGAGGAAAGACTTGTATTCTTATAAATTTGACTCAATTCTTTATATATTTAAGAAATAAGACTTTCATCAGAGACACTTGCTATAACGCTTGTTTCCCAACTTTCTGGTTTCCTTCTAATCTTGGTTGCATTGGTCGTATTTATGCAAACTCTTTTTGATTTAATATAATAAAAAATTATCGATTTTACATCTAGTAATTCTCTCTGTTTCTTGTTTGGTCATAAATTCTTTCTTTCTCCATAGTTCTGACAGGTGAACTATTAATTACTCTTTTTATTTGCTTATGGCATCACCCTTAATGTCTAAATCATGTACTTATTTTGAGCCTATGTTGGTATATATTATAAGATGTTGTTCTATACCTGGTTTCTGCCATACTGTTGTTTTCCAGTTTTCCCAGTAGTTTTTGTCAAGCAATGAGTTCTTGTCCCAAAAGCTGGGATCTTTGGGTTTACCAAACACTAGACTATGGTCACTTACTATGTCTTATGTACCTAATCTATTTCACTGAACCATCACTTTATTTCTTAGTCAGTACCAAATTGTTGCCCTGGGATAAAATATAAACTTCTAATTTTGGCATTCAAGGCTTTCTGCATTCTGACTCTAACCTCTCTTTCTAACCTTAGTTAACATTGTTCCCCTTCAGGCTCCTCATGGTTCAGCCACACTGTACTCCTGGTTTCTCCCTAAACTCAGCATTCCATTTCTTGCCTCTTTGCATTCATGTAGACTGTGTCCCATGCATGGACACATGTACGTCTTGCCTCATCTCTCAGAATCCAGCTAAGGTACCACCAAATATACAATTAGAGCTATCTAAAATTAGAATGTGCTGTTTCAGGAGGTCCTGGGTTTTTCTTTTGGAATTGTTGTTTGTCCTTTGTTCTCAACGAGGACCATCAAGTCAGGGAGGTGATGCCACGACATGCAGGTGAACTGGATTTAAATGAGGGAGGACTGTGCAAAGATACTAGCCTCACTTTCTCATCTTTCTCATCTAGAGTCATCTGGGACTAGTGGCCAGATGTGAATCAGGACCACTGAAGTTGGTGCAGGGTGTAGTGGAGGACCTTGACCTTTTCAAGCTGAGGTCTTTAGCAGGTCTAAGTTTGACTGAGGCAGTGCCTGTTCAGTGATTAAGGCTTAATAAGAAATGAGGCAAAGAATGGTCTCTTTAAGAAAAAAAATTAGTTCTGGGAGGCGACGGCCCTCAGGGTTTCTGGCCAAAACAGAAACAATTGTTATCGTGTTGGGATTGCTGTGAAGAGGCTGAGTATAGACTGGGCTAGAAGACCTCTGAAGTTCCTTCCAACTCTTAGATTCTGTGATTCTCATTTTGTGGTCTAGCCCCCTCTCCCCAATCTTCTTGTTAGTACTACTTTCCTACTTAAATTAGCTTATATTTACTTACTTGACATATTACATATCTTGGTAAAATGTAAGCTCTTTGAGGGAAGAGACCAATATTGTATTGAGTCTCCTGTGTCTAGTGCAGTGCTTTACATCTGGAAAAAGCTAGATAAATAGCTGTTTAATTGAATTATTTGCTCAAGGATTTCTGGGATCCATCTGTTCTCAAATTCTCTCATCCTTACAAAACTGAAGCATCTCAGATAGGACTGACAGACACAGCCCATACTTATTTCAGAGCCATACAGATTTTAGTGTTGTGCTGAGACCAAGGCTTTCATGACTAGACCCTAGTGTGGGGTATGGGGCTGTTCCTCATTTTTCATTCTTATGAGTGATACTGCTATGAAAATTCCTGTTGTACAAATTAATGTTTTTTTAAAAAAATACTTAGTTGGGGTAATATTTCCCAAAGTTGAATTATAGGATCAAAGGCTTGAATGCTAGAGTAAATCTTAATGCACGCTGAAAAATTCCACTCTAGAAAGATTGAACTCATTGATGCTGACGACCCTCCCCCCATAACTGTGTTTGCCCCTTCTTTGGGTGCATTTGCTTCCCCTCCCTGGCCTAGGAGTATGATTGCTGCCTAATCTCTTCAAATGTTCCTTTTTCTCACAGTCTAATGGGACAATATGAGGGGACTTACTCAGAGGTCAACGGGCCAAATCAAGTGGAAAAAAACCCACTTATTAAGTGCTCACTATGTGTCAGGCATTGTGCTAAGTTCTGGGGATACCCAGAAAGGCAAAAGAAACATTTATTGTCCTCAAAGGACTTCCATCCTAATAAGAGTGACAACATGCAAATAGTTATATAGAAACAAGAAATATACAAGGTGAACGGGAAGTAATCCCCAAAAGGGATGGCACTAGTACTGAGGGGAGCCAAGAAGTGCTTCTTGCCCATCAAGATTTTAGCTGAGACTTGAAGGAAGGTGAGGTGGAGATGAAGAAGGAGAACATTCCAGGTATGGAAGAGACAGTGAAAAGACCCATATTCAGGAGGAGTGTCATGTGCTAGGAAAAGCAAGGAGCCCAGTATCATGGGATTATAGAACACGTGGAAGAGAGTAAAGAGGAAGAAGGCTGGAGTTCCATGGGAACAGAAGATCCTGGGGCAGAGAAATGTCAAGATGTGGGGAGATAATACCTGGAGCCTGATGAGCAGGGCAAGGAGAGACAGGAAAGGAAGAGATGAGACCCTCTTACAAAGACCACTGAGGGTCCCTTCTGTTTGTATTAGGGTATTGGCAAGAATCTAGCAGTTGCAAACACAAGTGAACAAATAGCATCAAATATCCTTGGAAAGGGCCCAGAAAAGAAAGGGAGGCTCTATTGTAGTGAAAACCTTATTCAGGAGCCTCCATGGAACAAGTAAGCCATGGCACAGCTAACAGGAAGTTAGTAGTAAGAATCAACCACGCGGTAATAGCAAGAGTGACAGAGACATGAGGATTTCAGTTTTCAGCAAGAGTGGAGTAATAGGTGATTTTCTGCAGGGAGTGCACTGTGTTTGTGTGTCTTTCAGTGACAAATAATAGCTATGTGTATGCTAGTTTGTCTACCAGCTGAAGAAGAGGGTAAAAGTCCAAAAGAAATATTCTGTTCCTTTGCTTAACAGGGAAAATGAGAGATTGTCTAAGAGATGACAATGTGGCATAGTGGAAAATTTATTGGATTTGAAGTCAGGGAACCTGGGATCAAATCTTGCTCCTGTTACCTTGGTCATGTCACTCCACTTTGGATGTTTTTTTTTAAAATGAAGGAATGAATTACAAATTTTCTTCTAGTTTCATTATCCTGTGAAAGAACAGAAAAGTACTTCATGGGGAAAATAAAAAGGAAGAGTAATATGAAGAGTCAGAGGTGTCTAACATGTATCAGAAGGTTGTAGGATAGAAATGGGATAAGAGAGGGAAGGAAAGAAGGACCTTCTGAACTTCTGGAGTTATATGATAGGTAGGAGACTCTTTCCATAGATGATAGATATGGACCATTTAAGGAGAAGGAAATGTCTTATGTTCCAATAAATGCTAATAGGTACATGGGTTCACTAAGAGAAAGACAATCCAGTACTGGCCAGAGGAAGAAGAGATGAGACATATTGCTTGGCAACTTCCTGATGAGTGGTATTGAGCTCGACATAAATCATCCAGCTCTGAAGGGGTAGAAAGCATCACTTTGTCCACAGTGTGCATGGAGCTGATCCTGGCTTCTTGAAGACTATATTAGTGGAGTGAAAGTTGTAGCAATTTCTAATAAACTGGATGCTTGTTGATGAATCCTGTGGCCATAGTGACCCATGAAACAAAGACAAATACAAATGTCCTTCACTCCTATGTGGTCCTCTTTGTAGGGACAGTTGCAGAGTGACAGAAAATAGAGCAGAAGTGCTAAGAATCACACCGCTTTTAGATCATCAATAATTGGCAATTTAACTGTTAATAAACAAATATGTGATCTCTGTTCAGTGGCCAAGTGGATGTACAACTGGAGAAACTGAATCATGTCAACCTTGATGTTCTTGCTATAAATGAAAACAGAAGGCAAAAGGAGGCTGTAGCTACTTAGAAGTATGGCTCGTAGATTCTCCTTCAAGATATTTCTGGAAAGGCAAATGAAGGAATTGGTGCTATCATTCATCTATACGCAATATACTGCATCTCATAGAATGCTTGGTTATATTGTTTTTCAGTGCTTATAGTAAACATTTGTAAAATGACCACGATGAAGAAAATTGGAAATTATTGCATCTGTTGGAGGTGATATGAAGATAAATTCTACAGAAAACTCTATAAGACTCTTAAAATTAAATCAAGGTACTTAAATATTTGTTGGTTTCAATATAAAGGTAGACACAGATAATAGAAAATATGTTGGAAAATATGATTCAGGAGTAAGAAACAAGAAAGATAAAAAGGAGGCTTGTAGACTACATAGAATTTTCATGCCTCTTTGTTATGAACAATTTGCAAGAAGAGTGTCAGGAGGTACTATATGCAGCAAGCACTGTATTGCATCACAAAGTATTATATTGACAAGAAGTGCCTTGTTAGCTGTGTTGGAATCATTTCTGAATCAGTTCTTTGTTTACAGTCAGGCTATTGACTAGTTAAAATAAAGAGAAAACTCAATACTTGATTAGAAAAATGAGCAAAAATCAGAAAATATGGTGTGCCCTTGAGGTAACTTCAATCTGACCTATTTAAATAATCTATTGATGCCAAAAAATGGGAAACAGATAAAAGCATAAACATTGACACAAACTATGGTCATTTGCTTAGAAAGTTTAACGAGTTTAAATTGGTAACCCCAATGAAGAGATTCAAAGAAGCTAAAACTGTGTCAGATAGCAAATACTTAATCTCCTTGTCACACACAAAGATATGGGTCTTCAAATGAGGGCAGCAGTAGTTTAAAATATAAATTAATCTGTAAAAACTTTAAAAATAAGATGATGGGGAATTATGGCCATGATAGTATAACCTCATCAAAAAAGAGGAAGTGTTAGAAAGCAGTAAAGAGAAAAACATTAGCAAGAGACCCAACTTACTCAATACTCAATCAGCCTGAGAAAATTTTAAGATGAAACTAGAAGGAAAATAATTAGGTGAAAATGGAAGAGATCTGTAAATATTTCAGTACCAGACTTCTTTTTCATCAGAGCCAACACATTCAGACTCCAGTATTATACTCCCCAATGTGATGACACCAAAGAAAACAAAGATTAAAAGAGCAACTGGGCCATGCCAGGTATACAAAGAGGAGGCATGCCATCCAGTTTTGAAGGTATTAAGGAACTGATTCTCGAGTTATCTAAAAGAAGGAAGAATATAAAAAAACTTGGAAAATCTCACAAACACTAGCACTGAAAAAAAATAATTGGAGGAAATATCAATAACCACTGATCCATATCTCTAATCTCTAAATCAATGAAATCACAGGTTCAATCTCTTATCTCCTACAGAATTTTTATTAGAATAATCTATACATGTATCAAAAAACTGCATATAAGGGAAACTTGACCTTGGTTAAGGTTTATCTCAGAAACAAGAAGACTTTGCAACTGATACTAGATCATAGACCACATCTTTAGCATTGCACAATTAACTTAGAAATGCAGAGAATACAGTGCTGATTCCCTTATGTTAATTGTTGATTGATTGATTGATTTTATTAAAGGGGCCATTCTTTGGCTCATTTCTTAAAAAGGTTATTCAATGAATGGGTGTTGCCTCACTCAAAGTGAGAACTTGAAAAGACCATAGCTTAAAAAAGTCAAGGTCTCTCACTGCATCCTGGGCCATTTCCAGTTGTCCTGTTTGATATTTGACCACTGGACCCAGATAGCTTTGGAGGAGAAAATGAGGCTGGTAACTTTGCTCAGTCCTCCCTCACTGAAATCAAATTCAGTTTTCAAGTCATGTCATCATCTCACTAATGCCATGGTCCAGTTTGAAAATGAAGGACAAACCACAACTGTTGACTACTAAAAAAGGGCATTAGATTCAGTGGAGTCAAATTCCATCTTAATGGCTGTCCTTCAATGAAGTATCTTCCATGTATATATTAAAATCATACAAGATTACTTGAAAGATATCAGACAGAGCTTTGTATGAGGACTCTGAGTATTAATAATAAGAAAGGCATTCAATAGGAAGACATATGTTCCCCAAAGAATGGAAGCTAGAAGAAGACAGAGGTTTGTTATTTTCATGAATGTCTAACATAGAGCCCAAATGCAAGAAGGATTTCCTGTGGATGAAGAGGTTATTCTGGTCTTTCTGTTTCTAGATGACATTGAGATGATCACATAAAGCATTGGGACATTTCAGAGCTTCTGAGTGGGATTCCTTATCATCCAAAAGAATTCACTCTAACCATCCTCATAAGAAAAACCAAGTAGAAGGAGAATTTCTGCTATACAGTCCGTGCTATGCAGTTGGATGGATAGCCCATCGAACCAGTCTATTTGTTCATCTATCTTGGACAGATACTGAAGATGAACAATGAATTGGAGCCAGAATTAATAGGAACACAGAATAAATTGGATCATGTTTGGGAAGTTGTGTACTGCTTTTCATGCCTTAAAATGCCTCCCTGAATCAAAAGTCCATCTTTTTAACGACATTATACTTTTAACAATGCTGTATGCTTGCAAGTCATGGAACACCACAGTCTCCAAAGAGTTCTAGCTTAGAGTTATTGAAAGGGGAATGGTGAGAATAACAACTAAAGAGAAACTGCATAAAGAATGTCACACCAAGAGAAATACAACCGAAAAAGAGGTAGGTCTGTAAGTATTAGCCAGTGAAAGTGCAATGCTCCATTGTTGAGGTCAAGAAGTTTAGAGGGATTTATTATACAAAACATTCTTATCTCCTTCTTCAAGACTTTGAATAAGCTATTCCCTATGCCTGAAATGTTCTCCTTCTTTGAACGGCTCACCTCAAGGTTTATCTCCATCCAGATACCTTTCCTGTTACCCCTAGTTTGCCACTCTACCCATAGCTGTATATTTGTTGCATCTCTATGGACCCTATATTTATTTACCTGTAAACATTTTGTATCTCCCCAGTAGAATGTACGCTTCTTGGGTGCAGGGATTGTCTCACTTTTGTATGTGCATCACTTAGCAGGGTGCCTGGCACATTTAATAAATGCCTGATTGATTGTGATGGGTGACTTACATTATCTGGTTAGTTTCTGGAGTTTATTTTCTGATAGAAGGAGAATATCTGGCAAATTCAAAATTTGTCCTAATAATAACACTCTTCAAAATATGGAGAAAGTTATGAAGAAGCCTAATATGCTGGACCTGATTCTGACTAATTTGGAGAATCTGGTGGCCAAAATAAATAAGCAAATGAGAAAGCTTTTATTAAGTGCTTGCTGTATGCCAGGCACTGTGCAAAACCAAACCACTAAGTCATCTTTTCTCTGATGGTAATAGGGGAAGACAGCACTTAAAAAGTGGCATAATGGCTCAGGAAGGGAGTTTCTGGAGAGTCATCAGGATGGTGAGTTGATCCTTAGGGAAATTGATTGGAGCTTTGCAGAAGTAATGAAACAATGGTACTATTGATTTGATTATTGTTCCTAGGGCAAAAAATGAAAAGTCAGATAGGCAGAGGCAGGTACTGGGCAATAGGCAAATGGTGAGATGACTTGGGTGGACAGATAAATGGGATATAAAGATGAAGTATAGTCTAATCTGGATCTAGATATAGTGGGTTAGGTAAATTTATACTCAGTCATGCTGATTTTCAGGGTAGGAACACCAAAGATGAATAGATAACTTTTCCAGGGTCATAAGGGACATATATTATAGAGGTCTGGTGTGAAGAATGCTTGCCCAGGTGGGAGAAGTGAGATAGGAAAAGCAGATGAAAAATGGCCCATGCAGATTACTAGATGTGATATGATGGTGAAGCATGTCTAACACCCTCTCTGGGCTTACTCTTTCAACTAGGTGGTTAGGAGAAAGCCTATTTCCTAAGGGGAATGGCTATTCTCCTCTCAGACTTCTAGGAATAGTCCTAAGAGGATGGGGTTTCTATTACCTTCATCTGGCATGTTCCCCAATATAATTTGATATTGATATCAGTTGATATCTATTAGCATTTACCAAATCTTTTACCAAACAGTATTTACTGAGAAGGTATAGCAAAAACATCAGTTACAAAGCAATCTCCTTCTCCGTACCTTAAAACTGGGAGGTGAACTCTTCCCTTGTATACACAAGGTCTCTGGGAAGGGATGGCTTAATTCAAAGGGCCACATGTAGAGAAAATGGGGGATTGAGGAGCACTTGAGACTTTTGGCCCTAGGAGTCCTTTTCTCCTTTTTGTGAAGTTCCCAACAAGTTAGATTCTAGGTACAGCATCATTCTCTTGCTTAGCTAGGCTGAATTCTTACAGATTCAAGCTGATGGTCAATCTCTTGATGGGCTGGATCAAGTAGGTCACTACATGAGCTCATCACTAGATTCAACTGGCACTGACAGCTGCTCCAGTTGCTGGTGAGACCTCTCCAGTGGCTCTGATGAATCTCCTGAACTCATTTGTCATCTATGAAGACTCATTCTCCTACCGTCAGGAAAAAACAAACAGAAAAGAAACAAAGGCTCCAATCACTCATAGACACATAGTGGCTGGATGGAAGATAGGGCAGGTATTGTCCTTTCTGCTGGCCCAAAATCCCCAAAAAGTCCTTGCCTTGATTGTTGCCAGGAAGGAATAGTGCAAAAGGACTGGGGTGGGGGGAAGTGATGTTCCAATTCTTTTGTATGCAAACTCAGGCCCAGCTCCATGCCTCCAGAGTCATCAGTCCCTTCTTCAGCCAACCAGAAGACTCTTCATCACTCTACGGAACCAGCCACCTAATTACTCATGGTTGGAAGTAGGCTCACCAAAACCCTATGTTGTGTTGGAAACAGGAAGGAAATATTGTACATGCTCTGAATGACCCACCAGGAAGGGCAAATATGAGCATGCTCCAAAGATTGAGACCTCATTGGCCAATCCACTCATTACACATGGTTTGATCTGAGATCTGATGCAAGAAATTTTGGGAATCTTGGAAGGAAATAGCCATTTTGTCTTAGATTTTATGAAAGATAAAAGGGTATAATTGGACATAATATCATATTGTGAGACTCTGCACTCTCTCAACCCATATGTAAACCAGCAAGTCCTCAGCTCTGCTCAGCATTCCAAGGGTACCCCCTGTGTGGCAGTGGGGTTGTTCTTCTAAGGCATTAATTTGAGGTCCCATTCTGATGTATTCTCTCCCTTCCAGTATCAATTGGTAATGATCAGCATGGCATCAACATCTAACCAATGAGCATCAATTAGCTTTTTTTCCTTCCTTTTTTAAAAAATTCAAAACCAAACTTTAATATTGTGACTGAAATCCAAGTAATCATGCTTATTAAGCAGAATGCAGGAAAATTCAATGTGCCCTGTGTTAATGGAACTTTTAGGCTGCTGGACTGACTCCTACTCTGAACTCCCCAAAATCATGTACTTAAGCATTCAATAAAGCATAAAACAATAAAATAAAAAGATTCGGACTGTCCAAGAAGAGCCCCAAGTAGCCACTTAACTGCATGGCAAATATACTACATTGGATTTTATGCCTTTAGGAGAAATTCTGCCTCAGCTTCAGAGGAAGGAAGACATCATCGCTGTAAACTTTAACTTGGTTTATTTCAAACAGGTTCCAAGTAAAACAGAGGAACATCATTGTAACATCATTGTTATAAGTGGCTGTGGAATCAGTGGAGATTTCTTTCCTTAAATTTTTTTTATTTCATTAAATATTTCTCAATTACATACTAAAAATATTAACTTTCATTTAAAATAATTTTGAGTTTCAAATTCTTTCCATTCCTCCTGCCCCTCTCTTACTGCTTGAGAAGGCAAACATTATGATGTTGATTATACATATGAAGTCATGCAAAACATATTTCCATATTATCCATGTTGCAAAAGAAAACACATAAAAACTCTAAGAAAAGCAAAGTGAAAAAAGTACGCTCCAATCTGTACTCAGAGTTCATCAGTTCTCTCTTTGGAGGTAGAGAACATTTTCCATCATGAGTGCTTTGGCATTGTTATAGGTCATTGTCTTTCACAGTTGATCATCCTTAAAGTATTGCTGTTACACACACTGGTCCTAGAGTCAGGAGAACCTGAGTTCAAATCTAGCTTCCAGTCCTTACTAGCTATGTGACTCTGGGCAAGTCATTTAACCCTGATTGCCTCTAAAAATATATATTGCTGTTCCTGTGTACAATGTCTTCCTACTTCTGCTTTGAATCAGTTTATAAGACTTCCTAGGTTTTTCTGAAACTATTTTGTTTGTCCTTTCTTACAGCACGATATAGTATTCCATCACAATCATATACCAAAACTTGTTCAACTATTCTCCAATTGATGGGCATCCATTCAGTTTCCAATTCTTTGCTACCACAAAAAGAGCTGTTAGAAATATTTTTGTACATATAAGCCCTTTCCCCTTTTCTCTGATCTCTTTGGGACCTTTGCTGGGTCAAAGGGGATGCATAGTTTTATAGTCCTTTGGGTATAGTTTTTTGTCTTATTTCTTGTCAGCAAGGTGAGCTTTCCATGGTAGGCATTTTAACCAGTTATTTAGACATCCACCCTCTGCCTCTGGGGCCTGGGATTGTTTTTCCACTAGCAATTCCACAATCCACTTTTGTATGAACTTCAGGGTTCAGCCACTTTCAAGAAAGCTCTTGGAGGAGTGGGAGTGTCTGTCAGGCTCCAGCTCAAAACAGAAATGTCTAAACTTCTACTGAAAGTTCTTACATTGGGCCTTGATGCTCTGGAAGTTCTCAAGGTTGGTGGTGTTCTAGTCTTAGATACAATCATCTTCTCCATTTGACATGAGGGTCTGGGTTTTTCTAGCCAAGTCTAAAGTGTTGCTGTTGTTAAGTCATTTCAGTTGTGTCTGACTTTTTGTGACCCCATTTGGGTTTTTCTTGGCAAAGATACTGGAATGGTTTGCCATTTCATTCTCAAGTTCAAATTACAGATGGGGAAACTGAGGCAAACAGGGTTAAGTGACTTGTCTAAGGTCACACAACTGGTAAGTGTCTGAGGGCACATTTGAACTCAAGTCTTCCTACCTCCAAGCCCAGAGCTCTATCCATTATGCCGTCCAGCTGCCCATCCTAGTGGAGCCTTGTATGGGCAGCCAATGTCATAGACACCTCCAGTTTCTCAGTCATTACCATATCAGATAAGACTTCATTTATATATCCAGGATTTCTACCCAACTTCCTAAGAAACGCCTTTTCCTCCTCTATTCAAGAACTAGGGGAAGAGAGACTCCCACTGATCTAGTCTGTACCTCCTGAGACTTTGGCTAGACTTAAAGGTCCTTTCTCAGACCTGTAGCTTGATTCTTTAGCACTGGTGTAGGGAGGGGGTCTCAGCTAGATCAAGGAGCAGGGATGGAGAGGATAGGGAAAAGGAGGAGTGAGTCACCAAAAGTGGGTTCCTGGGGGAATTCTGGGTTAGAACAACCAGTTTTTTTCAAAGGGATCTTTACTGAGAAGATAAGTCAAGAACAGAAGTACAGACATATTCCCCTCTCTCTATCTCCCCAAACCAGGGCACACTTTCCTCTCTATTTTCTCAGTCCTTGGGAAGAGTGGGTATCAACTTAGAGTGACTGCTACAAACATTCATCCCGCCATATAGAGATAGGTAGATATACACATATGTATATATACACATGTACACACATGTGTACACATTCACATGTATACACACAGCTATACATACACACATATGTTTCTAGATATATTATATCCAGAAGCAACTCCTACTGGTGAATGGATAGAATCACTCTCCTGCTTGCAGCATATAGCATCTCCATTGTTGTATTCGATCAAGCAGGTTGCTTCTCAGGGATACTCTGACTCAGTGGAACTGCCAGTTGGAGAACTCTGGAACAGACTCCAGTTCCCGGTCCTCTGGTAGTAGCTCTTCTAACCTTTCTAAGCTCATAAGGTAACCTAGTGCTTTCTGTCTCTTACCTTCGATCCCCTGAAAGTGAAAAGAAACAAACACAAAGAAACGAGGTGCCATGTGTTCAAGACCACATGTCAATACTACAGTCTTATCTAACTCTACCACAGGGAAGATAATGATTTGTCATGTTAGTGTCTTCTGTATGCACACTCAGATCCAACTCAGCAGTCAAATACAGGACTTTTCTTCATTATAGCATAAGGAGATAGGAAATAATTGTGGAATACCTGCACATAATCTAAAGTGGAGGGAAGGATCATTACAATGCCTGGAAGAAGGTTTCTTGAGCATCCAAGTGGACTGGCACCAGGCAGAGCAGATTGTTCAAAGATCTAAGCTCCTATTGGCCTCAAGCCCTCTACAATCCCATGTATAGAATTCAGAGAAAGAATAGCGAGGATCCCATGGTCCAAAATTCTACAGGGAAATTTAGAATTAAATTCTGAGCTCACAAATAAACAAGAAAGAGGTTAAGGAGGTAAATAAAACTCTGGATAAGGTAGATATGATAGATCTCTGGAGAAAATTGAATGGGAATGGAAAGGAATACACCTTTTTCTCAGTGGTGCATGGCACATTTACAAAAATTGACCATGTACTAGGACATAAAAACCTCACAATCCAGTGCAGAAAGGCAGAGATAATCAATGCATCCTTCTCAGATCATATTGCAATAAAAATTATATGTAATAAAAGGCCATGGAAAGATAAATCAAAAATCAGTTGGAAACTAAATAATCTAATCCTAAAGAAGGAGTGGGTTAAAGAAGAAATCATAGAAACAATCAACAACTTCATTCAAGAGAATGACGATAATGAGACAACATACCAAATCTTATGGGATGCTGCAAAAGCAGATCTTAGGGGAAGTTTTATATTTCTGAATTGCCTACATAAATACAATACAGAAAGAGGATATCAATGACTTGGGCATGCAGCTGAAAAAGCTAGAAAAAGAACAAATTGAAAATCCCCAAGTAAATACTGAATGAGAAATACTGAAAACCAAAGTAGAGATAAATAAAATTGAAATTAAGAAAACTATTGAATTAATAAATAAAACCAATAGTTGGTTTTATGAAAAAAGTAATAAAATTGATAAACTTTTGGTCAATTTGATTAAAAAAAAGAAAGAAGAAAATCAAATTACTAATATTAAAAATGAAAGGGGTGAACTCACTTCCAATGAGGAGGAAATTAAAACAATAATTAGAAATTACTTTGCCCAACTTTATGCCCACAAATTCGAGAATCTAAATGAGAAGGATGAATATTTTAAAAAATACCAATTGCCCAGATTAACAGAAGAGGAAGTTAAATACTTAAACAACCCCATCTCAGAAAAAGAAATTGAACAAGGCATCAATGAACTCCCTAGGAAAAAATCTCCAGGCCCAGATGGATTTACAAGTGAATTCTATCAAACATTTAAAGAACAGTTAATTCCAATACTATATAGACTATTTCTGAAAGTTGGGGAAGAAGGAGTCCTCCCAAATTCTTTTAATGATACAAATATGGTTTTGATACCTAAACCAGGAAGAGACAAAACAGAGAAAGAAAATTATAGACCAATTTCTCTAATGAATATAGATGCAAAAATTTTAAATAAGATTTTAGCAAAAAGAATACAGCAACTTATCATGAGAATAATACATTATGATCAGGTAGGATTCATACCAGGAATGAAGGGCTGGTTCAATATTAGGAAAACTATTAGCATTATTGATCATATCAACAACAAAACTAACAAAAACCACAAGATTATCTCAATAGATGCAGAAAAACTTTCAACAAAATACAGCACCATTCCTATTAAAAACACTGGAGAAGAGAGGAATAAGGGGAATTTTCCATAAAATAATAAGCAGTATCTACCTAAAACCTTCAGCAAGATTTATATGCAATGAGGATAAGCTAGATGCATTTCCAATAAGGTCAGGGGTGAAACAAGGATGCCCATTATCACCATTATTATTCAGTATGGCACTAGAAATGTTAGCTGTAGCAATTAGACAAGATAAAGAAATTGAAGGAAAAAGAACAGCCAAAGAGGAAACTAAGTTATCACTCTTTGCAGTTGATATGATGATATACTTAGGGAATCCCAGAGATTCAAGTGAAAAACTACTTGAAATAATAAACAACTCTGGCAAAGTTACAGGTTACAAAATAAACCCGCACAAATCTGCATTTCTATATATTAGCAACAAATTCCAACAGCAAGAGATAGAAAGAGAAATCCCATTTAAAGCTAGGGTAGACACTATAAAATACTTGGGAGTTTACCTGCCGAAACAAACCCAGGGACTATGTGAACACAATTACAAGACACATTTTGCACAAATAAAGTCAGATTTAAGTAAGTAGAAAAACATCAGTTGCTCATGGGTAGGCTGAACTAATATAATAAAAATGACAATTCTACCTAAATTAATTTACTTATTTAGTGCCATACCAATTAAACTATCAGAAAATTACTTTGTAGAGCTGGATAAAATAATATCAAAATTCATCTGGAAGAACAAAAGGCCCAGAACATCAAAGGGACTAATGAAAAAAAAAATGCTTGGGAAGGTAGAAGCCTAGACCTCAAATTGTACTATAAAGCAGCAATTATCAAAACCACTTGATACCTGCTACGAAACAGAAGGGTAGACAAGTGGAATAGACTTGGCACTCAAAACACAGTAGGCAAGGAATATAACAACCTCCTGTTTGATAAACCCAAGGACCCTAGCTTCTGGGATAAGAACTCACTGTTTGACAAAAATTGCTGGGAAAATTGGATAACAGTGTGCTGGAAACTAGGCATAGACCCATGCTTGACACCGAACACAAGAATAAAGTCCAAATGGGTACACAATCTAGGTATAAAGATTGATACCATGGACAAACTGGAGGAACAAGAAATAGTGTACTTATCAGATTTATGGAGAAGGGAAGAATTTTTTACTAAAGAAGAGACAGAAAGCATTATGAAATGCAAGATGGATAATTTTGATCATATCAAACTGAAAAGTTTTTGCACAACCGAACCCAATGCAACCAAAATTCGGAGGGATGTAGTAAATTGGGAAAGAATTTTTACAGCTAATCTTGGGGATAAAGGCCTCATTTCTAGAATATATAGAGAGCTGAGTCAAATGTACAACTATACAAATCATTCCTCAATTGATAAATGGTTAAAGGATATGAACAGGCAATTTTCAGAGGAAGAAATTAAAGATATCTATAATCATATGAAAAAATACTCTAAATCACTTTTGATTAGAGAGATGCAAATCAAAACAACTCTGAGGTACCACATTACACCTATAAGTTTGGCAAACATGAAAGAACAGGAAAATGATAAACGCTGGAGAGGATGTGGGAGAGTTGGAACACTAATTCATTGTTGGTGGAGCTGTGAGCTCATCCAGTCATTCTGGAGAGCAGTTTGGAACTATGCCCAAAGGGCTACAAAAATGTGCATACCCTTTGACCCAGAAATAGCTACTAGGACTGTATCCCCAAGAGAATAAAAATGGGAAAGGGTCCCACATGTACAAAAATATTTATAGCAGCACTCTTTGTAGTTGCCAAAAACTGGAAATCAAGGGGATGCCCATCAACTGGGAAATGGCTGAATAAATTAGGGTATATGAATGTAATGGAGTACTATTGCACCATAAGAAATGATGAACAAGAAGACTTCAGAGAGGCCTGGAAGGGCTCATATTATCTGATGCTGAGTGAAAGGAGTAGAACCAGGAGAACTCTGTGCACAGCAATGACCGCAGTTTGTGAGAGTTTTTTCTGGTAGACTTGGAACTTGGTAATAAAGCAAGAACTTAAAAAAAAAATTCCCAATGGTTTTCTAAGGCAAAATGCCTTCCACAGTCAGAGAAAGAACTATGGAATTCAATAGTAGAATGTAGCAGATCATGTGTGTGTGTGTGTGTGTGTGTGTGTATTATGTTTTGATTTATTATATGATTTCTTCCACTTATTTTAGTTTGTCTACACAGCATGACTATAGTGAAAACGTATTCAATAGGAAAGTATATGTAGATCCTATATAAAATTGTATGCCATCTTGGGGAGTGAGGGGTGGTAGGGAGTAGGTGGGGGAGAGTAAAAATCTAAATTCTGTGGTAGTGATTGTAGAACATTAAAAAAAAAAAATAAAATATTAAACAAATTCTGAACTCACATAGAATATATAGCTCTAGAGCTAGAAGGGATTTCAGATGCCATCTAATCTTCATTTTATAAATGAGGAAACTGAAGCCCAAAGGGGTTAAAACCAAGATTATAGAGGTAGTGTCAGAGGTGAGATTTGAATCTAGATTCTCTGGCTCCAGAGTTAGTACACTTTCCATTCTATCATACTACCTCAAGAGAAATAATTCCAAAAAAGAGGAAAAATGTGAGCTGCACATATATAATAGATATATACTCTATACACACACTACATATATATACACATACATATATAATACCCTATGTGCACATTATATATATATATACATGTATATATAGGTAGAATAGGTATAGACTCCATATATACATTATATACTTCCATACATGCACTATATATCTACTCATATTTGCATCTATATGCAACTCACAGTTTTCATATATAGAGAGAATAGATATATACTCTCTCTCTATATATATACACACTCTACATATATATCCTCTACAGTCTATATAAACAAGCACTATATATAATATATATTTGCATATATAAGCAAGTCAGTTTTTATATAGAGAATAGATATATATTCTCCATGTAAATACTTTATAGAAATATATATACTATTTATACTCTTTCTATATATATATATACTATATACGCATATGTGCATATATAACTCACACTTTTCATATATGTATGTATATAGATGTGTGCATATACATACACACATTTTATATATATATATATATACATACATACATATATGTGTGTGTATGTGTGTGTGTGTATACATGTTGAAATTCCCCATCCAATCACATTGACCTCTTTAGGCAACTCATCTGCATTAAGACTTTTGGGACACCATGCACAGGGTCAATACACATCATCATACAAGACTGATGAAAGTATTCGGAGTACTCTAAGTAAACAGACAGACCTGTGAGAGACTCAAATGGAGGCATTCTTGAAAAAAAAACCATAACCATTGGATCTCAAAACTGAAGGAACCACCAAGGTCATCCAGCCCCTGAGAAGGAACACCCTCTACAGTGGTCAACCAGTTCTGGCTTGAAGACCTTCAATGATAAGCCTGCTCCCAGCCCATTCCTCTTCAGGACAACTCTCATAGCAAGTTTTTCCTTATAAAGAGCCAAAACCTCCTCTGTGACTTCCACTGCCTTACTTGTTAGTGTGTCTGCCCCTCACAACCCAGTCTACCTGCCCTACATGAAGGGATGCCTGGCATAGGTCTTATTCCTGTACTCCTGAGTTGCTATGTTTCCCAGTGCTTAGAGGAGTTATGCTTCACTCTAGAGGAGAGTGTGCCTGCTCTCCTCTAGACCAAGGCAAGGGTTTCCATTCTGCCTCAGCCCTAGATGGGTCTATTTACTCCCTCAACCCTGAGTGTGTCAGTCTCTTGGTTATTCTGTGTACTCTCCTCCAGGGCTGGATGAGTATGTCTCCATTACCTTAGCTCTAGGTGTGTCTACTCTCTCCCAACCCCTGGGAATGTATGTCCACTCTCTCCCAGCTTCTTGTGAACATCTGATCTCTCCCGCAGCTCTAAGGAAACATGTCTACCCTCCCCCAAGCCCTTTGTCTCTTTCTTCTAGGCCTGTGTATCTTCTCTGTTTGAGTGTCTCTGTACTCCACAGACCTGTTTCCCCACAGACACACAGGGTTGGTGGAGAGTCAGCATGAAAATGTGTGCTCCCCATAGCTCTTGCATGTCCATCCCTCCCATACTATGTTTCTACACACTACAGCCTTTTATGACTCTATGTCCATGGCCTTATGTATGGGTTTTCTTTAATACAGCCCTATGTATGTGAGCATATCTGCTCCCCCCAGCCTGGTCAGCATTGGACTTAGCCATTTTTATTTAGCTCTGCTCGGTCAATATCTCCATGCTGCTGCCTTAAAGTTGTTTTACTTTGCATTTTGTTAATCACTGGGTCAGCTGCACATTTTTCCATTTGATGATTTTCTGTCTCTATTTCCTCAGGTGTAAACTGCCAGCTCATCTCCATTTATTGAGGGGAGTTGGGGTATTGGGCTGTAGAGATTTGTATTGACAGTTACATTTCAACAGGCACCTCTGGCCTATCTGGGCCCTAAATTTACAATTGCCTTTTGAAGAGAGAGTGATTTCTATCGTGCCCCAGTTCTAGATGAGTCTCTCTATTCTTGGTGATTCTGTCTACTCTCCTCCAGGGCTGGGTGAGTCTAGGCAATCTCTGCCTAGACTAACTGATCTGAAGTCTGGGGGTCTGAACTTCCAGTGTATCTTTTAACATTACCAGATTTAATTAGTTCTCCTAAAACACATCTCTGAATATGTCATTCCCTTACTCAAAAATCTTTCATGGTCCCTCAGCCTCCAAAATTCATTTGCTCCATTATTAAATGAACTGATCAAGTAGCTACTATATGGAAGGTACTATGAAAGGCACTGAGGAGGGATGCACAGATGAATCCGACCTATTTTCTTCACTTGAGATGAGCTCTCAGTCTAACATGGAGAGCATAACAAGTACAGAAATAATCAGAAAATAGGGCAAAATATGATCAGGCCCATAGATGAGGGATTCCAAAGAGGGAGAGATCACTTCTGGTTAGAGAGATCAAGGATGGCTTCATGGAAGAGGCAGTGCCTCAGTTGGACCTTGAAAGACAGGCAGGGATTGGATAGTGAGGAAGAAGGGTACCCCAATAAGGAATGGCTCAACCTTTAGTGGCTGCTCCCTGCAAGTTCCACTCTTGCTAGGCCCATGCTTTTCTCTTCTTTGGTCTGTCCCCATCTCTCCATCTTTACTCCGATCATTCCTTCTGCTTGGAGTGCCCATTCCCCCCATCCCCCAAGCTCTCTGCCTTATTTCATCCAACCCAACCTTCAAGACCCAGCTCAAATACCACTTCTTTTGTGAAACCTTCTTCAGGAACTCCAGTTCTACCTGGTCCCTCTCTTGGATGCATAGAGGTTCTACTGTCTGCATCATGGAATTTAGTCCATCTTTTTGTTTATGTGAATGAGCCTTGTCTCCTGTCAGTTTCCTGAGGAAAGGGACCAGGTCTAGCTCTTTTCCTCCTCTTATCTCTTCCCAGTGTAGTTGAAGACAGATTGGTCACTAAGGAGAATAAAGCATACCCTCAGACACTTGTTGAACTAACCTTTCATATCCACATAAAGACCAAAGACTTAGATGATACCACAACTGGAAGAAACCTTAGAGACCAGTGAGTTCAATCTTCTCATTTTACAGATGAAGAAACTGAGTCTTTTAGGGGTGAAAAGTAATTTGCTCATGGTTCTGGATCTAGGAACTGATTGTTAACTCAACCATCTTGGCATGAGGTGATGGTCACTGGAGCCTCCCAGTCCAGTCTTGATCTTGGAGGGCCATGACATTGAGAAAGACTGGGTAGAGAGTGGGATGGTAGGTTGTCATTGGAGTTGGGTTATCTGGAGACTAAGATTCAGGAGGCTGAGGTGGGGGTGTGCAGGGGCCAGGGCCAGGGCCTGGTGACAGACGGACGGGTTGGGCCAGGCTGCCCTCTCCTCCCCCGATAATTAATCCCGCTCGGGGGCCTCGGGCGATGACAGGGCTGTCTAGCGTGCACTTAAGCATTAAATGACCAATTTCTGTCAGACTAACTTCCCAGCCTCCCCATCCCCTCCCCTCCTGCCCGCCCCCAGCCTACACCCCCTCCTTCCACTCCCCACACTCCGAGTTTTTCAGCAACTGATGGCTCCTGGTTCATTTCTGTGGAATTAATTGGTCCCTGAATGAATTCTGTTGACAGGGCAATTTATCATGTGTTTGGGCTGACAGTGCGGGGTGGGGGGGTGGGGTGGGGGGGTGGTGAAGAGAGATGGACAGGGCGGGGGCCAGAAAGAGGGGGAGGGGGGCTTGGGTCGTGACTAAAATTGTCCTGAGCTAGGGGACCCAAGAGGCCCCCATCTCTGGACTTTGGGGTCCTAGATGGGGCTACCACAGTTATAACCCCAACTTTTATTAATTCCCAACCCCACAAGTTTCAGGAACCCCCTCGAACTTAGCTAGACCTCTTCCTTCTCTCCCCACCCCCCAATTCTCCAATCCTCCAATCCACTCCACCCCCCTGGGATGAGGAAGTTCAGCAGCTGGGGGCTCAGTACCAGCATACATTAACCCTCTGCATGCTAGAATGGGCCCAGAGATGCTGGTGGGAGAGTGGGGGAAGTAGAGGAGGAACTCTGCATGTGTATGTGTGTGTGTTATGTGTTATAAGGGGGGAAGTGAAGGTCTGATTAGACTGAAGGTTGGGGGGGATGGTCCCCTGAGAGCTAAACAGGCAGCCGGCGTGGCTAACAGGGACCTGGGGGACCAGCTAATTAGGGCTAACTAGGGATTGGAGGAGGGTGGTATCATTGGCCAAAAAAGGGCTATTCCTTTTGTCTTCATCCGTAGGCTGCCAACCCCACATCCTCAGTCACCACTTTGACCAAGGCCCCATCTCCTGGACGATTTGCTGGTACTGAGGAAGGTAGAGCCTCTACTCTTGGGACTTCTGGGGCTGAGGAAAGACATTGGGTAGATTCCTATTCAAGAAGTTGTCTCCTAAATCCTATACACCTGGAATGATTGCCTTCTCCCCTCTTTGTGTCTCCTCCTTCAAGTCCCATCTCTTTCCAGAAGCTTTCCCTGACTATTCCAGCCCATAGTGACATCTCTTATCTCTAAAGTGGGACAGCCTTTACTGTCTATACCATACAGTTTAGTCCTCAGTCATATACCATCTTAGTTTATTCCTCACTGTTCCTTATGTAGTAGTTTTATCTCCTTAGGAAGATTGTGAGCTCCCTGAGGAGGACAATTTTTCCTCTTTCTTTCTTCCTTATTAGAGGGACCTAGGCCCAAACACTATGATGGACTGAAAAGAACACAGCCAAGTTCTGCCTGACAGTGAAGGCAGAAAGATCAGGTCTGGAAAGGAATGCATTACTCAAAGTATGGTAAACTGATCTGGTTTTCTGGAGGAGGAGACAAAGAATATTCATCAAAACTGGGAAGAGACAGTGGAGGGACTGAGGGTTTGGAGGGGATGGCAGGTCTCTAATCTCTGGAAGAGTAGAGAGCTAGGTCAAGCTGGGGCTGGGACTAAGCCAGACTCATAATGGTGGACAATAAGGAGAACAGAGAGTTGACTACAAATTCAGACTGTCTAACCCCCAACTAGGTATCTCATTTGGCAACCATTTAATTCACTTTTAGTAGGCTTCCTATCAAACAATTTGTTCCAAAGCTGCACCCAAGCTTACCCCTGATCTTAGCTTCAACCCTTCTCCCAGCAGATGTCCTTACTTCCTATCCTTTGTATTCTTGATCCCATTCCCTTTTGCCTCTTTCAGTATTTTGTTACTCAATCATTCCTTCTCCCTCTTCTGATGGAAAATATATTTAGGTCTCCTTGATCCTAAATAATATTTTCCCATGACCCTATTTGCTCCCTTTGAGCTATTATTTTGTTCCTTCTCTTAAGTAGCAAACTTTTGAAAGAACCATCTGCACTTCCATGTGTGCTTATCAACCATTTACTTTTCAGGCCCTGAAATTTGAAGGATACTCTTTCTGCTTAACTGACAGCTCATTTCAAGGTCACCAATCACTTTCTTATCACTGGATCCAATGGTGTTTTCCTCAGTCTTCATTCTTCCTGAGTTCTCTGCAGCATTTAGTGCTGTTTTTTACTCCCTCCTCCAACAAATCACCTTCACAAATACTTAGTAAACCCCTACTATGTTCTAGGTAAAGGTAGTATGGTGAAGTGGATAGAGAGCTAAGTTTTTAAGAATTAGGAAGTCTTGGGTTGGAATCCTGCTTTTGACATTCACTAGCTATATGACCCATAGTGAAGTCACATTTCTATGTGCCTCGTACAACACTCTGAGATTTGTCTACCTAGATCTGTCTTGGTGGATGGAGTTTTCACACTGGAATTTTCCTGTACTGACAACATCATAGGTCTTTTGTGTATTTGTATATGTCCAGGACACTGTCCTTGGTACTGAGGACTGTAAAGACTAATAAGGCATAGTCTGTGCCCACAAAGATCTTAACATTTGATTTAATACTAGGGACTAAGACAGAGGCACAAATAAGTATGAAATACATTAGAATAGGATAATTTGCTGCTTTGTTCACTTGCTCCCATTGCTTCTACTACGAAATCTAAACTTTTTAGCCTGACATTTAGGACCTTCCTTAATTTGGCACCAATTTCCTTTTCCAGCATTATTTCCTCTTACTCCCCTTCATACACTGTACATTGTAGCAAAGTTGGACTTTGAGCTACTCCCCAAATTCAACATTTCATCGCTTTCTGCTGTTGTCTATTTGGATCAAACACCGCTCACCCCTGAAATGTAGTCCATTCTCATAACTGATTTTGCAAATCCTTACCTTTCTTCAAGGCTCACTTGAGTGCCATCTTCTTCTCCTAAGCCCTCAGCTGTTGATGTTTATTTTCTCCTCAAATATTCTTAGAGTACTTTGTTTTACCTTAGGTTTTACCCCTTCACTCTCTACCTTGTGTATTATTGTTATTATTGTTTGGTCATTTCAGTCGTGTCTGACTCTTCATGACTCCATTTGAGGTTTTCTTGGTGAACATACTGGGGTGGTTTGCCATTTACTTCTCAAGCTCATTTTCCAGATGAGGAAACTGAGGCAAACAGGGTGAAGTGACTTGTGTAGGGTCACACAGATAGTATGTTACTGAGGCTGGATTTGAACTCCATGAAGAGGAATCTTCCTGATTCCCAGCCCAGTGGTTATCCATTTCATCTCCTAACCTCCCCATCTTGTATATTATATTTATCCAAATACATGTTGCATTGTTCTAGTAGAGAGTAAACTCCTTGAGGACAGGGACTGTTCGTTTCAGTCTTTGTATCCTGGGTACCAGGCATGGTGTCTTACACTTAGTAATAAGTGTATGTGCCTTACACTTACTTAATAAGTAAATATTGAATTGAATGAATGTTTATTGATAAATGCAAAGGAGACATTCAAACAAGATGCTATAAGGAATCTGAGGAAAGAGAAATCATTTCTTGTAAGGGATATCAGATGTTACTTCATGAAGAAGGTGGTATCAAAGCTGAGTTTTGAAGATTGGATAGGACTTCAACACACAGAGATTGGAAGATGGTGCTACAGACATAAGGAACAGTCTGGGCAAATGTAAGGGGACAGGAAAGATGAACAATCTTTTTTTACAATTAAAAAAACAATTTTTTTTAATGATGGACAGTCCAGTGTAGCTAAAGTGTGGAGTACATCAACAGGAGTAGTATAAGCTATATAGCAAGGAAGGAAGGGTGAGACCACATTGTAGAGGACCTTGAGTCTTAACCTAGTTTGGACTTTGATCTATGACAAAGAAGATTTTTAAGCAAAGGAGCAACAAAGCTATGCTTTAAGAAGATTACTCTAACAACATGCATAGGGTTGGCCATTTAGGAGTCTGTTGAAATAGTTCAGGCCTGGGATAATGAGAATCCTGAATTTGGGTGGTGGAAGGAAGAATGGGAAAGAAGGAATGACTAAATGCAGGAAGTATGGAGAGACAGAAGTGATGTGAGTTGACTCGATGTATGGGACAGGAGAGAAGGAAGAATTCAAGACATCTCTGAGGTTTTAAGTAGGAATAGGGAACTATGGAAGAACAGATTTGAAGGCAGGAGATGATGAGCTTGGTTGGGATTTCATAGGATCACAAATTAAGAGCTGAAAAAGAGCTCTAGGAATTTAAGTGATTTGTTGAAGGTCACAGAGGTAGTAATCAACAGAGGTAGAATTTCATCCTCATTCTCCGACTAGCTCTTTACACTGTTGAGTTTCAGGTGCTATGGGGGTTAAGCATATAAAAATGTCCAGCAGGCAATTGGATATGAGGTTCCTGAGTTCAGGAGAGAGGTTGAGACTAGAGCTAGAGATAGAAGAATTGTTTACATAGAAGTGATAGCTGAAGCTCTGGGAGTGGATGGCATTTCCAAAGAAGAGGATAGGAGAGACAAGAAAAGGGCCAAGGAGAAAGCTTTGGGGGTGGAGGTTACCAGTTTTTAGGATGTCTCAGGAGAAAGGACATTGGAGGAAGGAGAAAGAAAAATTAGCATCCAGAAATATGGAGCGTAGTAAAAAAAAATAATTGATTTACAAAATACAGCTGAGTACAATAAGGAAGGCCAGGATTGAGAGAATTTAGTGAATTTGGAGTTAAGGTCAGGGATAAACTGGAGAAAATTTTCTGGGGAAGCAAGATTTGAATAGGGTAGAAAAGGAAGTGTGGAGGGCCTAGGAAGAGAGAAAAATGGAAGGAAAGCTAGCAGAATATAATGTTATATAGAAGTCAAAAATTGAATACCAAGTAGGGGCATCCAAATGTCAGATGTTAAGGAGAGATAAAGGAGTGAAAACAAGCAAAAACAATAACAGGAAAACTTTCAACAATTAGGTCACTGAATTTGGCTACTAGGGAGTCATTAAAGAGAGCTGTTTCACTGAAGTGATAGAAGCAGAAACTAAATTTCAGAGAGCCATGGAATTAGTTGTGGAGATAGAGAGCAAACTTTCTAGGACTGAGATTGGGTGGCAGCTTAAGTGACTAGTGAGATCAAGAACAATCTCTTTTGTAGGAGAGGGGAGATGTTAGCATATTCTTAGGCAATTGGAAAGGAAACAGAAGAGAGGGAGAAATTGAAGAGGTGTGAGAGAAGGAGGGTTATTGATGGAATAAGATCTGGGAGGAGATGGTCCAGTGCCCAGGTAGAGAGATAAACTTTGGAAAGGATGGACATTGTCTTTGGAGGAGAAAAAGATCTGTGAAATTGAGAACATTTTGAAGTGTGGAGTGTATAAATTTAGGAAACTCATATTAGGTGGCCAGGGCCTTCTGAGTAAAATCAGAGTAAAGGCAATGTTGTCGGCTGAGATGGAGGGGTGGTGATGAGGCTAGATGTTCAAGGAGTAGTGGAATGGAAACGGTAGGGAATGTGATAAATAGTGAGTGTTTGCTGAATAGATTGTGGAGCACCAGTAAAGGTTTAGTAGCATGAATTAGATTCAACAACATGAGTTAGTAGTGTTGTTGATGTGCTCAGGGCCCAGCAATGGGAGAAAAGATGGTGGAGGTAACCCAGGGATGAGGATTACCAAACAGGAGAGGACATTAGAAGAATACAAAGGGCAAGAAAGTGCCAATAATGGAATAGTGGCAATCTAATGAGATAACATGTAAAATGCCTTGTAAACCTTAAAGCACAATATAAATACTAGCTTATATAATCATCACCACTATTGGAAAGAGTACTAGATTTGGAGTCCATGCTTCAGTTCAAATTTGAACTTTGCTACTTTCTACCTGCTTGATTCATTCCTTGCACCGGAGTTCTCTCATCTGTAAAATGATGGGAATGGATTCTAAGGTCCTTTCTACCTCTAAATCTGGGATCCTGTTGGCCAAGATTAAGTGTGCCCCTTTAGATAACCTGCAATAGTACTAAAACATTAATGAAATGACTGATCTTGGGGTTCAGGCTAGGTGAGGAGGGATAAGAAACCAGAGTTGGTGAGATAGACCAAAAGAAAAGGGAAGGTCCCCTAAATGGTTAGGGATCCTGATAAAAATCAAGAGCAGTAAATGAGGGAATGGGAGAGGTGGAAGGACAGGAGAATGTGGTCAGAGTTGGGAATTTGCCCATCCAGAACCTTGGAAATGGAGCAGCTCTAGATCTTAACAGAGTATAAGGGGGAAACTTTGGGGGCAGGTAACTGATGTGAAGACTTAGGGAAGACAAAGGAACTGAGGACTGATTATTTAGATTATTTTTTTAAGGATCTGTTAGAGGAAGAAGAGACTAGAGGCAGGAAAACTGGTTAGGAGATTACCTTAATTTAGGTTCGAAGTAATGAGGGCTCCAACTAGGGTAGTATTTTTATTCCTGGTGCTTGGCAGAGTGTCTGGTACATAGTAGGAAGTTAATAAATGATTATTGATTGCTTGACCAAGGTCGAAGGGGAAGTAGATGGCACAGCAAGAATTCAAACCCAGATCTTCCTTCAAATTCAGTGTTCCTTTAGCACCTACCATCTGTGTAGCTCATTTGGAACTGAGCATGAGCTCCCAGCCTTATGTCCTAAATTCTTTTCTCCGCATGAGATTCTTATCATTTAAGAAGGAAAGGATCCAGGTGTGTTACCTTTCCTTCCATGTCTCCCCCTTTCCCATGTGTAGAGCACAGGCACACAGGGATGCTATTTCTACTCTGTTTTCCTCCCATGGCTTCAAATATCCTCGAAAGATAGGACTTAGCCCACTGGGAAGAACCAGACACACCATTACGGTGGCTGGATCCATAGGGTCTCAGGATGACTATCATTCTCAGCGTCTGTGTCTCCAGTCACTTAGAACTTGAACTTGGTCTTAGACCAGTAACCTCTAGAAAACTGGGAGATAAAAAGGAAAAAAAAAAAACCCAGTTCCCCTCATGTGTGAACTGCCTCCTTTCCTGTCTCCACCCACCATCACTCAGTGGATGCCTACATCTGTCAGCCTTAATAGCACTACCACTCAGCAGGTGCTGCCCAGACTTACACTTAGTCCAGCAGCCTCAAGATCTGCTTCCTCATCTCCCTTTTCCCACACCCAGCTGAGAGTTACCGATTGAAATCCACCTCCGCCTTAAGCCCAGAGACCAGTAGTGGTTCCATCTTCAGAGACACAAGCTACCCTTTCCACCTAAATACCTAATTCCAGGAGGGAGGAAGGGGGAGTTTGAAGCCCTTCCCAACCCGACTGCTGATTGACTGGCGGCTTCAAGATGGAAACTCCATCTCTAGTGAAGGGGCGGGGAGGATGGATTAGGCCATCAAGTCTACCCACCTGCCCATTCTGATCTAATTCTGTATCTGAAGCAGAATGAAGGGGGTGCCCCAGAGGGTCTGTGAGAATATCGAGGATTGGGGAATTGTGGGCGTGGGGGACTGAGATGAAGTCTGTGGAAGATGTAAGTGGGAGGAGTCAGTAATGGGAAGAATCAACGAGAATGTGATAGGTGGAATCGGTGCGAGGGGTGAGTATGGGGGTGGTTAATGAGGGGCTTAATGAATAAGGGGGGCAGTGGGAGAGGGCTAGTGGGGGGCAGTGGAGGGTGTCAATAAAGGGGATCAGAGGTCCTCCGAGTTTGGGAGAAAGAAACCAGGAGCCTTTGGGAGTGACATACAAAATTTCATTTATTATTATTATTATTATTTATTTCTTATTTATTTATTTCTCATGTGCACAAAAGGAATCAAACAGAACCGGCGCTGAGGGAGGCTGAAGGAAGCTGGGGAAGGCTGAGGGAGGCTAAGGGTGAGACCTAGGCTGAGGGTGACTTTCAGAGTCTCCCAGACTCAGGTCCCTGCCCTGTCAGTCAGTTGTTCCGGCTTGGGTCAGGGCAGGGTTCGCCCCGGGGCGCCGACAGTTCAGTAAAACCATTGTGTTTTCTCACTTTTCTCGGTAAAGTTCTGGGAGTTCAGAGACCGGCCAGGTGGGTTAGGCAGGAGGAAGCCTCCCTGGGGCTCGGGCTCTGGACTTTTCCAGTTAAAAAAAATTTTTTTTCACTTTTTATGGACTTTGTTTCTGTTATTTCGAGTCGTCACTATCCACAGGTGAGGAAACATGCAGGCACAGCCGCTCTGGGGAGGGGACCAGAGGAAAAGAGAGGAGAGAAAGGAAAGGAAAAATAGGGGAGAGAAGACACGGGGAGGGGAGAGAGAGAAGGGGAAAGGGGAATGGAGAGAGGAAAAAGGAGGGGGAGAAAAAAGAGACTAGAAGACAGCTGCTGGCAAGAGGGGATGCTCAAGCCATCAGTTTCCCAGGACAGGAGGGTGCAGATCTGGGGGCCAGGCAGGACTGAGAGCTCAAGGATGATAAATCAGGCCTGGTAGGAGGAGATGGTGAGGGAGAAGCCAGTATCAGAGAGAGACACAGAAAGAGAAACGGGGCGAAAGCGCGGGATCGAGAGAGATGGTTTAAAAGGGAACAACCACAGGAGAGGAGTCCGCAGGAGTCATTTTGCATAGTGATTTTTCTTTCAAATCATTTTTTTTTGCAACATAAAAAAAAATCCCCCCCCCGCCCCGCGCCCCTCCCCCACGTGCTGTGCTTTATTGGGTATGTATCTTGTGTACCCCCTCCCCCCATCTCCTCCCTCCTCCCCCCTCCCCCCAAAGTGAGCGGCGACTCTCACAGCACAGACAGCAGGGCTTATCTACAGGCGGGCAGCGGGTGGCTTTAGTCACTACGATACAGGATGGCCCAGGCCGGGAGGGGCATTGGAAGGGTTTATATACACGAGGATTTGCCCTCACACAACACACACCATCTTTCTATAAAGCAGCAGCCATAGGCTTTTTTTTCTTTTTGCAAATACCATAATATTAAATAATTGTAGAATTTGAGGTCCCTGTCCAGTCCTGATAAGACTAGTGGCGGGCCTGCTGACCTCCAAACCTGTATCAGGCAGCGACACTGTCCTACGCTGACCCGACTTGGACCCCAAACCCCCTGGCTTGGCTCCATGGGGGGAGGAATAGCGGACCAAGCCGGTCCAGGGCTGTTCCAGCTGGCCAGCCCCAGACTGAAGGTCTGTGTCCGGAATCAGGGCTGGGACCAGCTCTGGGACGGGGACTGAGACCCATCTGCTCTCGGGTGACCCAGCCCAACCGGGACTAAACACGATTGTAAAGGCTGAGATGGAGTGAGGAGGCGTCTGAGATACAGGGTTAAGTGTGTCCCAGGGTTCCGGGAAGCCCAAGGGGCTGGGGCGGGAAATAGCCCCAAACAGCAACAGGGGCAGTAGTGATGGTGTAGCATGTGGCGGTTTTGGTGGGAAGAGGAAAGAACCAGACTAAGTCGGTCAGCTGAAAGGGCCGTTTGGCCTGCGTCCCATCAGCAGAGAGAGTGTCTCGAAGGACTCCGGCCCCACAGACACTCTGCATCACATTTCCCCTTACGTCCTGGGCTGGGGTGGGGGTGGACGTAAGAGAGCCCAGCGCACTAGGGGTCGGGTGGGTAGTTCTTTCCTTTAGTTTGTAACTCTTGTTCAGGATTTTCTTTCCCCAAGCCTTCCCGGCACAGCGGCTCGACACCGTGTCGCCCTTTCTCCTGGTTCCGCAGGGTGCGGGATGGGGAGGGCAGTGCCAGGGCGGGCTTGACCGGGTCGGGTTTGGTGGGGGCGTGATTGCTGTCCCTGCTCTAATAGTCCAGCCCGCCCGACCGGCCCAGGAGAGCAGACACATAATAGGCTACACCCTGGCCAACGCCCTGACCCTGCCCCGGCCGGAGGAGGCGCACCGGGAGCGGAGGAGGCGGGCGCCCGGAGGACCTGCAGGAGACTGCGGAGGGCGGCGAGGCAGAGGCCAGAGAGGGGCAGAGGCTGGGTCTGCGGACTCCTCTCGAGACTCGGCCCGTCCCGTCTCATCGGGTCCCGGATTTAAAGAAAGACTGCGGGGCAGGGAAAGAGGGAGATGGGGAGGACAGGGGCCAACTGGCAGGCGTAGCGTCCCGTCCCGTCCCGTCGCGGGGCGTGGCGTGGATCCTCCCTCCCTCCGTGCGTGGCGGCGGGAGAGAGGCCAGCGGCGAGCGAGCGGGCGAGCAGGCGGGCGGGCTTCAGACGGGGACAATGTGCAGGCCGAAGCTGTCGGCCTGAAGCTTGATGTGGTCTCCGCGGTAACTAGTGGCGGTCATAGGCAGCGGCAGCAGCGGCAGGGGCGGAGCCCCGGGGGGTGGCACTATAATAATAAGGGGAACCTGGAAGTTAACACAGGAGAAGAATGGGCTGGGTGAGAGGACAAACAGGAGAACAAAAAGGAAAAGAAACTTAAACCGAACCCCCGGGGCTGTGACATGGGGGGGGGGGGGCGAAGAAGGCCGAAATGTCCGGCTCTGGTGGCTCTGGTGGCCTTGGCACTTTGGCCTCTCTTGGCCCCAGCCGGATTACCCGCCCGGGGGCAAACAGCGATAGGCTGGGAGCATCGACTGCCTGGGGCCCACCAGGCACAAGGACCAGCAAATCCATCATTCATTTGTTGAAACCTCCAGCAACAGCGGATTACTGGTGACAAGTGCGCTGACTTTGGTTCGCCTGCACTGCACTGCCCTGCCCGGCCCATCTGGGACAGGAGGAAGGAAGGAGGAGTCTGGTTTGAGTCTCGAGTCTGGGCTCAGCATTCCTACCCCCACCCCTATTTCTCCATTGCGGACAGGAGTGGGGCTAAAAATCCGGGACAAGGCAGGCAAGCAGACACACAAGACATTCTGGTGGCCGTACTCACTTAGTAAGGCCGGGTTGCTGAATCTCCAGGCCTCATTGTAGGTTGTGTACTGAGGGTGGCTGTAGGGATTGCCTGAGAACTCGCTTCCTGCAGGAAAGGGAGAGGAGACAGGAGGTGAGGGAGTCCTAGGGATGCAGACACTTTGAATGACAGCATCATTCCCATCATAGGAATGGGCAGTTGAGTCTCCTGAAGTGGAAAAGCCTCTTCCCCTGATACCCAGACTGATAGATATATGAGGGTTTGGAGGGGTAGACAGGGGGAGCTTGTTGAATGGGGTGAGGTCCCAGGGCCCCTAGGGCAGAGGTGTCTGATGATGAGTATATCCAAAGGCTGCTGGAGGATTATGAGCTTGGGTCTACTCAGCAAAACTCTTTTTTGCTTTCCTCCTTTTCTGAAGGTGATTCCCTTTGCAGGCAGGGAAGCCTGGTGCGATCTGCTGCTTTTGTTACTGGGGAGATGGCACTGCCCAGTGGTAATCAGCAAGAGGACCTGAGATCCTCGATGGATCCAAGCTGAAGGGCTTGGGCCGTTCATGGAACCTAGACTTGTGGCTTGCATTGCCAAGAATGGACCAGAGGGCAAGAGACCCATTTCCCCACAATTGGTACTATTGAGAATGACCTGGAATGGGGGAGGGTTTAGCAGTGTTCCATGTCCAGGGACCCAGAAAAAGCCTAGGAGCTGCTTCTTATCCATTGTCATGCTCAGAGGAAATCACATTGTGGGCACAGCGCACTGCAGTGTGGTTGAGGGTGGTTCTCTAGGACTACAGGCGACTGGAGAAGAAAGATATAGAGTACAAGATGGAAAGAAGATGGACACTGCTTTGGTCTAACAGAGGTGGGAAGACCAATGCTTAGGGCCTCTGGGAGCCCTGAAGACAAGGGCAAACTCTCCAAAGGCTCAGGGGTGGGGGTTAGCTGGCACTGACTGGCCCCCCTGCCTCCTCCTCCCTTTCTCTCTTCTCTCAGAAAGGCCAGGCCTTTGAGTTTTTCTCTCACCCTTTCTCCTGTGTGATGACCCCAGACTGTTTACACTGATCCCGCAGTGCAGGTTAAGTAGAGGAGAAGGAGCCCCTCTCAGAGAGGGAGCTGGGGGGGTGGTGGTGGGGGTGGAGGGGGGATGCAGCCACTGGAAAGCCTGTTTATTGACGAGGAGGGAAAGCATGCGTGCAGCAGGATAATGAGCTTCTGAGCTCAACTGTGACCAAGAGGAACTGAGCTATCTCCTTCCCCGATCGCTAATGAAACAAGTGTAATTTCCTCATCAGCACTGGATTCTGTTTAACGACTCCCCTCTTGCCACTGTGGCTCCCCTGCCTCCCACCCCCACCTCCCTTCACCCTCCCTCACTTCCCTATCCCCCCCTCCAGCTCCCTAACTCCCTCCCACTGACTCACTTTACCCCCTACCCTCCCTACCCCTTATCTGCCTGCTCCCTTACTCCTCCTAGGGGGTCTCTTCACTTCCTACCTTCTACCATTGTCCTTATACCATCCCCCACTCATCTCACCTCTTCTCCCTTGAGGTTGCTCTCTTTATCTCCTCTCCTCCACACCCTGTGCCCCCAACTCCTTCAGTACCTTCCTGTGTCTACAGGGTATGGCCTGGGACATACAAATAACACTACAGATGTGCCCCTCTAAGTCAGATTACAGCTCGCAGGGATAAAGGAAATCACCAAAGGGCAAGGGTGTGGAAAATAAAGGGGACCTAGTCCCACCATCTTCATTTTGGTAGAAGGGCTTCCATAGAAGGCATGCACTAACTGAGAAAGCCAACTCATTCTCCAGGACCCTATCTTTGAGTTGTGGGAAAATGGAGGCAAAATTGTAAACAAGGGACCCCACCTACTTCCCTCTGATATGCTGCAAACCAACCTGGCCGCTTTCAGACAAAGCGGAGAGTAAACTGCTGGCTGTAGATACATAAACATCAGGTGATGACTCCCGTACTGGGCCATAGGGTATCTCTTCTTAGGAGGAGGTGATTTTATTTCTGGCTTGTCTCCCTAGACCTAGAGACCCTCTGACCCAGGCCATATCCTGAATCCCAGGGCTACCTTCTTGGAGGTTGTCCCCTGCCAGACTAAGGGAAGGAAGTGCTGCTCTGCACTGCCCTTCTCAGCCTCCCCGATGGGGGCTGATGTTAGCCAGGGTGGCTTTGTCTAGGTGACTGACATTTGTCTAGAAATGGTGCTTGACTCCAGGTTTCCATGGAAACCAGGGTAGGCTTTTCAGAGTCACCTCAGTTTGGCCTGTCCCTGTGCTCTGGGTATATAGTCAGCTAGCTGGCCAGGGCCTGGAGTGGTGTCTGGGTGCTGATAGGGGGAGTAAGCTAAGGATGAGGTGAGGGGAGAGGTGACTCCACTATGATGGGGGGGCAGATATGTATCCCTGCAACCATATTTCAGGGGTTTTTCCAAGCCTGGGCTCCAGCCCAGCCTACACTGAAGAGAGGAAGGGAAGGAAAACACAAAAAGAGACCATGCTTTGGGGAAATCAGGGAAAGAAGTCATATGACTGAAGGTGGAGGTTAGGAAAGAATCTGTACTCACAGAACACCTATGATTTAGTTTCCCCAGGTATAACCCCTCCCCTTCTTCCCAGCCTTTGACTGTGGCTTTTTATCACCTACCAGGCACCATTCCTGCCAGGGTAGAGGTGGGATAGCTTCCCTGGCCAGTGGGGGGAACATGGGGGGGATAACCGGGCAGGGTGGTACTCGCCATGTCACGACCTGAAAAGAGACAAGGCATGGGGGTGAGGGGCTGGTACTCAAACCAGGTCACTCTATGAAAAAGAAACTGCCACATGATCATGTATGAATAGCAGTACCTCTATTATATGTGTGTATCTTTTGTGTGTTTGGCTACCATGTATTCTCAGGGGGCAGTAGAGAGAACACAGGATACAGGGTTGGGAGTAAGGGGATTTCGGTCACATATATATATTTATATTTAAATATATATGTATATATTTGATTAACTCCAATATTTATTTGAATGTTATCTCCCCTATTATTACAATGTGAGTTTCTTTAGGACAGAGAATGAGTTTGCCTTTTTAAAAAGCCCCATAGTAAGCACTTAACAAATGCCTCTTGACTTGATTTCCTGGTCCCTCCACTGCTTCCCAATAAGTAGTCTGTTTGGTAACATCACAACCTTTTCACCATCATATCCAACCCTTCTTCCCTTGGACCTCCCAATTTTAGTCTCTCCAACACCTTCCAAGGTTTTAGGGAACACAGCTCTCTCCACACTTCCATCATGATACTGACCCTTCTGCCACATCCCTTCCTGAGTCCTGAAGGACATAATCTCACTAAGGACATTACTTGATTTCTCTATGGCAAGTGCTGGGGGCTGTCAGGTTGGGACTGAAGAGGGAGATGTTTTTCTATTTGTTTGTATCACATTTAAATGAATTAGAAGGTGCTCCTGGGAGCTTTCTCTGCTCCTGATCCCTGTTAAAGGTTCTTAGAACTAGGCAAACTTGGTTCACTATTTGGATTTATGGATTTATGCTGTCTAGTTTTCAACTCAAGCTTCACAGGGAACCCCAAAGTCAGCTGTGTAGACAAAGGGTGTGTTTCTTTGGGAAATTATGTAATCAGATAGTTATACAAATTGAATGAAAATGAATTATAAAGTCAAACATACAATATGAGTGTGAGAAAGTGCTCTGACACCTTCCTTACCTATGCTGGTGACTCTTTGAAGTCCTACTTCACTGAGAAGATGGAGCCCTTCATCAGCCTTCATCTCCATTTTATATGTCTGCCTCTTCATTTTTTTCCTCCCTTCCATCTAGAGGAAAGTTGTGTTCCTTCTCCTCTCTAAATCTAATACTTCTGTTTGTGCCCTGGGGAAAGGCCTGGAAGGGCCATGCTCTCCCAACTTCACCAAGACTTTCTAGATTACCCCTCCTTTACCATCTTTAACCTGTCCCTTTCCATTGGCACCTTCTCTTTCTCAGTCTACCCTTTCTCTCTCCCTCATGTAACAGGCCTTCTGACTTTACCACTCCTTTGAAACTTTTCCTAAAGGTCATCAGTGACCAAACCTAATGACCTTTTCTAACTTCTTATTCTCCTCAATCCCACTGAAGCACTTGACGGTTGACCCAGTCAGTGGTGTCAAAGGAAGGGACTTTGGAAACCACTGAGTCCACCCTTGACTTTATAGATGAGGAAACTGAGGCATAGAAAGGTTAAGCAGTTTGCCCAGGATCATATGGTCCATCAAGGTATGTTGATATTTGAGGTGTGATTTGAACACAGGTTTTTCTGCCTTCAAATACAGTGCCCTATCTACTATGCCACACTACCTCACCTCTGAAGACCTAGGTTCAAGTCCTACCTCCAATACATATTGGTCGTGTGATCCTGAACAAGTCACTTACCCTCTTACCCTCTCAGTGTCCCCTGGCAACTATCTAAGACTAAATTGCAGAGCTGGTGACAATCTCCATCAGAAGTAGGAGCTCCTGATATTGATGAAATCAGGACTGGTAACATTTTTAAACATTTTGCTAGCACCTTGAACTCAACATGTTTAAAACTCAAGTCATCTTTCTCTACAAAACAGTTCATCTTCCTGCTCCCCAACTTTCCTTTTTTTGTCAATAGTACTACCATCCTCCCTTTTTTCTGATTTGAAAGTCTGGAATCATGTCTGCCTCTTCATTCATATCCTACCTCCCACATCTAATCAATAAAGCTATCAATTCTTCTGTTGATGCCTCTTAGATTAAAGCCTTCCTTTTCCATTTCCACTGCTACCATCCCAAGTTGACCTTCAGATCACCTGATGTCTAGATTCCTTCAATAGCCTTCCAAATGAGTTCCCTGACTCCAGAAAAGTCCTAAAACGTTCTACCTATCCCTACCAAAGTAAAAGTCCTTAATTACTGTTTTCTTCACATCACATCCCTTCTCAAGAACTGGTTCCCTGTTTCCTACCATATTAAATCTAAACTCTGCCTGACATTCAAGACCCTCTACCTAGAGGTCCTAGACCCTCTACATTAATATCCTCCTCCTACTCTCTAGCATACTCCCTCCAGTTTAATTAGGCTGATGTCCATATTGTCTCCATACTTGAACCATGTTCTTTTTCACCTTGGTTTCTGTTATTTCCTATGCCTAATAGGAAAGTGCTTCCCTCTCTTACTGGCTCCATCCTTCAAGGCTCAGCCCGAGGTTTTGACCCTTTTCTTGAATCTTTCCTAAACTTCTCCAGCTTTCATTGATCTCTCTCTTTTTCTGGGCATTCGCACTCTGCCCTACCCAATTTAGCACTTAATAGTTTGTCCTCTTCAAGTAAACTTTGAGCTCCCTGAGGGCAGGAGCTATGTCTTCTTTTTCTTTATTCCCCATAGTAATAAGTACATGGCAGGTGCTCAATAAATACCTGTTGATTAATTGTGCTGGTAATCAGCACCACACAATTGAACATTTAATTATTCTCTGTTGTTATGTCTGTGCTAGATATAAAGGCCAAAAAAAAAAATGGGTTGGAATTTCAGAGACAAACATTCTCCCTTCTTCTCAAAATTAAATTGTGGATTTGCTTATCTTGGAACGATGAATAATATATTTAAGAAAATACTAATAGCTTTGCACAAAAATCTTCTATTGCATAATTCCTAGAAATATTTTTCAAATTTTTAGATGTAATTTAGAAATAAATTTCTAAAAATGCATTTATTGATACATGATTTTTAGAAATTATGTTTAAAAATCTGCAGTAGAAAGATTCTTGTGCAAAGTTGTTTCAGTATTAGCATATTCAGAATTCCTATAAATTCCTATAAAAAGAAAAGCAGCAGTCTAGAACAATGCTGTTGATTCTGTTTCTATCTTTAGCTGAACCCACTCTCTCTGAAGACATCAGAAACTTCTTGATCATTACATCCAGTGGCCTTTCTTTCTCTCTATTCTTCTCAGTCTCTTGACATTAGATGCTATTGACAATCCCTTATTTCCCCATTCCCTCAAGTCCTTTGGTCACTCTCCCCTGCTTCTCCTCCTCCTTTTCTAACTATCCCCCCTCTGTTTCTTTCGCCCCGGAACTTGCTCTCTCTACACTGTCTCTCCTGGTCATCTCTTCCACAGTGTCAATTAACAGCTTGATTCAATTCTATGCCAATAGACCTATCAGTTGCCTATAGGACATTTCTATTGGGATGTCTCATTAACGTCTGAAATCCAACATGTCTGAAACTTAATTTATTGTTTGACTTAATCCTCCTTTTCTTTCTGTCTTCACCATTTCTGCCAGTGTCACCACCATTTTCCCAGTCTCCCATCTTTACAACACTTGGCTTTTCTATTTCCCTCACCTCTCACATCAGAAGAATTGCCAAGTGCCATCAATTCTCCTATTGCAAGAACTCTCACATGCATCCTCTTTTCCCTAATCCCACTGCCATTCCTTAGTATAGGCTTTCACTGTCACTTGGACTATTGCATTAACTACACTACCTCCAGACTCATCCACTTTAAATATATATCTGATAGTGTCACTCTTTTACACAAAACTCCTTAATGCCTTTCCATTGGCAGTCATGTAATGAATGTTCAAACTTCTTTGCCTGAGATCCCAGACTTTCCACAGTTTGGTTCCAACTTTATATTACACCTTCCATGTACTTTACAGTTCAGACAAATAAAATTACTTGTTGTCCCCCATATGTCCTATATTTTGAATGAATGAAAGAATGAAGAAATGGTTATTTATTAACATTTACTACATGCTAGGCACTGTGTTAGGTACTGGGAATACAAAAAGACAGTCCTGCTTGCCAGGATCTTACATTCTGTCAGCCAATGAGCAATTATTAAATGCTTTCTATTTGCCAATCACTGTGCCTTCCCACTTTTATGCATTTGCTCACACATTTCCCTATTATCCTTTTACACCCTCCCCTTACTGAAATCTGACCTACTGAAATTATGACTTTTAAAATCCATGATCCTTCCCTCCTTAGAGCTCACAAAACATTCTGTTCGCACCTTTCTTTTATAATTTTGTAGTTACATGTTCATGTGTACGTTTGAGACTGTAATTGACAGTAGGACAGAGACCCTGTCTTATCTAAGTTCTCTTTCTCCTTGTCATTTAGGTGATAAATACATGTTTATTGAATTAAACTGAACTAAAATGTATGGGTCAGATACCTTTTGACCTACAGAAGATACTAACATTTACCTTCCTCTTGTTGAATTTTGATCTAGAAATTAGAGGGTGTTTTCCAGTCTTGAGGACAAAATATTCTAGAGCAGAAAGAATATGGCCTCACACAAGTCATTTAATGTTTTTGAGCATCAATTTCCTCATTTGTAAAAAGAGAAAACCTCATTCTGTAAGAAAAATATTTTGTAAACTATGAAGTAGGTATACATTTGAGTTAGGTAGCACAGTAGATTGAGTCTGGAACCTGGAGGCAGAGAGACTCAATTCAGACACTGTATGATACTGCACAAGTCTCTCATCCTCAGTTTCCTCACAGCTAAAATGAGGTAGTTGAACTTGCTCAGTAAATACCTATTGACCATCTAAGAGGCCTTGTACTATAATAGGAAGAACATCGGCATAGAACCTGGGTTTAAATCCCAGCTACCTTCATTACTTTGTCCATTAACCCACTGTATGACTAGTGTGACTGAATTAGCAAAATGGAGGGTTGGTTCCTTGACCCCTGCCTACACTGGCAAACCAGAGATGTAGCCCTGGGGGAGAAAACACTTAAGAGTTGACATGTTGGGATTCTTCAAGTATATGTAAAGCTATCATGTGGAAGACAGAATAGATTTATTCCATTTGGCTCCAGAGAGCACAAAGGAAACAATGAATGGGTAAAAGTTGGAAGAGGAGGAGGCTGGTTTGTTGTAAGGGAAAACTTCCTAACCATTAGAGCTATCCAGAAGTGGAATGAGCTGCCTTAGGAGGTAGTGGGCACTCCCTAATGGATGGTTTTAGATCAAAGGTTGGATGGTGATTGGTCAGGGTGTTGTAATGAAGAGTCTTTGCCTTCCCTTTCAGCCTCTAGATTGTGTATTCTGTGATTCTCTGACTAGACAATCTCCAAAGTCTCTTCTAGCTTTAAATCCTAGGATTCTGAAAGTAGCATTCAGTTATTCCTCTGGATGTTAGAAATAAGAAGCGTATTATTCGGCTTATCCAAAAGCTTTGGGGACAGAGAGGAGTAAGGATTGAGTTAAAGATTTTTGGAGTTAGAAATTGAAACCTGGTTCCTCCCAGCCCTGTGACCTTTAGGTCTGCAAAGAGTCTGAGAAAAGGTATACTCCATTAAGAAACAGGTTTAAGAGTTTAAATTTATCTGAACTCCTATGAAACTATATTTCAACTCCATTAGCATATTTCCCTAACCTACATACATTGTAATGCAGTTTTTAGTAATCTGGTGTTTTGTGTAAAATCATCTACCTGCCCTTAGCAGTGAGGTCATCAGGGCCTGCAGGGCTGCCAAGGTGCTTATAATTAATACTTGAGGGATGCCATTAATCAACAAGTATATGCTGAATGGAGGAAGCCCAGTGTTTATGAGAAAGCTAGTTACTAAACTACTATTCTCTCTCTCTCTGTCTCAGCACAATTGCAAGACCAATTTATAACTTATGAAAACTTTTCCTGCACCGCAAGTTACTCTGATAGGAAAAAAAAAAATCATGATTTGCAAATATAGTACAGTGAAGCAGAAAGAACCCTAAATTGAGAATCAGGAGACATGGGTTCTGCTCCTGGCTCTTCCATTAGCTTCCTGTGTGACTTGAGGGAAGTCACCGTCCGTTTCTGTGCCTCAGCTGCCCATCTGTAAAATAAGGGGTTGAACTAGTTGATTTTGACTTCCCTTCTCGGTATGAAATTTGATGAATCTGTAAAATGCATTACTGCCAGATGAAAAATGAATTCCTATATGCTTTTAGAAGGGGCAAACACAGTTTTCCATGTGTCCTGTGGACTATTAAGCTGCTCGTTATTGGGTGTATGTAAGAAGGACCATATTGCAAGAAGTATAAATCACTCTTCTCAGACCCTCTCTGCAGCTGCTGCCATCCCTAATATCACAGGACTTTGCACATAGTAAGTAAACCATAAATATTTGAATATAGGAATAAGTTAATGAGTGGGTCTCATCACAAAGAGTTGCCCATTCATTATCTTCAGGTCACCACAGATTGCAGGCAGTTCTGTGGCACTGTCAGTGGTCTCACTAATAGATGATGCCAAAAGATTAGGAATACATTGACCCGACTCTCGTCAAAGAAGTCTATTCTTCTGGAACTGCCATTGTCAATAACTGAAAGAGCATCTTGGGAAAAAGTCTGTAAATTACTAAGATCATCATATGAATGAGTATTGGAATCTCTGCCAGGAAGAATCAGCACAGCCCTGTTCTTTACATTGCTTATGCCTGGATGGACAAATGTGAAGGGAGAAGGAATCATAGCCTAGGTGGTATTCACATCGCAATCAGGTGTGTGTGTGTGTGCATGTGTGCGTGCGTGCGTGTGTGTGTGTGTGTGTGTTAATGGAAGCACCGAAATGGGAACAAACCAATGCATTGTAGGGCATGTCAGCAATAAAATCTATGAGGTCCTACTAAAGGGAGAGAATGGTGACGTGTTACTCTTGGCAATTGAAAAGGAAGGTAACAACCGGAAAGCCTCATGGGAGTGCATAACAGAGAAATATTCACATGTTCCTTGCAGGACAGTGTATAAAGTATGCTTTTAATAAATGTTTGTTGAGTTGAATTATCAAGCAAGTGAATGCTATTCATACTGGAATTTCTGTCTTCAAGAAAATGCAAGTGGAATGCAAAGAATAAATTAGCGGCATGGAAACTGGTGTAAAACTCAATGGGGTGGAGTGGTAATGTCCTTTGAGAGTTTTACTAAAAAATAAGATGGTCTTCAAGAAATACTAACAGTTGAGGATCTTGAAGTACCCAGAAGTGTAAGGAGTGCTGTGTTAGATGAAGATGTCTTCTGAGTTCAAATACAGAACTCCCTGAAGATTCTAAAGACAATTCCTTCAGCAATCACAGCATCCAAATCAGACAGTGCACTTATGTCAGGCATTCCTTACCAAATGGTCCAGATCAAATCAACTGCTGCAAATCTCCTCGATCCAAGATTCAAAGCAAACATGTAAGTGATGATAGCCCTGATTCTGCATTTGACTGGATTACAAAACAAATACCCAGGCCCTGGTTTTAGAGAGGTCTGTTTAAATAGTGTAGAACAACAAAGGTCATATTTGGATGTTTGGTCCAGGAAAACCATCTAAGATCCTGCCAAACATGTATCTTCTGCAACATGGTGGTAGGAAGGTCTTCACTCTCCACCATATCTATCCCTTTGAGCTTTTTGCTGACTTCAGATGGCTCTTCCTTGTGAAGGATATGACAGGAACCAATCTACATCTGGAAATAGCATCATTCAGGACCAACCAAATCAATGAACGTATGGTAGAAGTAGTCTCAATTTAGGCTTCAGTTTTCAGAAGTCCACAAATGAATAATATTTGTATGTTATAGTTATCACTTTTTGTATCTTATTCCTCCTCTCCCTCACCACACTCCATGAGGGCAGAGTCTGTGTTTTATCTAAACTTTGTCCCTTCCTAGCACCTAGAACATGGTTACAGAATTGAATTGAAGATGGAAAAATAAAGCATCAGAATATGCAATGACAGCACCAAAATGGCATTATTAGACAAAGTACCATGGGATAAAGTTATATTCAAGTAGATTTAAAGGATTTTTAAAAAGCTTTTTTTGTTCAGCTAATTTCCTCATGATGAGTAGATTCTCTATCAGTTTGGCATGATTATATAGGAAGATCTGAGTCAGGAAAACATAGTAATATTGTATTACTATAATGTTAATGTTTTCATTGAACTTTTAGCATCATTCTCATAAACTTCTCAAAAACTTTTAGCTTTGCTTTTTAAAACTGAAAAGACTGTGGTCTAGTTTTCTAAAGTTCAACAGAACTTTTCTAAAGTTCATTTGTAAGCAAACAAAATCATTTAAAAGGAAGATTCGATGAGTAAATTTATATGTACTTAACTGAATAAACTATACTTTAAAACAATAATGCAAAACAGAGTCCTAAAATGTCAAATCTGGCACAGATCTCAAAGACCATCACTATTATCTAAGTCCCTCACTATACAGGTTAGTACACTGAGTGACAATTTTACAATCAAACTAATATATATGTATATGCATATACACACACATACACAGTACGTAGTACATACACTCATATATGTAAGTGTGTATGTGTATATATGTATATATACATATAATACACATGTTCTTGAAATAACCAAGGCAATTTATATTTCTAGGTGGCACTATAAAAAAGTATTGTATGTTCTTCTATTTCATCCCTAAATTTCTACCTCCCTTCTTTCCTTGTCTTCTTCAAATTTTTTAGAAATTTTAAATCCCTGGTCTCATCTACAGTCACCTCCAGTTGTTTGAAGGCTATATTACTATACCATGTCTTATACTACTTCTCTATCCCGTCCCTAGTGCCTAGTCCTCTGCTGGACATAACTCTGGGGCTCAAAAAATGCCTACTGGTATAAAAAGGCAACACTAATAGAAAGACAATAGCACTTAGGAGTAAGAAAGCCCTGGGCTAGAGTCCTAGCTCCTCTATTAACTCCTTGTGGGACCTTGGATAAGTCACTAACATCTCTGAGCCTCTGTTTCCTTATCTGTAAAAATCAAACGGTTGCAGCATTTGTAACCAGAAGAGATGAAGGAGATCATCCAAGCTAAACTCTCTTAAATTACCTGCCTCATGAAGCTGTTTGTAAAACTGTAAGTTGTTATCACTATTATTAGTTGCAAGCTTGTTGTGAAATATGTAGACAGCTTTTTGTGGTCCATTTCTCAGTGGGGTGCATTACCTTACAGATTAATTGTAACTGATTCTCTGTGGGAAGTCACACTAGGGCTAGTTCTTTTCATGGCTAATTCTCTGTGGATTTGGTGGGGCTGATTCCTAAGGGAAGTTCTCCAGCAAGCAGAGCTAGGAAGAGTGATCTAAAGTTTGGTCAGTCCCCAGAAACTAACTCAGTGACCAGGTAGCTTGGGCTTGGTCTGGAATCAACCGACAACCAATAGGTGATAGAGGGTTGCTGCTTCTGCTTTTAGAGATTAAAAGTTCTACAAAATAGCTTTTCTCTAACCCCCAGTGGGCTCTAGACTAAACCATAGTGATAGGGTCACTATGTAAATATTCCTAGTAAATATTCCTTCCACTATGAGCCCTGCCTGGAACAAGACTGAGGCTGGGGACCAAGGAATAAATGACTCCCCAAAAGGAGGTAGACAGCTCTGGCACTGGGGAAGGGGACTGCAGCCCGAAGCTGGGCTCAGGGCAGGGGTGGGTACTGGGGTATTCTTATGAAGCCTGGAGCCCATCATGCTGGGTGGGCAGAGGCTAATCCTGTTTACACAGTCTCCTGATACTCCAGGTTTTCCAGTTCCTCTCAGGCTTTATTTTCTTCCCTGAGAGCACTGAATTGTCAGCTCTAATCCTTCCTAAAGCAGAGTGTTTTTCAGCTGCTCCGTGTAAGTGAAACCCTAATCCCAAGGAAAACGGCCACTTAAGCTGCCGGCGCATTAGATTCGTCTCTGACCAGTCCCAGGATTTCCTTCCTCCCTGCCTGGCCGCCCAGCTGCCAGTCCAGAGAAGAGGCGAGGATTCCAGTTTGAAGGCTTCCAAAGCCTTCTCCCAAGTGACAATAGCAGAGGGTTTCACTCCCAAAGCTCAGGGCCAGAAAACCGTGCCCGCTTTTGTCCTGAAGCTTCTGGTTACACTGATGGGCAGAAACGGATAGATTCCTATGGGGCTGAGAGGCGAAAGTGGGGAACAAGTGTCCTCTGTTACCTTGGTGGGGGGATCACCTTCCTGCCATCTTGGGAGAGGAGGAGGAAGGGGGCTCTTCTTTTCCATTAGGATAGTAGCTACGGAGAATGGGTGTGTATTTGTGGAGGTGTTGGCTTCTCCATCTCCCTGAGTAATGGGTGCTGATAGACCTTGCCAAAATATCTCTGTGCTTCTGAGAGCAGGGCTCCAGAAGATCCACGAAGCATTCACTTGGACCCCACTAATTAGGAAGCTGTGATCATTCAGATAGGCCCAGGCTGATTGGCTTTCCCTTTGCTCAGCAAACCCTTTTTTATGGAGAGGCCAAATTAATGAGATAAACAAGATCTCAGGGACAAGGTCTAAAACATTTAAAGGTACAAACTTTTCCAGCACCAGCACTTTAGAGGCTGTGTTTACATGCAAACAGCTAATATGCTAACTGCAAACCTAGCTATACATTAAAACATGCTCCCAGAGGCCCTTGACTAGAAAACATGTTGTTAGCCTAGTTTGAAGATGAAATCGATTTCTTTGAAAATACTCTATGATTCAGATTTGTCACTAAGTCACACTGGCTTCATTCCTTTAGACTAGGCATTCTTAATTGAGTATCCTTTGGACTATACTGTATTTTATTTTATGCATTTGAAAAACATTATTCTGAGAAAGGGTCTACTGGTTTCACCATTCTGCCAAAGGGGTCTATGACACCAAGAAAAAAAAGGTAAGAAGCCCTGCTTTAAGTTTAATGAGTTGGTGAGACCATGAGGTAATGACAAAGAACTCTTCAGAAGAAGGAAGAAGATTGCGAAATAAGAAAAGTAATATGGATTCCTCAATGTCCCCTAAACACATTTCCTGTCTCCCCCATCTCTAATACTCAAACCCAGTGTACTCCATGCAGTACACCCCTGGGGAGATCAGCCTGCCATCAGGACTGGGGTTTGGGTTGGCATTGGATATGGGTTTGGGAAAGTGTGGGAGGTGGGTTTGTATAATACAGAGAGAAGTAAGGACTGAGATGGAGATGAGGGTAGATTTAAATTTAGGAAGAGCTATTGGGATGGAGGTGAGGTGGACACAACTTTAATCCATGTGAAACTTGGGCTGATTCCCTTGGCCTTAGATTGAAGTAGGTGCCTCTGTTTTGGACTCCCCTACTACTTCATCAACAAGTCACTCTCTTGTTTGGCGTGGCCTCTTTCAGGAGAGGCAGAAGACCCGAAGGAGGAAGGGAAGGAGAAACCAAGAGTGGAAGGCAGGTCCAGGGCACAGGCCCTATTAGTCAATGTCTCACTGCTATGGAAATACTGCTGTACTTAAGTCTGAAGCCTGGGGACTAGACTCCTCCGGGATACACAGAGGAATACGAGTTTCCTGGTCTGAATTCTTTGTCCTAGTGCCATGTCTTGGCTAGGACAGCCTTCATGGCACTGAAGGAAACACTGAGGAGTTAGGATGATGAGCTCTAATTATTTGATCTGATCACAACAGAAAAGGACTCTCTCTTTGCAAGTTCCTGCTGCAACCAGGCTGCCCTTACCTTCTCAAGGCAGGAGGGGGAACTGGTGATCTTGGGTGAAGAAATTCCTTCCCTTGTCAGTGGTTTTAATCCCATAGGCAAGAGCAGGAGACCTCTCCACTCCTTAGAACCTTTATTACCCTCTCCTCCCAAAGAAGAGGTTAGGTTGTTTGTTTTATTGGGGGTGGAAGGTGGGGGGAAAACCAGAGAGGAGAAGGTGGCTACTTTGGAAAGGGAGGGGGTGTTAACAACAGGAAACAAAGAATCTTTGGGATTCAGGTTCTCAGGATTCCTTGGGAGGGACTGGAGGTGGGACCCAGAGAATGGGAAACATTAAGAATGTGTGAGGTTAAGTTAGGGGACAGGGGAAGAGACACTAAGCCTGAGGATTTAGTCTCCCAGGTCTTGGGGCCAGGGGAAGAATGGGCCTTAAAGACACTGAAATTATTGGCTGGGGGTGGGAGAGTGGGTGGGTGGAGAGAACACTGGTGGGAAAAGAATGCCCCTGTTTATGCTCTGACCTGCCATGGGACTGTGCCTTCGAGTGTCTCAGGATTATATATGGAAGTCTGGATCTAGGCTTGACTTTCTTGGTAGCTTCAGTGGGAGGTCCAGACAGTGTTGGGGATGGAGTGGGATATGGGAGGGGGCCCGCAGGCAGGGAGGATTGCCAATCTGTCGGTAGGTGATTGTATTTAGATAAGGTAGGTTCACTCAAACCCTTGGCCTCAGAACCTACTGTTTAAGTTAAGACTGAGGTGGGGGAAGAAAGGATCCTCGTCTGCCTGACAATTGCTGGACCTTTAGTATCCGCTGCCTTGCTTTCTGTTACTAGTTCTCTGCCTAGGCGGACCTAGGGCAAGCCACTTCTCCACTCTAAGCCTCAATTTCCATCCTTTGTTAAAAAAAAAGAGAGACATCACATTTGACTCAAGGAAGGAACAAAATGCACACTCATTTTGGTATGAAAACCGATCTTACAACACAGGAAAGTGGGAGAGAAGGGGATAAGCAGGGTGGGGAGGATGATATAGGGAGGGCAATGGGAGGAGGGAGCAATTAGAATTCAACACTCTTGGGGAGGGACAGGGTCAAAAGAGAGAGCAGAAGCAATGCGGGGCAGGATAGGATGGAGGGAAATACAGTTAGTCTTACACAACACAATTACTATGGAAGTCATTTGCAAAACTACACGGATATGGCCTATATTGAATTGCTTGCCTTCCCAAAGGGAATGGGAGGGGAGGGAGGGATGGGGAGAAGTTGGAACTCAAAGTTTTAGGAATAACTGTTGGGTATCGTTCTTGCATACAACTATGAAATGAGAAATACAGGTAATGGGGTATAGAAAGTTATCTTGCCCTACAGGACAAAAGAGAAGATGGGGATAAGGGAAGGGAGGGATGTTATAAGGGAGGGCACATTGGTGACAGGGGTAATTAGAATGCTTGGCGTTTTGGGGTGGAGGGAGGGGAGAAATAGGGAGAAAATTTGGAACCCAAAATTTTGTGGAAATGAATGTTGAAAACTTAAATAAATAAATTTAAATTTAAAAAAAGAGAGACCATTGAACTAGATGACCTCTGAAATTCCTCTCAACTCTGATATTCTATGAATTTCTGAATCTTTTCCTTTTCCTTCTTTTCTCTTCCTTGGTACCTCCCACTCACCTGTGCTTACCTCCCCCAGGAGACTGACATGTCCCTAGATACACTGACACTTTGACTACTTCCTGGGTTTCCTAGTTGGTCCAGTAACTCTCTGGGCATTGCACTTTGGGGGAGCTGACTGGTCCTGAATGTACTATCACCCTCTTGCTGGCCTTTCCTTCAGCTGTAGGAAGCCTGGTTTAGGGGTAGGGGGCTGGTTTCCCCTCCCAGCCAAGTTTCTCCTCTTACTGGTCCCCTTCTCCTTATCACTTCTAAGACTGGGCTCGGTTCCAGACCAGCAGCCTCAAGCAGTGGGCTGGAGAGAAGAGGCACGGCTGAGCTGGAGCGGCCCAGCAGCGGAAGGGAAAGTGGGTGATAAATTTAAATAACCAGCTCGACTGGGCAGCTTGCTGAGTTGTGATGCAGGGAAATTAAAATGTCGGCAGAACTTTCAAATACCACCCTGAAAAATTGGTCTCTTGGTGCCAGGGGAAAGAGTGGAATGGAAGGAAGGAAAGGGGAAGTAAGCAGAGTGGGGTGCTAGCAGGGCCTCTTCCAGTCACTCTTGATGGAGACCCTAATTCAGTGGGCCCTAGGCCACTGTCCCTCTCCTTTACCACACACACACACACACACACACACAATCCACAGACTTCTCTCTCTTAACACTGCCCTTGTGGAATACCTGCATCAAGTGGCTGGTTAAGTTTGAAATCAATCTCCTCCTTACCAGGATGCAGTAGTAATACCCTACATTCCAAACCCTCTTAACTGGGCTGAGTTTCCTGCTGGGCCATTTTACTTAGAGCTGGTCCCCAAAGTGTCCCAAAGAAGGAAAAGCTGTCGGATGTCCTTCGTAACAAGTCGAGGCTCTACCAGGCTGCAGGTCATACACAGGCTTCTGAATGGCCTTTAGCATACACCTGGCTGGCTGGTTCCCTGATAGGGCTTGCTCTCCTCTTTCCCTCCCTACCTCTCCTGTCCCCCAAAGCCTTTAATTCTTCCCAACAAAGCAAGACTCTCAAGAATCTTTCAGTAGAGTTTTGTAAAGACACTAAGAGCCTCTCCTAGACCTCCTCCTCCTCCTCTTCCTCCTTTGGCTGATGCCCCTTGGCCCCTTAACTTCAACCTTATTTAACCCTAGAGCTACTCAGAGCCTAGCTTTTACATCTCCCAACAAGACACTAACAGAAAAATGAGAAGAGAACAGGGACTCCATCTAAGACACAGTGCTCCCAATCCCTATCTCCCCTCTCTAACTACAGATTCCCAAAGAGGCAAAGAATGGTGGGGGGGCAGCAGGCCAGAGACCTCTAGAGCTTCAAATTCTGAGACGGCCCATGAAGATCAGAACAGAGCCTAGGTTCTCACCTTGACGGTACCTCCAGCAGACTCTGCTTGTCCCCATAATAAACACATCATGAATCATTCATCTTTAATAGATTATGCAAATCAGGAGGACATAAAATCAACAAAGATCAATAACTGCAGCCGTTTAATTGCCAGCAAAAACATTTTAAGAATGAGCGTAATCTGCAGCCCTTTCTCGGGTAATGGCGCCATTAATCCAAACATTGGATCTTGGCCTAAGTGTAGAAGAATCACCCCCCCTTCCCTGCCCCCTCCTCATGCCCTCCCCTCCCCCACCCCCCCACTTCTCTCTTTTTGGTAATTTCCAGTTTCGGAGCGAGTTTCCCCGTCATTACCACTGGTGAACAGCTCCGAATGTTAATGGTTCTGCCTTTGTTGCTTCTCGCTTGATTGAAATGTCGCATACAGATTGAGATGTTAGTGCTAACTTGCCACCTGGGAATGTCAAGCTGGGTCTGAAATGAACTTTTCTCACACTTGGATCCAGATGGATCAGCCGGAGATGTTCCCAGGCTGAGCTGGGACTGTTCCAGGGCCATTGGGGGTGGGGGGTGGGGGTGGAGAAGCAAGGAAGGTGGAGGCACTTTCTGTATCAGCCAAGTGCTTCTCCTGCACTGGGAGCCCCCTGCACCCAGGGCCACATCCCTGACTTAGGCAGTCCCTTGGGGGTTTGGTGACCTAGTCAGGAAAAGGGAAGACCCCTTGGCTTCTCTGCTATCTCTCTGGGGTGTTCTAGTTTAGGGGTAGTTATGATAGTTATGATAGGGATAGTTATGCACCTCTCAGTCTAAGCCCAACCTGGAGTTAGCCAGTTGCTTCTGGCCCATCGGGTCAGATTGGCCCAGAGAAGCTCGAAGATCAGGCTCCTAAGCACTTGAATAGTTGTTCTGGGAGAAGGAGATTGTGTCCTAGGCTATGCTGTCATCCCCTCAAAACTTGGCTTTGAAAAATCAGGTTCTTTGAGCCACCCCTGGACCTACCTAGACTTGACAGGCTCTAACCCCCAAACCTTCATCTGCATGACTGCCTCTGTGTCCAGCAGAAAGGCAATCACCACCTCATGGAGGTCAAGGAAAGCTGCTATTTAGACTCCCTAGTTAGAGGCTGGACCTAGCCCTGAAACTCTTATGTATGGGGTAGAGACATCCCTGCATCCCAGGACCTTAGCCATCAACAATGTCCTCCCACCCTCCTCTACTCTTGGCCAGAATTGAGGGCCTGCTCTACTCAGCAGAGACTCTGATGCCTGCTCCCTGCCGATGCTGCTGGCTGTGACGCAGAGCGCCTGCAGCCCCCTCTGCCAGGTCCCCATGCCGCCTCCATTCCTCGCTTGGCGGGTAACGCCTCAGTGTCTCCCAATCCCCACCGCGGCTGTTCTCAATCATCCTGTCTCCCAATGAACGGCACATTGGCTTTAGTGTCTCCAGAATAATTAGGTGAATTTTAATAACACCTCAATGTGTGTCTCTTACACTTGGGCACTTTCCTGGCCCGGAAACTGTTCTGCAGTGCCAGGCACCTTCTGTGGGGCAATCAGAAGCTCCTGCAGAATTGAGCCTTTCACTGAGCCACACCCTACTCTGTTGCTGCCCCAGCTCAGGCCACCCCACCAACTTTCCTGCTTCTCTGACTTGTTCCTTCTCTTTCTTCTTTGCTGATTCCCCCTTCCCAAGAGGACCTCCCAGGGTTTTATCCTTGGGTCTCTTCTCTCTTCACATTCTGTCCCTTGGTGATTTCATCCACTCCCATGTCTTCAATTGTCATTTCTGTGTAAATGACTCTTAAGTCCCTGTCTTCACCCTTTACTTTTTCTTAGAGCTCCAGTCCAGTATTTCCTGCTCCATGCCTTTACTTGGACATCCTAACCTCAGACTCAACATGTCCAAAACTGAAGTGCTCCTCTGCCTTTTGGAAATCTCCCCCTATCCCGAGCCCAGCATCATCATTCTAATCCAGGAAGGCTCCAAACCAGACTCATCTCTGACTTTCCTCTCATCCTTCACACCTAATCATTGACCAGCTCCTGTTGATTCTATTTCCTCAATAATTTTTATCTGATCCTGCCTTTCGTTTTCATTCCAACTCACCTAGTCTTCTTGCTTGGACTATTGAAATAAATGGCCTTTTGACTGATCTTCCTGCCCTCAGGCTGCCTGTTCTCATTATATCCTTCACATTCCTGCCCAAGGACTCTTCCTAAGCAACATTATGATCATACAACCCTTCTACAAAAAAACTTTTATTTGATTCCCTATTATCTACTAAAGGTGGCAGGTGGATGGCACAGGGGATAGATCTGGGCCTGGAGTCAGGAGGATCTGAGTTCAAATCTAGCCTTAGATATTTACTGAATACGTGACTTTGGGCAAGTCAGTCACTTAACTGCCATCTGCCTCAGTTTCCTTAACTATAAAATGTGATAATAATTGCACCAACCTCCCAGGGTTGTTGTGATAATATGAGATTATATAATGAGATATCTCATATCATATATATATCTCAAATGAGATAATATTTGTAAGGCACTTAGCACAGTGAGTAGGTACTATATAAATGCAAGCTGTCAAAGTATAAACTCCTGATTCTGATATTCCAGGCTATCCATTATATGATTCCAACTCATAATTCCAGATTTTTCTCATAGAGCTTCCCTTCTTATACTCTGTGCTTTACCCAACGTGAACTACTCCCTAAAATGTTTTTTGCCCCTCTCCATTTTTGTTCCACCTTATCCTACAGCCATGCCATTATTCAAGTCAGTCTCCCAGGCTCAGAAATGGACTTTCCAGACTCACTTTCTGATGAAGCCCTTTCCTTCTATCTTTCCCTGAAAATGACATGTCTCTTTACAAAATGTTTCCTAGCCCTTTGCCAGACTTTTCCTCATATTTATCTCACACTCTTGTGTATTCGTTGTGTACTTGATTTTGTCCTACTCCAAGAAAACAGGTTCTGTGTCATGTCTATTTTTACATCCCTGATGCTGAACCCAGTGCCTTACACATGAAAATAATGAACAAATATTTGTAGCAAGGAATCAGTTGCATGTAAGACATCAAAGGAACCCATTCTTCCCATGCCGATGCCTGGATTGCCTTGCCTACTGTCTGAGTGTGACAGCCTGGACAACAGCAATATGTATGACTACAGGAGAGGAAATGATGATCATGTGGCTGTCCTGCTGGGCAGAAGAGAGCCTGAAAGGCTGGTGGTACCTTATAGGACCACCTCCCTCCGCAAGCCTCCAAAGTCATGGTCACTTGTGGTTCCCTTGGACACCAGCGTACCACAGTGAGGAGGAGAAATAGGGCAGAAACCTCAAAATGGATTCAACAAACACTTATTAAGTGCTTGGGAAGCTAGGTGTTGAAGCGGATAGAGCATGGAGACTAGAATCAAGAAGACCTGGGTTCAAATCCAACCTCAGACACTTAGCTGTGTGACCATGGGCAATCATTTAACTTGTGCCTCAGTTCCCTCATCTGTGAAATGGAGATAATAATAGCACCCCTACCTCCCAAGGTTGCTGTGAGGATCAAATGAAATGAAAATTGTAAAGCACTTTAGCACAGTACCCAGCACACAGGCAAGGTTACATAAATGTTTATATTTATTACTATTATCTACAGATAACCTTTCTATCACCTAAAACCTGGCTGAGGATGGGGTACCAAGTGCCTTTCAGATCCACTCTCCCCAGGTTAAACATTCCCACTCCCAACCCTATTTGCTCTAGACTCAGCCAAAGCTCCAATTATTATTGCATCTTGGGTAAGCAAAGGAAGAAGTGGGTGAGCTGGTAATAAGAACAAGCAGCACTGGCTCCCAGGACCAGGCCTAGTTATAGAGTCATGGGTCAGCAGAGCTGAAAGGGACCTGAGAGATCATCCAATCCATTCTCTTCATTTTATAGACCAAGAAACGGAAGGCTAGAGGAGAAGAGTGACTCAGCCAAGGTCACACAGGGAGTACCTCAAATTACTTCCCCCAGTTCAGAAGCACTCATGGGCCCCAGAACAGAGAAAGGAAGCTGCTTTCTCTTACTCCTCTCCCTACTCTCCATCTATCTACTTATCTTGTTACAATCCCTCCCTCCCTCTTCAGTGTCACTCACTGCTGAATTCCTTCTTACATCCAGATCCAGATGCTATAAAGATACCACAACTCCTGAACCAGACGCTGTCCACCCCTTTCTCTGCCCCCTCCCTCATTGAGGTGGGTGACTTACCAGTGACCACGGGGTACGTCTGGCTTCCCGACACGTTGCTCCCCAGGTCAGGGTTTGCCGAGGCAGATAGACTTGATTTGACTTCATCAAGCCCAGGGGTCAGAGCTGGGAGGGAGTACTCATTCCCCTGGGAGGAGAGAGAAAAGCGACAGCCCTCTATTGATGCACTGAGAGAAAGAGAGAAAGAGAGAGAGAGAGAGAGAGAAAGGGACCATTCTGGTGCAGATGGGGAGGAGGAACAGGGGAGTCCTCCCAGATGGGGAAGAAGGAGGAGGCCTGGAAAGGGGAAGGTCTCAGAGGAAGATAAAATGTCCCTACTGTGGGGGAGGGGGGAAGACTGCTTCCCAAGGGAGAGGGATGTGCAGAGCCTGAATTATTGCTGGGGAAGTGGAGGTGGGGGTGGGGGGCAATTTTGAGTTTCTAAGGGATACACAAGAGGAGGAGGAGGAAGGCCTGGGTCATTCTCCACTCCTCCCCAACCCAGAGAGAGAGGGGAATGGTGTCCTCGTGGCTCCCTGGAGTGTGGAGCATGAGGGATACAAGGTATGGATACAAGCCATGGTAGATATTCCGGGGTGAGGAAGGAGGGTCCTGAGGCCTATTTGCCTGCCTGGCAAAGCTTGACTTTCTGAGTGGGTATGGGTTCCCCTTCTTTAAAAACAAACAAAGAGGGCTCAGCGGGCCCCTTTGCTCTCTGCTTGTGCACTGGGGTATGAAATTGGGGAGGGGGAGAGTCCACATGGCTAACAGAAGGGTGGGAGGGGGCCAGTCATTGACTCTGAAAGGGTGTCCTGCCCGAAACACGCGGCTAATTGCCTTTTTATTACGGCAGCCGCCAAGCCAGACCCCAGAGCTGGGCAAAGGGGGAGCCTGCACAAAGCAGGAAAAGTTGGTCTGATTAATATTACGTTAAATTAAAACTGATTTTCTGCTCTTTCGGGTCCGTTTTTTTTCCTTCCGCTTCCTGGCCCCCCCGTGAGCCCCCTCCCCTCCCTGGCCGGACGGGATTGCCTCGTCATTTCCAATTCCTTCTCGTATTGATCTTCCTGTAGAAATCAGTTTTGTAATTAGCTGCAAATTAGGCCTTCTACTGGGGGTGAAGCTGCCCCCTGATTTATCACCAGAGTAATTCGCTGTGATCGGAGAGAAATTAAAATGAACTCAATTAGGCTTCGGATTTGCTTTATGGGCCCTGCTCCGAGTTTCAGGGGGAAAAATGACTGTGCTAGTGTTTAATAGTGTAATGAAAGTAAATAAAGGTTATTCATTGTAATACAGCCGGGGACAGGGCGAGCTCACGGAGCCGGCCCAGAGCAGCCTGAGACTCCTTTGTTGGTTTATGGCTCGGGGCACCTTAAAAAGACTTTTGATTTTTGTTTTATGAAGACAAACAGCTTATGGGATAAAAGGACAGGCTAGATGGAAGGCAAGTAGCTAGCTGGGGACTGAGGGGACCTCAGTGCAAAGCTGAGCTGTGCTGTCCAGAGCATCTGGGGCTGTGCCAGGCTGTACTGTGTGTGGCATGTGTTCTAAATGTGGTGTATGTGTGTGAGACAGAGAGAGAGAGAGAGAGAGAGAGAGAGAGAGAGAGAGAGAGAGAGAGATCTATGCATTCTGTACATTAAATGCTATGTGGGTGCATTTTGCTCTGTTATATGTAATCCCTGCTGAATGTCTATGGCATAGGCATGTGTGTGGACTCTGGCTGTATTTGTGCCTGTCCTGCCTGGAAAGCATGCCCTATGCTGTTGAGGAGGAAGCAGTCCCCATTCTGGACCTCTGATACGATGTGGAACAGCTGAAAGTTTCCTGGCTTCCAGCTCAGGCTGGCCTTGGGGTCACCTTGGGAAGTCTAGGCCATGGAGCAGGTGACAGGGAGCCTGGATGCCTGAACTCAGAATGAGTTCCCTTTTCAAGCGCTAAAGCCCTCTCCACTGTAGATCAGGGCAGAAGGGTTTTAGAGACCTGAAGACATTTCCTGAAGGACTCTAGGGAGAGATAAAGTCAAAGTCAGGGGGAGGAGATGTGATCTAGGGTATCACAGAGTGGTGGGTTCCTTCTTGCCAGATTGTATGCATATGCCAAACACACAAGGCCATGTACCAATACATACTGGGTATGCCCATGTGCATCTTACGTCTATATTCTGGGAAGGCTGCCATGGTTCAGCTTAGGACTCTCACTCTTGAGGCCCTGGGTGCTAGGATGCCCCTCACCTGCTCCGATTTGATGTGCTCTGATGTCTGGAAAACATCGGGATAGGAAGGACGCTCAAAGACCCGATCTAAAGCTTCCAGCTGTTGCTGAGTGAAGGTGTCCGCTCTCAAGTGCTTCCGCAAACTGTCCACACCACTCTGGGAGTCTCCATTCGGGACAGAGCCCTCAGACACATCTGGAGGACATACAGCACAAGGGCATCAGTGCTAGACTAAGAAACGAGAGGGGGGAAAAGTGCGGGCAAAGGGAATGCTCACTTTTGCCCCAGGATTCGGACCATATTTTTGACATCCCTTGACCCTGGCCAGCTCTCAGCTTCTGTGATGGAGAGGAGCCAGGAATCACCAAACCAAGGAACATGAGGGTAGAGGCAGTACTTGAAGGAATTGGAAAGAGTAGGGTAGGAAGAAGAAGTAAAACTGGTGAAAGCTTGGGAATCAGGAAAGGATGCTGAGACCAAAGAAGTTTCCCAGGAATTAGCTCCCCAGACTGGGGGCCTCTCCATTCCCAGAGGCTGAGCCTTTTTCAAGGGAGGAGCTGGATTTACAACTCAGGCTGGCAGCATGAAGCCTGTGGAGAATCAAGGTCAGCTCAGAGATGAGTCTCGGTTCCACTGATTCCCAGGCTTGAAAATCACCAAATCTGGTGGCTGAATGTAACATGGTAACTGAGTAAAACAATTAACTCCACTAGGAGGGGAGGAGGAGTTCTGCGAGCAAAGGCTTAGGGAGTCGGGGTGAGGACCAAGGAGGGCAGGTTACCTGTGAGGAGGGGTTGGAGCTGGGAGAGGTGGAAACTAGAAATAGGCTTCTATTGTCAGCTATTCTCTTCTCTAGGGTCAAAGCCCAAATCCCAAGGCCCTGTGCTTCCCAGATGCCAGGCTGTGCTCTAGTTCAGGCCTTTCTTCAAGACCAACCTCAGCTACCATTTTGGGGAACATGGGAATGCTACTCCAGCTACCTCCTTCCCAGTCAGGGGAACTCGGTTCAGGCCTGCCAAAAAAACACTATTCAGGGTGGCACTGCTGATTCTTCTTTTGATTTCTTTGTCTTGCCTTTCTCCTCTCAAGTCCCAAGCCCAGTCCCAACCCTGGGGGTCTTTGAATTTGTTATATTTAACTCCTTTGGCAGAGCCCTGGGACTAGGACTGGGCCCACAGCCAGGGCCACGCCAAAAGCACAGGGGATGTTATATATATCAGTTTATAGGTGATTATATGATATGATATAATCAATATTGCATTATATACAGTAACACCATACAGTATCATTCGTGAGACCATAGAAAATATTACATATTGATTAACCTCAACCTGCAGCCATTGTGTGTATATGAGAGAGAAAGAAAGAGAGAGAAGGGGGGGCAGGGGAGAAGGGGAGAGAGACAGAGAGAAGGGGGCAGAGAGAGGATGTGGAGAAAGGGAATGAGAATAAGAAAGAAAGAAAAAAGAAAGGAAGGAAAGGAGTGAGGAAGAAAGAAAGAAGGAAGAAAGGAAAGAAAGAAGGAAAAAGGAAGGAAGAAAAAAGAAAAAGAAAGGAAAAACAAAGAAAAAGAAAATTAGAAAAGAAGGAAGAGAAAAAGAGTAGGGGAAAGACATCAAGTGAGAAGGAAAGGGAGAAGAGATGGGAGGGAGATTCTATGGAAAGTGTATATACATATATAGGGAAGAGGACAGGTGTATGTATAGGTTTGTGGGAGAAAAACAGATATATACATGTACAGGACAAGGATAAGTGTGTGAAAGAGAAAGCGATATGAAAGGCGGTTCTGGGACATGCCTGCCCACCCAAGAGCCTTGACAGTTGGCCCATCTTCAGCCTCTAGAGCCTTAGAGTCATAAAATTGACCCAGAGAGATTTGTCAACATCTCAGAGTGAGTTAGGTACAGAGCTGGGAATCGTGACTCCCCAGTTTTCCTAGTGGTATAGCAGCCTCCTTTTTTCTATTTGTATTGCATTTGTGTGTGTTTCCATACGGATGTTTATGTATCATTGTATGTGTATAGCACGTGCC